>MU005769.1:426286-456420 GCA_010093715.1 Pleomassaria siparia CBS 279.74 | reverse complement strand
ACATGTGTGTGTGTGTGTGTGTGCATCTGTACCTTGTAGACCTAGACCTTGACGTGATGAAACTCTAGCCAAGGAGGGGGACGGGGGTAAGGGGTAGGGGGTAATATATGTACATAGGGGGGGCGCATAAAGTTGCCCTCTGTTCCCAATATTATCACAAACTGGGACGGGATAATTATCTATACATAAATTACAAATTCCGACTATTATTATACATAATTAGGGCCTTGGTTCGACCCTCGATACATCATACAGTATGTACTACGTATGTAATACGCACGCCCGATGGAAATATTACAATATTGGGAATAGATAATTATTAGATATTAATCAATTGATTAGAGCCTTGGTTTCCAAATGGGTACATACATGATTAATTAATCATGTATATATTATTATCACGCACTAGATAGACTAGTAGGTCTAGTAGGTAGGTAAGTAATCAAGTAGAGTCTGGGTTTCGAATGATGCTAAATTATGTAGGACTATGTATGTACATATGTACATACATACAGTACATACAGTATATGTATGTAGACGAGGGGTGAGTTTGTACAGTACAGTACATACATACATACATACATACATACATACATACATACATACAGTACGTAAGAAGCTTGGACATGTTGATAGATGTGAGATGGTAGTTGGTATACATACATACATACATACATACGTAGTTGCAAGACGCAAGACGCCTTTGTAAGAAATGTCGTGCGCAAGTGCGATAACTATAATTACAATAATAGCCCGCCAAAGCAGATACATAGACTAATAAATATCAGGGCCAAGTCTGAAACAGGAACGAACGAGTTGGATTTATCCGCACGAGTCCGCATCCGCATTTCATCATCGTCAGGCCACGTCGCCCCCCTCGTCTCCCTCCGCACGGGCAAAGTAATGTATGTACTATGTACATACTGTAATATTCGCAACCGCTCTGTCGTGGGCAGTGTATGTAAATAAATAAATAAAAGACGGGCGGAAATTCTAGAGTCGGGCCAATCAGAATGCTTGCATGCATGGCGATATTTGGAAAATAGTGTGGCTGCTGCAAAACAGGCGAGCATGGCTGTTGTTTATCAGGGCCTACATATACACATGTAAGCGGCGGTAGCGTTGGCTGGATGGGTGAGATAAGGGTCCGGGTCCGGGTCAGGGTCAGCAGATGACAGCTGTCTGATGTGTCAATCGAGGTGTCGAGGTGGAGAGAGAGAGAGAGAGAGAGAGAGAGAGAGAGGCATCGCCCCCTTGTACTGTACATGTTTGCAATCTGTTTGATCGGTGAGCACGTTACATATTACCTACATACATACACAGTACATACTGTACATACATCTAGTACGCACGTGTCTGTTTCAAGAGTCAAGGTGCTGCACGTGGTGTGGAGAGCAAACACGCACGTGTCTGGTTGCTGAAGTTACGGGGTGAGAAATACCATGGTAACGTTGGGTTGGGTTGGGGCAGAACGAACGGGGGGGCGGGGCGCGGGGCGGGGCGGGACGCAAGGGAGGTAAGGGAAGGATGATGGTGATTGATGGTGATTGTTGTTGTTGTCGTGGTGGTTACCTAGGTAATATTATTACCTGGGTAATACCTGGGTTGGAAAGCGAACATTGATCATCATTCATCATGGGCCCTGGAGTGTGTGACTTACTTACTTTTTGGACAAAGGTGATGCGATTTGCACTTTAGGGCTGGCTGATGCGAGGTCATGTTGCAATATGTTGAGATGGATGGAGGGGAGTTGAAGGGGTGCATGTGTAGCGAGTGAGCTGCGAGTATCAATACATAATAATAATAATAATAATAATGATAATAATATCACCCAGACTGCACCGCGCTGCAATTGGTTTCCCATAACAAGGAAGGCATTTCAAGACCGTGTCAATTAATTATTGAATCGTGTCGGATATGGAAATTGAACATGAATCAAAGAGGGTAATTATGTACGTGTACACACATACGTACATGTGTAATATAGTTACTAGCGGATAGCGGATGTTCCTGGATCCGCTCCCTCTCCAGTTGGTCTCCAGTTGGTCCCCAGTTGGTCCCCAGTTGGTCTCCCCCCCCCCACGCCATGCTATGTACATACATATTACCACCACCATTGGGCGGAATGCTCCAAATTCCCCAATCATCCATAACACGCCGGAGATTTCTTTTCTTGTCCTCGTCAGCTCAGAGGAGAAAGAAAGAAAAAAAGAATTGGACACAATTACCGACAAATTGCCTGGCCCCTTCCTTCCTCGACGATGTCGAAAAAAATATTTTTTTTTCTCTTGCCTCTTGGCGCAAACAAGGCGCTTTGCTGGTTTTCACAAGGGAGATGCCTGTTTGATATGCTACTGTATGTACGTATGTAGTGTGTACACTGTAGGCGCCACATGTGATCTGCCACAGGGTTTCGCCATGTCCATCCATGCCAAATTGGCAATTCGAAGGAGAAATTGCAAGCTACATATTACATAATAAACAAGGCACTGCCACCAGGCAAACAAGGCAATAAACATACATAGTTGGGGACTTGGGGCAGACGCACACACAAAGCAAGCCACCGGGCTACAAACAAGGGCGGACCCAAACATGGAGCTGTGTGCGAGCCACAAAAGGCTTGTGTGCTGGGGCTATCTATGTACGAGATGATGCGTGCGTGGTTTATGTAGTTGCTTTGCTTACATGTTCGCTGGGCCCGGAAACCGCAAGTAGACAGTGGAACTCAGGGGAGGGGAACCGAGTCGACTTGTTTGGGACGCTTACCAAAGGGTACCTTTTTTTTTTTGACCTTTATATCCTTGTACCTTGGCTTGCCTTTTGTATGACAGTGGTGACAGGTAATGGGTCGTTTCAATCCAGTGCTGCAAAGCTCGAGTTTGGGAACCAATTACATGTCGCGGACACACCATCATGGCAGCATTGCAAACAGCAGCGAATAATTAATTTCATGGGAGAAGAGCAACGGCTTCGACGAGCAGTCACTTTTCCACCCTCGACCCTCGACATGGACCCTCGACGCTCGACTCGGAGAAAAGCAATGGGGGTTGATAAGCAGTCGCCTTTTGACGCTCGACTCGGTGAAAAGCAATGCATGGAGTTTGTTGAGTTTGACGGCGCCGGCTACACAAGACGAGGGCGAGCGAGGGGGGGGTGATAAACACATGCAAAGGCACCATGGTTCCAAGGCTCCATGGCTCGAGGGCGTTGGCGCACCACGCCCATTTCCACAGTTGAATGTGTGATCAGGGCCGAAATCAGGGCTGGCGGCCGTGTGACGACGGATGGTGGAAAATGATTGCAGGACTCGCGACGCAGACGATGATTATTTGCCCCTCGGAAGTGAGAGAAGCGACAAGACAGCGGGGATTATGTGATGAGGAGGAAACAACGAGCAGTGGGAAGTTGTTGTACAGTACATACAGTACTGTCTACTGTGTATGTGCAAGTATGCACACAGTATGTATGTAGATGATAACTTTCAAGGTAGTCAGCGCGGTGACTTGCAGCGAAGGACCTCGTGGAAGCCGAGTCGAGGGCGGGCTAGCCATGTCCATGGCGTTCATGTACAAAAGGTACGGGGGGATTATGATTGGCTTGTCTCAAAAGCAACCACAATTGACTTTGGGGCTTGCAGGACCGTCGCGAGGGATGGCTTGTCTGGCTTGCCTGTCTTGTCTGGCTTGCCTGTCTTGTCTGGCTTGCCTATCTTGCCTATCTTGCCCGTCTTGCCCGTCTTCCCTGTGTTGCCTGCTTGCCTGCTTGCTGCCATGGCTTTGTTGAATGAGGTCGCACAGCAACGCCGTCTTGCGGATAGGGTCTGCACCCATACAGTAATTACATACTGTAGGATAGATAGTGTCTCCATATATACAGTACTGTAGATGTAGTAGTGCTGCTTCCGCGGCAACACATATGTATGTATGTATGTAGTACACCGCTCCACCCATCTCATATGTACTTGTATGTACAAAGGTAAAATAACGAGCATGACGTTTACTCGGCGGGTGTTGGATGGGCAACTGCTCCTTGTTCGTTGCTCATTGCCCGTTGCTCGTTGCTCGTTGCTCGTTGCTCGTTGCCCGTCACAACAAAAAATGCCTCTTTGCAACCCGTGCAACCCGCTTTCTCCGCATTCCACCTACGATCGGGTGCCTATTTCTGGCCGTCTCGCCTCGGCTCACGCTTGGGGCAGGACTCGAGGCAGCCCGCAGACACCGCAGACACCGCAAAGAGAACAGAGAGACAGAGAGAGAGAGGGGGGAGAGTCTACAAGGGTATCATTACAAGGATACTATTACAAGGGTAAATACATACAAGGGTACTATTATACACAAGGGTAGACAAGGGCAGACAAGGTCAGACAAGGACAGACAAGGTCAGAAACAAGGGTAGACAATGCCCCTGCATCATCTGCCAAGCCTATTTCCCTGTCCCGCCGCCGTTCGCGGCCACACACCACACAACAACTGTCAGCGTCATGTGTGAAAAGAGTCAGCTTCAAAGCCAACAACAGCATCTTATTAGATCCACTGTCCAATCCTGCACTCTAGGCCATGAACCGCTCGGAAACCGTCGTACTCTATGTACAGTACATGATTGTGTGGCACGGCAACGCTCGTTTCTCGCCTCTCGCCTCTCGCCTCTCGCCTCTCCTAAAAGGTACACACCATGCACCACCCGTGGACCGCAGAGGCATCTGGCCAAGCCAGCGACGTGCAGTAGTAGACGAGTGGACGCTGAGCGCCATTGTTTCGCCGCGCTGCAGGTCCACTCCCACTCTGCTGGAAGATGGTCATGGGAGCCTCGGTGCAGCAGTCAGTGCAGTCAGTGCAGTCAGTGCAGTCAGTGCAGCAGTGAAAGCGGAGGATGAGCCGAATAGACGTTGGATTATTAGGCCTCTTGCAGCCAGGAATGAACCACCTGCCGTGCTGGTGCGACTATGCCATGGTGCTCATCTATCTTGCAGCATCGATAACAGATATCGTCGCCTCTTTTTTTCAAAATCCTGCCGTGACGCCCTCCTTCCCCCCTCTCCCCTCCAACCTGGCCATTGACAATAGAGACTGCCAGCCAGCCACTCGACCATCACTCCAACATCATCATTCCTCCAACATTACTCGGCCCTTCCCTACGCCAGCAACAAAAAATAAATCCCCGCCCTAGGCAGTGCAGCGAAATGAAGAGTTGAATTGCCATCCTCATTCAGCCACACGCTAAAATCACATCAGGGCTAGTCCCTGTAATCAGTTGCAGGGGTCTGCATTAGCGCCCAAACCGCCGCCTCTCCTCCAACTGTGCTTTCCCTCCGCCTTTTCTCTCACTACGACTCTCTTTACGCACGCCTCTCCTCCCTCTCCTTCACCACCACCCTCCCCTCCTCCTCACCCAAACCCTCATTCCCCCTTTGGATCCCTTATCGCACTCGACGGTACGCTGTCTGGTCGATATTGCGAGTCCGTCCGTTCCTTTACCTCGTCATTCATTAATCCCTGGGCTGGGCCTGAAGCAACAAATCCAACCTCAATCGCAGCATCACTCGACGCCTACACCTATAAACACCACACACACACACACACACACACACAGACACACACACACACACACACACACACTCACACACACACGACTGCACACACGCAAACACGCACACACGCATACACACACAGACACACAGACACACAAACACATACAGACAACAAAAAAAAGACACTCTCGTATATCGTACATCGTACGTCTGCGCCCTCGTTGGGTCCCTTCAATTTGGGTGTTGACGGGTCGCCGCTACCAGTAATCGTCAAGCTGCTTGTACCTCACGAGCGCTTGTTTCGTCGCAATCCCGCCGTGTTCACGTTTGTAGCACGCCCTGCTCTCATCCATCCAACCAAACCCTTGCGACTCGTCTCCCCGAAGCGCGGTACCTGGAATCCTCATTGCGAATCTCGCTCTTCAACCCAAGCAGATCGTCGCAAGTCGGCCGACGTGCACGCCTAATTTCCTGCTGTTGCGTCGATAGGACCATCATCTGCTTCACCATGGCTCAGATCGCTTTGCCACGACAACAGGTTACTCAGACACCGCAATCTACTGGCGTCGGCTCACCGCTTTACCAGCGTAGGCACGCGTCCAACGCAGGGCCCATCGAGCTCATCCCCAACCCAGAGTTCACCTTCCCCCAGCGAGGCCCCGACGCAGCTACACAATCCACATTGGCGCCCGGTGCCCGCCCAATGTCTCTCCAGGCATATCCAAAAGGCCGCCGCGGCTCTGCTCCAGGACTCCGCCAGAAGTCTGCCAGTGCCCTGCCAGATTTCTCCTTCAACCCAGCATCAGCGACTCTCGCCCCACCACCAATCACCACCACACCCCCGCATTCGCCCTCACTAACCGCACCCACCAGTCCATCGAGACCTGTCGGTGGGCATAGGAGGGGTGGAAGCGAGTTCATCGGAGGTGATGGTCGATCTGGAGGCACGTCGCTTTTGAGCACGAGTCCTAACAAGGGCGATGGCGTTTTGCCTGTCCCAGGCACTCTTCGTCCGGGCCCACCAGCTGGACGGAGGGGACACGCCCATCGACGCTCGGGTGCCATTTCTTCCCACGACCTGACATCGATCATGCAGCCAAATGCACCAATTTCCGGCAGCGCTCCAGTCACTCCATTGGAAGGCAATCAGTTCGTCTTTGGCCATTCGGTCAACAAGTCAGTCTCTCAACCTTCGTTGCGAGACGCTGGCTACTTCCCGCTGGACCCAAACTCGTCCCCCAGGCGCCCACCCTCGAGGGCTCGTGTCGGATTCGCCGACAAGGTGGAATACATTCGTCCTCTTTCGACAATTTCCTCGGAGACGGAGACTTCCATGTCAACGGTCCGCTGCCACTCTGCTACCGGTAGTCTGTCCTCGATCATCAGTGCCAGCACATCGACTTCTCAGACGTCGCGATCAGGACGCCCATCGCTGATTACCACAATGGAGGCGGAAGAACGCCCGAGCACCGCAGGCGCCATACTAGACCTGCAGAAGAGCCCTCAGTTTGGCGGCGACTTGTTCAATCGCAAGCGACCCATGTCGGCCATCGCTCCAGCGTCGCCTGTCACTATCGCGAACCCTACTTCTTCCCCACCTCTCACGGTCAAACGACGTAGTTTCTTCCGTTTGGAACCTCGTCGTAGCGACAACTCGGTGCCCACTCTCCCCACCAGTGTGTCGGATCCTGCTCTTTCCGCATCGCTCACCCCCCCGGCTGCAGCATCGCCCGTGGTAGAAGATGACGAGATACTGACGGAACCAGACAAGGCCAAGTCTCCGTCTCACAAAGCGAATCGAACGCCAAGAAAAGTCAAGTCGTGGGCCAACTCGATTATCCCCAGGAAAGCAAAGCACGGGAAGAAGTCGAAGAAGAGGGCCCCAATCCCTCCCACGGAGGAATTGGCACAGGATTCGGAAGATTCGGAAGAATCAGACGACCAGGACTTCGAGGCCAACTTCGATGTCGACAACACGGTCGTCATTGTCTCTCCGAATGAGTGTGCCGTTCCGGTGCGCAAGCTCGACACCGACATTGCCTCGTGGAAGCCCCGCGAATTGAAGCGCGTCAATTCGGATGCAATGAGCCCCGCTATTGATTTGGACGCAGCACTGGGTCCCTTCCAGACTCCGGATGGGTCCGCTCCACGTGGCCAGGGGCGTGGCTTTGCAGCGCACCGACGAGCCATGCACAGCGCAGGTGGAGCGCCGCAACCACATCGCCGGACAGAGAGTGCACCCGAGCTTGTTCCTTTTGATATCAGACCGTCCACTGCGGCAAATACCCCGGCAATGGCCGACGTGTTTGAAGAAGATGAACCCGAGGAGGATTTGCCCTCGCCCAACATGTCACTGTCGCCCAAAACCCCCGCAGATGAGACCGAGGAGGAAGTGATGGAGGAGCCCAAGATTCAAGTCGTAGAGGCCGACGACGGTGGCCACCGAGGCGCTGGAATCAACTGGAATTTCAATGACGGACTGAGATTCAGGCGTGGCGACAATGCACGCCGGCCAGACTCGTCGGAGAAACTGTCACCCTTGGAAGCCCCGAAAGGAAACGGCTCCAAGCTTTCCCTCGACGTCAACTCTGTCGAGGTGGTGGAGGACTACGAGGAGCCTCGAACCTCATCTCTGACTCACTCTTCGGACTCGACTGTCACTCCCCAGATGTCGGCAGATCATAGCAAGGAGCATGAGCCCGTCATGAATGTGTCGCTTCCCCTTGCTCAGCAGAGCTTGATGACGCCTGATACCTTTGCTTCGTCATTCTCGTCTCCCGACTTCAGGTCCAGCCAGACTTCGTTCGACGCACCTCGCCTAGGCACTGCATCGTCGTCCATTACCGACTATCGCGCCATGTCTTCTCCAAACTTCGGAGAGCCAGGACCAGAGTTGCGCATATCGGTGGATGACGTTCCCTCTTTGACATCATCGAGGTCGACCATGACCAGCGCCTTGCACAACGCGTTCCCCATGCCGAGCCCTCGCCGCCCGAGCGACCGCTCCTCATCGCTGTGCTCTGCTCCTGGCGAACTTGACGTGCGCCGCCGCAAGCGTTCCAGCATCGTCAGTCTGTCGCGCCTCATCAACAGTTCGTCATTTGGAGAGAAGAGCAAGCTTTCCATTGAGCAACGTCCCCAGTCTTCTCACATGGAGCCTACCAAGGACTCGAAGAAGAAGTCGAAGCGACTTAGCAAGTTGATGCAGTTTTGGAAACCCAAGGAGTCGGCTCGAAACTGAATCAAACACGACCCCACTCACCCACACACCTTTTTATAGTCTCCTCTAATTTCCTTGGTACGTAGTCGGTCCTGTCCCGACTACATGTTGATGGCACGAAATCATGGTTTTACTCGGGCGTACACACTCCCCCTTTTCCGCATGAAACGGCGTTTATAGCGAGGCTACGAAATGTTTCCAATGGCGTACACTGCGACAGTGTGAAGGCTTGCCCGGCTCACACACACACACACAACTCCATCATGCCACCATCTTCTTTACACTCTTTTCTTTACTTTACTTTGTTCAACGGAATGAATACTCGGGCTTGGCGGAGGAGATGCCACATGACCTTCTCCCTTTCCTTGTCTCATTACCCAACACATAGGCCGAGCACGTTTGTCCGATGCGGCAGACACTCTGGCAGAGCTTGTCGGAAGCTCAACACACGATATCGAAATACTTCTTCTTCTCGACGGTGGCATGTGGAGGATCTCCTTGTTGCGAAGAGCACGAAAAGGTGCGGGTTTACACTCTGTGCATTCTGAATTGCATGCGTGGTTGGCCGTTTTCTTAATTGTAACACGGCACCACGGCCTCTACATGGGCGATTGCGGCAATCTCATTGGCATCTACGAGCGTTGCAGATAGATAGCTGTAGTTTTTGCGGAGGGTGGCAATGCAATCTCTGCAACACGTATGTTTAATTTCCTGCTACCCTGTGAATATGTGTCTGGTGGTATGCGTGCCCAGCCGGGTCGCTTCAGCAATAGCTAATTGTGATAATCTTGTCGCTTCCAACCTTTGGAGTATGTACAGTAAGTAGCCGGGCCCAGATTCGGTTGCCCATGGCGTCTTCTCCCGCTCTCGAGATTGAGATTGGAATTGAAATTGAGATTTGAAATTTGAAATTGAAGGTGCCACGAAGGAGGGCACGGCACACGTTTTTGTTTGAAACACGAAATATTTGACGAGAATTTTTTTCTTTTTCTTGATACCTACCTTAATTACGATAACTAATAATTAACGGAAAGAAAAAAAACAAAGAAAAGAAGAAAAGAAGAAAAAAAAATGACAATCCACCCGATGCACGGATGGGGGACGCACACGCGCACACGCGCGCACGAGGGAGGCAGTTCCCGCGCGAGCGACACACCCCCACCCCTGAAATCAAATCAAATCAAATCAAATCAAATCAAATCAAATCTAAAAGGGGAAGAAAAGAAAAGAAAAGAAAAGAAAAGAAAAACATGGCTTGGATGGGTGGATGGTGCTTGCTTGCTTGCTTGCTTGCTTGCTTGGATGGGTGGGGTTGCTAGGGTTGCTATGTATGTAGATCATCTATATACACCCCGCTCGAGTACTGTATGTATGTATGTATGTATGTATGTATGTATGTATGTATGTATGTATGTATGTAACGCGTTTGTAGATCTTCATCATCATCATCATGGACATCATCATCATCATCTCGGCTGGTTAGTTTGGTTTGGTTTGGTTTGGTTGATTGATTGATTGATTGATTGATTACTAATGTAATATAATGTAACATAACATAACATAATCATCGCTATTGCTATTGCTGTCAATTACTGTTTATTAGTAGGTATATAGTATGTCTGTGCTATGTGTGTGTATGTGTGTGTGTGTGTGTCTTATCTACATGTGTCTTCAACCTGTGTGTATGTAATATGTAATGATTAATCAAAGTAATAAATGTAATTAAATACTGTATAGTATTTGTTTAATTATATTATTATATATATATATATATATATTGTGCGCGGAAATCTACTTTTAGTTACTTGGTTAGTTATTATGTACTCAAGTCATTACGATAATCTCTTTTCTTTCTTTCTTTCTTTCTTTCTTTCTTTCTTTCTTTCTTTGTTTCTTTCCTTCTCCTCGTTTGTTCCTTTGTTCGTTCGTTCATTCGTGCGTGTACGTGCGTGATATCTATCTATTTATTTATTTGTTTGTTTATTTATTTGTTGATCGTTGGGTGCTGGGTGTGTGTGGGGTTTGAAGGGTTTGAGGGTAGGTAGAGTCGAGTATGGTGTAGGTGATTACAATGTTTACTTCATAATTTAATTGTAGCTACATTGATGTATGTATATATATATATATATATACCTAGCCCTAGACGATTAACGAGTGTATGGTATAGTATCGTGCCGTGCCGTGTGTGGACGGATAGATAGATAGATGGTGCTTGGGTATGTATAGGTAGGCTGGCCGTCACGTGATATATACACATATATACATACGCATACGTATTTATTGATATATGGCTGCTGAGGAGGTTATACGTGTACATGCACAAATACGTATAAGTGAGGTGTTGGTCTTTATTACCATGTACCATTTGCGATGGGCTAAACGCTAGCGATAATTATGGCTATGGAATCTTTTACTCGACGACTCCTCACGATGCCAACACGAGGGCCGCGGTAATGGCGGCGACGACGGTGCTCAACCAAGCACCGGCACTCGATCTTGCTGCAGCATTCGATGGCGGCGGCGGCGGCGGCGGACTCGTCTCGTTCGCGCCACCAATCCCACCGCTCCCTCTGACACCCGCCTCCAGCGTCAGGCTCTCAATCCCGCCCGCGACGCCATCCAGCGGCGCCACAAGCGCCATCTGACTCCAGCTGAACAGCGTGTTCCTACCTCCAAACACAAATACCTCGAATCTGCCCTTGTACACGCCGTCCACCCACACCCTGGACCCGTTTCTGACATCCGTCTCGATCCTGACAAGCGCGGGGAAGGCGATGGGCACGGGATCGTGCGTGGAAGATGTCACATTCCACCAGATACGGCCCGGGTGTCCGGGGTCGTGGCCGTCGGATTCGGCGGTTGAGCGGAGGGGGTAGGGGAAGCCGTCCGAGGTTGTGAAGACGAGCGTCGTTACGTCGGAAGTGTTTGTGGCGACGGTCTCGATGGAGAGAGATGTGTCCGGGCCGGTGAGCGTAAAGGGAGCGGTGGCATTCAGGGTCAACGTGTAAGGGGGACCGTAGGAGCCCTTACCGAGCGTGGTGTTGATCGAGTCAGATGCATCGCTGGTCCAGGAGACGAGCGTCGACTCCTCAAAGGTATGTCCAAACCGACGATCAAGATTCTGACCTGGTGCTTTCGCTGTGAGCAGGGCGAGGCTGGACGAGAGTGTCGAGGCGGTAAGGTTCAGCCCTCGAGCGCCGCCCCATGCATGTGCTGCCACCACGGGAATCCCGTCGCGCATGGCGTAGTATGCTTCCAGCTGTGTCGTGGCATCAGGTCCGCTGTCGCTCCATGCAGCGAGAGTAGCGCCTTTGTTTGTGCTCGCACCTGGTTCGAGCTGCTCTGTCACGTTGACGGGGTTGACAAGCGCTGGATTCCATTGCCAGCCGGGGACATTGGCAAAGTTCATCTGGCGCGTATTGTTGAAGAACTGCGCATACGGTGCTGGGTTGATGGGCATATGGTCGTTCTTGAGAGACATGTACGCCCACCAGTCCTCCGAGTTGATCTGCTGATAACCCTCTTTCTGGAGGAGCACGGGATCGGATTGGCCGTACTGCCAGTGCTGGATGATGATGTCCTTGGAGATGGTCAGGTTCTCGGAAGGCTCGTGGGTTCCCCAGATTCTGATCTTCTTGCCAGATGTCGAGTTAACAAAGTCGGCCATCTCGTTCACGAAAGAGATGTAAACATCAGCGAGAGTATCGTCGTATTCATCGGCGCCGATATGGACCTCTTTCGTTTGGAACCAGGGCAGGAACTCGGCCCATATCGCTTTGACGGTCGGGATGGAGTCGGGGTGCGTAAGGTTCAGCAGATCCTTCTTTGCCAGCGCGAGCTCAGGTTTCCATTTGGTGATAGACAGACAGTGGCCTGGAGCTTCGATTTCAGGAATGACGGTGACACCTCGTTGCGCACAGTGCTTTTGGAAGTCTTCAAAGTCGGCTCGGGAGAGCGTCTCGTTCTTGCGGATGACGATGCCCTGGATATCGGGGTTTTCGGGATAAAGCGAGAAATGGGAGAACACCTTATTCCAAGTCTCATTATGACCTCGATTGAGAGGATAGTTGTCGCTGGAGTGGTAGTGGAACTCGGACAGCTTGAAAAACGATGCGTACGTGCAAAAGTCTTTGAGGAACTCCTTGGAATACCATTTCCGACCCGCATCCAGCATGTACCCTCTTGTCGCATAAGCGGGCGCATCCAAGGTCCGACCTGTAGCAAGTGCCGTTCCATTCGCAATCAACAGCTCTTGAAGAAGCGTTCGAGTTCCCCAGAACATGCCCCTCGATCCGGTTCCGCCGATGTAGACGCTTCGGCCAGTAATCTCCAGCTCGTACCCTTCCTCAGTCGCGACGCCATTCTCATACGTCAGAGTGCCAGCATCTCCTCTGAACTTCCCGAGGAAAATTCCAGACGCAGGAAATTCGTCGACTTTCTCGAGCGTCCAATTGGAACCGAAAAGCTGTGAGATGTCTCGGAGGAAAGTCTCTGCGAATTCCAAGGCCGTAGGGGGTATGAGCGTCAACCCTTCGGTATCGACGTTGTCCACAAAAGAATTGAGGATATAAATCGTCTTCGGCGCGTCCGCGTCCGCGATCGAGAAAGTAGCAGTCGTCGAAGAATTGCCCGCCGTCCACTTTACCGGCGGAAGACCTTGAAGCGCAGCAGCGGCAGCGGCAGCGGCAACGCCACCAAACACGCACAAAGTCCGTAAAATCATCATAATGAGGTTTCGAGGAACAGCAGAGCTATCTTCATGCTACTGACCAGCGAGGTCCAAGTATTTGTACTTCGCATGCATGTACACGGCACGTATCCTACCGGTTTACTACGATCGTCAGTCGAGGTACCGTGCCGCAAAGGCGACCAGGATGAGCGGCCGTCGTTATCATTCGCTCGTTGTGCTCAATGTAACCCTTACCGAAGAGCCAAGAGCGTGAGACGTGACGGTGAGATAGCTGATGGGTATTTGGACACGAGAAAAAGGTCGGGAGTTACATCGCGTGATATCGGTCTTTTTTGTATTGCACTCGGCTTTCCGTGCTCGGAATACTCGATTTAGATTTCCGCAAAAATAGATAATGCGATAAAGCAAGGGATTTGGGTAATGTCAGTGGAGTTGTATACGACTAGGAGGTGTGATTAGGAGTCTCGTTCAAGGATCATACATAGGCCGCTTGGCTTTGCGACTTGCTATTCGCGGGTTAGGAAGACGCTAGACATACTAGGCTAAACCGAGGAAAATCGTCTGGAATGTTGCATTCCAAAGCTTGGGAAGTCAGCATATCGCACGTAAATACAAAATCAACATTTATACTCTAGGTAATCACTGGCTTTGCCAATTTGAGGTAGTTAACATGGATAAATGCTATGAACAACCCAGTGAAGCAAACAACTATCGCTGAAAACCAACAATTGCGGGTGGCATCGAGTTGACAATGTAGGGCGATTCAGTGAGTCGCTGTCAATCTCTTGACCAGATATTCTCCACTCGTGATGCCTTCATATTTCTTCCCTGACTCCTCAAAAGTTCCCGGTATCGCCTCAATCGTCTTCTCAAAGTTTGGATTACAAAAGTATGCTATTGAGTATCGCGGAGGGTAAGTCTCCGCCTCTACGTCCTCTGGTTTCGACGGTGGCTGGATCACGCGGTGCTTTGTCGATTTGATCGTGTCGTTGGACCATCGTGCTAGTAGGTCTCCCGCGTTGATAACGATGGTATCGGGGATCGGTGTGGCGTCGACCCATGTTCCCTTGGGTGATTTGACTTGCAAACCGCCCGCAGCGTCTTGGAAGAGCAGAGTCAAGGAACCTGGTATGTACGTCAGCTCGTTTCTTCCTTCAGAACGAGAGGGGCGATGGGGCATACCATAGTCGCTGTGCTCGCCTGCGCGGACCTGCAATTGCCCATCAGTCCTTTTGAAAACGCTCTTGGGAACTTCGGGGTAGTGCAGCAATCTCAGAGTATTGTCTCCGCCGTCAGTGAAACCATCGAACCAACTGTCTTCTATACCCATGCCTTGAGCTATCGCACGCATGAGCTGGATGTGTAGCGCCTTGCAAGTATCGTAGAATCCAATCATGACCTCCTTGAAGACCTTTGCTTCCTCGTCGCCTTCGGTTGGCGGCCACATGTTCGGCATGTCAGCCTCACCCTCTCGGCCAATCTCTATCGACTCTTTCAAGTCAGGTACCTGCGCTCGGAGCGCTTTGACATCCTCCAGATCCGTCAATTGTGTGACCTTTTCTCGACCTTGGGCCGTGTATCCGCGATTCGCCTCAGGGGAGTACCACGCGAGCGCGTCTTTTTGCTCCTTGGGACGTGCGAAGAACTTGGCCGAATGCGCAAAGACATTAGATCGAGTCGAGGGCGAGATTCCGTGGTTCTTGAGGTATATGAAGCCCGCGTTCTGGAAGCCATTAAGGACGGCTTGTGCGGTGGACTTTCGCGCCGCTGCGTCATCGGAGAGGAAGCCAGAGAAGTCGATGAGCTAGGAATTGTAAGTGCGCGGTCTACTAAATGGGGGTGGTAGGCAAAGGTACAGGGATGACCAGATCGTCCTTCTCGACGGCGGAATCTACTGTTATCCCTGCCATTGTGAGTGTGAGTTTTGCGTCTGTCTGTTAGCTGTAGATAGCGAGTTATGACAGAGCTGCTGTGGAAGCTTGCGTGTCTGGCGACTTTTAAATGGAGCGATGCGCAGATGTTGAGACTCGAAATATTGCTCTCAGGTGAGAACTATGCTGTCTTGCGGCGACCTCCGTGATTGCATCCAAAGAGGCTCAAGAAAACGAGGGCGAGGCTCGTGGTGGGGTGTTTGGTCGAGGTTAGACCGGATACAGCAGGTCGTAGATAAGGGTTTGGTGGGGTAAACCTCAACACCAAAAACTACATCGTGAACTTTACTTTCATCTTCATCTTCTGTTTACGTCCTGGGATCCCATATTACTGCAAGATGGAACTGATTGCTAGCAACACAATTAACATCGTCAGGTCAACGTGATGGTCCTTTCAGCGCCGCGCCTGGTCCGACTGGGCCGTTACATTTGACAGGTAGTTAGATGCGAAGGAATCTTATTGACTGGTCATGGAGGCGGGTATTTCGTGTTTCAGTCTTGATGCATTGAAGTGCACAGGATTGGTGGCGAAAAGCGAAAAGGTAGGCTGAAACTCACACGAACAGGAATAGATCTACTCATCGATTGTGGTGAACACCACAGGTCCTAGAGTCACGTGCAAGACGTATTCTGGCAAGACCCAACACCGGCCAATCAGAAACTATCACAATACGTTTACTAACAATTTCTCAACCCCTTAATTCACTTTAGTGGGCATCTATATATAGAAAAAAAAACGTGACTCCAGGACTACCTGGGCGCTTGAGTAACCTTTTGATACAGCACAGTTTAACCATCATAGGTTGGTGGTCGACCGCACAGGTCACGATGACAGAACTTTTACGAAGACTTCAACGTGCAAGGAGAGAATGGGTCCTGCTTCTAATGATGAGTTCAGACTCGATTATCAGACAAGTACAATGGCGTTTAGTGGTGATGGGATGAAAGATTATTAGTTATGTACCTTCATCAAAATCTCCTTCAACATTGCCACCATCCCCCAACAAAGCAACGGACCATAAATGAAAACATGGCAATCCCCATTCTCCATGCACACATCTCCATCCCAGTTCTCCTGAATTCCGAACACTATTACATGCATGCATAATGATACTGTACAGCCCCCCTGCACTGCAGCGTCCTGCCAAGCTCTTTCCGCCCCTGCCACCATCCATATCGAGTCTAGAGTCGGGACATTTGGTTCTCAGCTGAATGATCCTAGATCTCCTGGCCTTCTAATCTCTCGTATTCTGCCACCTCATTCGAATATAGAGAGTATGGTGGCGTTGGCGTTGGCATTAGCGTTAGCATGTATTACATGATTCAATGGGAATGACGGCGAGGTGTGATTACCGGCCGGCCGCTAAGATTGGGAGACACGCAGCTGATACCGGGCGAAAGAGAGATGTACTGTCGTCTACGCCCTTTCTGGGACAAGTAATCAGACTTTGGTGTCTTTTGTTCGTTTGTTTGTTTTCAGAGCGTCTTCCTACCCTTTGGTCGATACAATTCAGAATGAGTCCTCTCTCTCTCCTCCACGCGCTCGCGCTTTGCTTGTTCACTTTCATTCCCTACACACTGGCACAAAGTCAGTTCCTCGTTCCAGATGGCTCGGTACGCGACCTCTCTGAATCATGGACCGTAGGTGAGACAATGGAAATCTCGTGGAGTAAAGTCTGGTCTGGCGTTGGCGATGCGTCGGAAGCAGCAGATCTGTGGATTACATGGTTTACAAGTGACAGTTATTCGCAGCTGCTTCTCAGTAAATCTTCTACCACCGGCACTGTATGTAGTTTGGCGCGGGGGAGGGGGGGGGGACCCTAGAAGTCTAACTAACGGGAATGACAGAGGACGTACGTTTCGACAAGGCGGGAAGTCTGAACTGGAAAGTCAACGTCAGCAACGCCGTTGTCCAAACGGATCCCGAGTTTGTGCTGAGGTTGAAGCCGCATTCTGATCCGCCCGTGTACACAAATAATGAGAATGAGAGTCCGAGTCGAGGATTCAATTTACTCGTTGGACCGGAATCTGACCCTTCATCGTCCGCGATATCCTCAGCATCGTCAATGTCATCGTCCGCGTCTTCTTCAACTACTACCTCTCCTCGGCCGTCGAATGCAAACGCTGGACAAGGCAATGAGAACAATGCGGAAAAGAAGAGTAATGTCGGGCCCATCGTTGGAGGCGTGGTCGGAGGCATTGTGTTCCTCGCCCTTCTTGCTCTCATTGCCTTCCTCCTTCGTCTCGCGAAGAAAAATAAAGCAAACGGCGTTCGTGCAGCGGAGGTCAAAGGCGTAGAAGGCCAGGGGCCAGTATACTACAAATACGATAGAGTGGTGGGTCAAGGAACTGTCGTGGAAATTGAGGGGAGAGATGCCGCCGTAGAATTGGAGGATGGAAGGGCGAACGTACATGAGATGGGGACGGGTGGTTGGAGAGGCCATTGACCTTGTATGGTATGGGGGGAAGCTGTCAATGAAGTAGGATGATTGGAATTCCTGGTTATATCATAGATATTGGGATTAAAGACGCCTTGTGTATACGAATTTTGAGAGAGGAAAATGCCCAATAAAACCATTCCAAGGTCGGGCAGAAGAAGAAGAAGAAGAAGAAGAAGCAAGCTAACGAACCCCCTTCAGACATAGACAGCAGAATCGACCAACCACCGACATACCTCACCCCACCACCATACCCTACACCTTCTCAGCCCCACTCTCTTTACCAATCCCAGGCGCCTTAGTTTTCTCTCCCTGACCCTCTCCGTTCCTGATACCCTTCCACTCCAAACATCAACGCACCCAAAACACTACAGCAACCTACCGCAGTCGCCACATAAAACGTCTTAACCAATGCTCAGCTCTGTTAAACGCATCCAACACCTCTGGCAGCAATTCCTCGTCAACCACCTGCCTCGACCCCGTCCGTCGTTCCTGCGCTCGCTGATCACAGCTTGAAGATCGGTATTATCGATACCACGGAGATATAAGCATCAAGTTTCGAAGCAAAGATATTCCGCGCAACAGAGATGAAGACGACTCCGCCCAAGGCCTGACCGAAGAAGACAAGCGCGGTTCCGATTGGCATATCTTTCCGGGGAAGCACTGTCTGGACTGACTGCGACGTTGATTTGCTGCATGCCGAGTCCGAGTCCGAGGCCAAAGCCAAACATGACCTGGTATCCAATCCACTCTGCTCTGCTTGTATGCACATGGAGGCGCAGGCGGGCAAGAGAAAGGCACTGGCGTACCACCCAATGTCGTCGATGGAGTGGAATTCATCGGTTATCTTAGGTACCGCCGTGGCCGTGGCCGTGGCCATGATCATCCGGTCCTATATATCGACACAAGCGATCAACGAAGAACAAGATATTTAAAAGAGGCGTGATGGGGGGAAGAGAAGAGAGTCTTACGAGTGCTACGAGGAAAATGGTTGCATACACACAGGCCAGGATCGTGAAGAACTTGAGGCCGGTAGGATACACGAGGATAGGGAGGGCCTGGAGCAGAGGGAGGTGGTATGGCTTTGTGATCTTTGGTCACGATTGGTGGCGATTTGGTGGTGTCTTGTTCGGCTTCCTTGACGGGAGTACGAGGCCGGTCGAACGCGTTACCAGGATCTGTAGATTCCATGACTTGGAGTGATGAGTGCTGACAGAAGCGAAACAGAATGCAAATCTGGAAGAGGGAATATAGTTAGGAGGAGGAAAAGTCAATGTATTGAATGTATGTTCGTTAGAAATGCACCACCACCCTTATATATGCTCATAATCAACTGCAGAAATCTTACGCAGCGCACCCTTGAAGCAGACCCCATATTCCCTTCTCATCAATTGATTGGTATTTGAGCGCCGCCGAGTTATGTGTGCGTGACCAAATAACCCTCCGATGCGCCATCGTTCGCTGGTTGGTCCGAAAGCAGTAAAGCGGCTGCACGGACCTAGATACGAAACAGAAACAGACTGAAACTTGTGCTGGGGTTGATAGTCTGGGGTTGATAGTGTCGAGTCGAAAACGACATCGCAGTAGAACAATAAGTCGTCGTGAAAGTATAAGTTGAGCCCGCAAGTCGGTCAGAGAGCCAGCTCGATCCAACAACAACAGTGCGATGGTGTAGATGACTAGACTTGAGAATTAACTAAAGCGTTCTGTGGCAGGGTAGTTGGAATATTCAGCTTACTGGCGAGTGATCCGTCGCTCACATGACAGCGCAGTTCATGCCGCCCATTGGCATCTCGATCAGCGGTACCGTTGGCATCAGGCGAAGCTCCGAGGCTCGCCCTGGCACAGTGACATATGGGGTCTCGGATTCGGTGGATTCAGTGGACTCGATGGATTCTGGGGGATCGCAAGCGACACCGAGTTTCTCGAGGATGTGTTCAATGCTGTGGATCAAGGGCTCTTGGACTTGTTCGAGTAGATTGAGCAGGTAATGCATCATGGTGATGACTACGACGATGGCGAAAGTGATGGAGAGCATTGTTGATGTGGATGGAGTCTGAGAGTGATAGTCTTGATGGTGGAAGTTGAATGTGGGAGTGAGATTATCAACTGATGAATGTGTAAGATAGATGTGAATAGGCAGCAGACTTGTTGATGAGGTTGAGGTTTAGGAATGAGGTGGGGGAAGAGGACGATTATATATACTCAAGCGAAGCCGGAGCGTTCGCTGCGTCGTTACCATTGTTCTAGCTTACCATTGTAGTTGGTATATGTCCAGAACAATCGCAAGACGGGATATGGCGTTAGTATTGTTCTTCGTAAGTGGGCAGAGGTGTGTGGAGGGTAGAACGTTTGGCGGTGAAAGCAAGCAGGGCTTAAGAACAATACTAGTGCGCGCCTTCTATCAGAAAAATGTCTAGCGTACCTGTAATTACACCGCTCTATCGAATCAACGCGGAGAACAATACGAAGACCAAGTACCGAGATCGTCAAGTGTGTGTAAAATGTGAGCGTGGTGATGAGCAGCGTTCGCGACGTGCTGGTGAAAGACGGGGTAAACCGAAAAGCCGCGACGGACGGACAGAGTTGTTGTTGACGATTACTTCAAAGAAACGTGCAAGTGCGTGAATCTGCTACCCAAGGTTCTACATTCGTGGCTGGCTGTCAAGGCTGAAATATCGTTCAGCTTCATTTCACCGGACCGCGAACTTATCAAGCCTAGATGTGGCGCTGCGCAACTTTGTCTGAAGGGCTCCGCGTACGCATCGTTTGAAGACAATTCGCATTCTTACTGGCACTGTCGTGTTGACGCTTCCTGCATAAGCTGTGCGCAGCTAGTATAAGATATGCGTTTTCAAGCTTAACGTGGCCTTCTTTAGAAAGGTTGGCGCCGTAGTAATGATGTGTAAGGTGTCGTAGCAGGCTGACTGGTAGGACGGGCTGGCCGAGTTTGCCTCTTACTGCTGAAACTTTGGGGTCGAGACGCTGCAGATAATCTACGATATTATGAAGATTGAGAAAGAAAAAAGCAGTGAAAGGCTGAGACAGACATTCAGAGCCGGATAGCGATCCCACGGGGTCTTTTTTGTACCGTGTATTGTTACGTTGCTGATGGCTTTATATGTGACGAGCCTGAGTGTGGCTTTGCCAAGAAGTCGTCCCTATTAGGTAGGATAGGGGAAGGTTTCTAACACTTTCGAGATGATATCAACGCCCTTGCATCTCACAGCCATCCAAGCCTTTTGGGCTGGAACATTGTTCCTTCTTACGAACACGGTCTCGCAGCCGTTCCTCTCTAGTCTCTCGCATACCTTTGGTAGGCTACCACTTGTGCTTGTTTCCCTCTCTTCTTTTACGCTTGGCTCCATTATCGCGGCGCTGTAGCCCTAATTCAAAATTCTCCTTGCCGGACGGACGACACAGGGGATAAGTGCTGGTGGCTTGATCTCCCTGGGTGAGGCTATCATCACTGATCTCGTACCATTACGAGAGCGAGGAACATACTACGATTATATGGCTGGCACGCACTTGGGTTATAGGGAAAGTCTGTGGGCCGCTCATTGGAGGCGCACTCGCAGGGATGCCAGGAGAGAAGTTTGGAGAACAGAACGGGTTCGGCGGTTGGCGACTCCTCTTCTGGATCGACATTGCAATAGCTGCCGTCGCATTTGTTGCACTTCCACTTTTATTGAAGCTCGGTAAAGCGACGAAAATTGTCCTCTCTTTGACAGGAAACAAAGAGTATGGGTTAGATTGGCGCAGTTCATAAACAAGCTGCTGCTGTATTCCTAGTCATCGAGTACATATGGCGGAAGAGTATGCCCGACATGCTGCAGCGCTAGTAGAAATCTTGAAGGGAACGGGAAATGAAAAGAAAGAAACTGCTCATCGAAATCTATCGAGACATAACTAGTTACGCGGATAGCTTGAGGGTCCCTTGGACTGTTATGGCGGCGCTGGCGTTATTGGTCAGTGCGTTCACGAAGGAGCTAGACGTTGATGACGAGTCAGCAGAGAGCGATCAGGGCATTGGAAAAGAGCGAGATAGCGCCGAGGGTCGAGGTAGGGCTTGTTAATGAGAAAGGTGAATGAGAAGGTTGTGTGGATGATGGATGATGGATAAGTGTCCGGGGTGGGATTTGAGTTATGAGCTAGTATTTGAGAAGGCATATAGCCTCCTTCGTTTAGCGTCCTGGTCTATATATATATATATTACTCGTTCTTTCCATCTCACGTCACCCAACACCCGTTCTGTTGAGGGACCCGCATGTTCAGGCTCTGCAGCTTCTTGTTTCGTCGAATGCGCTCTTGGCAGGCCTCCTGATGTTGAGAATTTGGCACGGTAATCACGTGATGGATGCGTTCGGTCAACATTAGAGGTGCGTGACTACGTGACAGCATGACTGAGCAGGATCACAAGAGGCGTATCCATCTGGACACCACCACACCGTACGACCAAAGACGAAGCCAAAAGTAATTAGCACCGGAACTTTGTGCGGATAATACATACAGGTCGACCTACTTGGATGCTCACGACGCAGGCTGCACAGCTAGCTCACTTGGTTCGTGATAGAACTATGTAAGAGTACGGCCATTAGTAGTATGTACAACAGATAGCTCGGCTGGGTACAAAACAAAACAAAACAAAAAAGGGTCTCAGATGCCAAGTTGAAACCGGAGACGCGTGATCAATCTTGTACTTGTACATGTATGTACATAATTACCTCTGATACCCATCAATCAGGGGTTGCGACGTGCGTCTTATACCCTAGCAAACCATGGTTCTAGGCCCTTCGTATATGCGACACGTGACGAACGATTTGTACATATGTACAGGCAAAACACCATTATAAGAATTACCCCGATATAGTGATATTACCGTTACAAGGATCAATTTCCCGCGCACCCCTTTTTTTGTATGGTATACGGATATTTTAGAGTGAAGGATATATCCTTGGCGGCGACAAAATATCGTTATAGTGGTGTAATATGTGGGTCAAAATTGGCCTATACAGGGGTCATACAGGGGTCTCAGCGATCAGTCTAACTAGAATAGGCCTAGGCTATATTAGGCTAGGGTAGGAGGGCACGTGAGGGGGTACTATACGCCAAGAAGGTGATTAATTATTGCTAAGAAGGTAATTAATCCTTGCCAAGAAGGTGATTAGTCAGTTTCCAATATAACGATATTACCGTTACAAGGATCGAATTTTGGCGCCGCCCCACTATCCTTATAGTGGTGTTTTGCCTGTACATACATGCGCCTCCACGGGTCAGGTTTTGGTTTGGTATTGTGGAGCCTTTGTAATAATTAATGTTAATTATGTATGTATGTATGTATTTTGGGAATCGCGCATTTCCCCTTTTCGGCCGTAGCTCGGGTCAGGGATTTAGCATCTAATTAATTAGCGATTCTGTCTTTGCTAACTAATAATTAGGACTTTGACGACGGCAATTTCTAAAGACCAAAGGGGGATGAGGTGGTGATGTCTGTGCCATGTTGGTGGTGATGGGAAGGCATTGAAAGTGCATGTCGGAAAGTTTGGCGGCGCGCGAGGTTGGTTAAAGGGGGAGATGAATGAGATGAGTGGCCCAAACGGATTGATACGGAAGACTCGGTCGGCCTCTTGGTCGGCATGCCGGGTGCCATGGCATGCCAAGGTCCAAGATGTCTTCGCATTGCACATTCGTCCGTGTGTACGTCTGTCTGTTGTTGAGTTGTTTGTTTGGTCGCCGGTCTTGCATGTGCGTCATCCTGTTCTTGTAATCATTCATCTCGCTCTTTACATACTGTTGTCTTACATATATGTAGGTAATCATATGCACCTGACCCTGCGTCGAGTCTGCCTAGTTATTCATTTCAAACCAACATCAGCTCGCTCAGCCTTGCGGCTTTACGGAAATCTAGCGACTCGAAACGTCCCGTAAGGCCCCGTCTACAACGCCTAGCGGCCATATCTGACAGACCTGCGTGGGGTCCTTCGTTCATGCGGCATTGCTCTGATTGGTCGCTGCAAAGCTTAGTTCGTCCTAAACGGCACTAAAGTGCCAAGTCAGCGACCGTCCTAGCGTGTGATAGGTGACGGATATGTCAACCCTCGTATGTATGTTAGACATCGTGGGTCTTGCATGTAAAGAGCTAGATGCGGGTTTGGGGTCAGCACAACACTACATAAAATGACATGAGCTTCACGAGCGTGCCGGGTGGGCCGGCCGTCAGCGGGCGTACAGTAAGTACATAGACTGAGCCTTGGACGGTGAAGGGCGTTGGCTTTGCTCTGCCCCGATTATTATCGTGAGATTCGAAACCCATTTCAGTCGCCGCCTTCGCTCGCCGCACTACTGCATACCCCCCGCAATTCAAGAGTCTAGAATAAGTTCCGCTCTTTTCCCCACACGTCCTTGACCTTCTTCACGATCCGCTACATCACTCACCTCACACCTCCACTACATACACAGCTTGGCTGCAGACGTACACAGACTGCAATCCGTCTCAACATCGAACAGCAGTAAGCCGAAAGAACAAACGATGAAGTCCCCCCAGCCCACCCTCCTCGTCGTCCTCGTCGTCTTTGCCATCGTAGCAACATACTACAAGATCCTGCCGACATTCTTCTCCGCCCCTTCATCTCTCATCAACTCGCTCTCGACACTACCATCTCTCACAACACCACCCAGCTTCTGCACAAAAGAGATCGGAGAGGGCGTATGCTGCGAGCTGCACCTCGGCGCAGAACCGTGTCTCGATGAGTGCCGGAAGAACTTTATGGATCGCCAGAGCTTTGCATTGACCAAGGAGTACGATGAGTGTGCGGATCAGTGCTTGGTCATGTATAGGACGACGTGTGGGAAGGGTGGCGAGGTGCTCGGACAGGAGAAGGGACAAAAGAAGTTGTGGGATGTCGAGGGGGTCGAGGGCACCAAGGCGCCTCGGGCGAGGAGGAGTCCGAGAAGGCAGTCACGGGATTGAGGCCCATGTCGTACATATTTGCGAATATTACGAACAAGTACAACACGAAAACCCCGACGGACGACACATACATGCTCGAAAAGGGGCATCCTCGACTAACCAAGATCGAAACCCTCTCTCTCTCTCTCCTCTGGCTACGGCGGCACGAAGAGATCCTACTTGATTTCGCACTCGACGTACGCGAAGGGGGGTTGGTTGCAGATAAATGCGAACGAACACGAAGCCCGCATCGCCATCCCGAGCCAAAAGCCGTCGTCTTTCAATCCTCACATCACCTTCCCTCCGCTTCCCTCCGCCACAAAAGTGCCAGCCCGAACAACCCCGGATCCGACTAATTAGATAAACGCACCAAGGTCCAAAGACAAGAACCCCCTTCACCCTTCACCCGCCTACTGTGTACTTCTGCAGTTCACGCATATTTTTTCCGACTCGGGGGGGAGCACAGTTCGAATCCCGTGCACTGCATTCCGTACTCGGGGCCTCCAGTCGCTCGTCGGATAATTAATTATGTACTGCTATGTATACATATGTAAGAAAGCGGACACCAGGTCCGGACGGAGCGGGAGCGGAGCGGGAGCCCCCTGATTCCTGGATCAAATGGAGTCTGGAACAGATGGCCGTCTATTTTTTGACGACTAAGCGAAGGGGGAACGCCTACCTACTTACCACTTCCTGCAAACGGGGGTATATAGGTATATACATACCACCAGAGGGGGGAGAGAGAGACGAGAGAAAAGGGAAGACCCCATGCCAAGCCCTAAGATAAGAATAGCTAGCTCGGGCTACGACCTCCTAAGCTCGAGCGGGTAGACCAAGCAAGCATGGACGGACGATACGCCCGGTTTTCCATTGTTTTACATTCATTCATCCCAATGTCAATTTTCTTATTATTTATTATCCTTCTGTCGTCTGCTCACTTCTTTCACACCCTTGGCGCAACCACTGTTTGTTTGACACGTGAAGCGTTGTCGAGAAGGTAGAAGAGAAAACAAACAAAAAAGGGTAATTAGATAGGATAGGATAGGATAGGATATATTGAACCCGCAAAAGACCTCTAAAAAGACTCCAAAAAGGAACCCCCCCCCAGGCCGTTTACACTTTTGCCTACACGCAGAGATCCCATGGGCCAAATCATTACAAAGTAACAACCAATTTCCTCAAACTCACGCCCTTTTTACTCAATTCCATGGCCTCGCCCACCTTGTCCAATCCATGTCCTACAACCTGCGGCTCGGGCGCGCACACAAACCTCCCCTCGGCCAAAGCACTCGGTAAAAAGTCCTCGTAAATGCCTTTCCCGATGCTGCCATTCGCAACCACGTCACTTCCGTTGAGCATCTTGCTCTGCACGCCTTTGGTCCTCAGTTTGACCTGCTCACACACAACCGTACTCAGCATCCCGGCCAAGAAAGCCGGGAAATCGAGCGCGCCCTTGGGAAAAGGGGGAAGATCCATGGAGGCCTGGGCCAGGAACTTGCGGCCGGGGACCGCGGCCAGAATGTCGATGCACGGCTTCAACGAGTTGGACCCCATGCTCATGGCGCCCGCGGACACGCGATTTTCCTTGTCGTACAAGGCGACGATGTCGGACACGACGCTGGCGGACTTGTAGTCGAAGACTGCGATGGCGCCCAGCGTCTTGAGGTAGCCATGGTTCTTGGGCGAAGCCGTCGTGACCACGTCGTAGCCGGCGGCGGTCGCGAGCTGTATGGCGTTGCAGCCTACGCTCGTGGAGCCGCCCCAGACCAAGAGGGTTTTCCCAGACCTCGTCGTGACGGGGAACGTGGTGGGCAACGGGAGGGCGAGGTAGTCGTCCATGAAGAGGGCACACGCGGCAGTCGACAGTCCCAGTGGCACGACGCTCGCCGCCTCGTACGACACAGACTCGGGAATCGCACTCGTCATGTTGGTCCGCACCACCGTGTATTCTTGGAAGCCGCCCTCGCACGCTCGGTTCACGCGTTTGTCCAGTGCCGCGGCGTGTGCGACGACGCGGTCCCCGATGTTGAATCTCGTCACGTTCGGGCCGACCTCGACGACTTCGCCCGCGACGTCAGTGCCTAGTACGAAAGGCAATTTCACCCACGAGACGACTAGGTTGGGCGCCGCTTGTATGATGGTGTCGTATGGATTTATGGCCACGGCGTGGTTCTTGACGACGAGTTCGTTTTCGCGCGGCGCCGTGTATGTGGAGGGTTGGATTTTCAAGGGAGTGTTTTTGGCAGTCAGGAAGGCTGCGTTGTTTGTCGGCGCCATGATGAGTCGATTTCTCTCAGTTGGAGTTTGAATAGAAAAGGTGTTATTAATGCTTGAACTGATCAGAGAGAAAGACGAGTTTGAGGGGATGCCGTCTCCATGGGCGCTCCTCCAATATCTAACCTTTTCGTTCCCTCCATTTCAGATACGCGGAATCGGTGTATACAATTTGGCCTTGGTAATTACGTGCGCAAAACGTCTGAAGACCATTACCCCAGCTCACCGGTGCTTACCATCTCATACAGATGCTCGCTTAGGAGGAGATTCCGATTGGCCGAGCTTGTGATATGCAGGGGTCATGTCGGTTCCGTGCCGGTGTGTTGTTCACCCGAGTCGGCGGGTGGACAACTCCAATTGTCGTCTTAGAGTTTTTGTAAGGTTTTTTGTACACTAAGCTTTCTTCCCGTCAGCATGTTGTTGAAACATATCGTCCTTGGTTAAGAAAATTTGTAACAAATAGATTGTTTGAAGTGGTCTCCATTATTGCACGACACCACCCACCTGATTCTACACGCTCCAGAACGCAGAAGATCATCTCGTCATCCCTCGGAAACCTGAGGGTACAACGGATACTCGAAGTCTCCCACGGCAGAGAAAGTGTCCAGCGAGCATGCATCTACAATACCAGAAGAACCATCATACTGAATCGTCGTAGCCGAGGCAATCTGTTCCCAGTCGCATCGTAGTGTGACATGCCGTTTAAGTCATCAAACATGGACTGAGAAGGGAAAAAAAAGCCAAAATGCGCTATACCATATGCTATATGCCACGCTATGCTGCAGAGTAAATAGATATTTGCATCCGTCCATGCTATACCGAGGCACAAATCCCCGTTGTGCTATGCATGTTCATCGTTAGTCATGTTCGTCCGTGGCTAGAGCGCTCAAGTGCACGTCCGTCGATGGAAGCTATAGTGATACACTCGTCCCCTGTCATGTCTTCCCGTCGACGTCGTGTTTCGACAACAGCTCGAACCTTTCCAGCCACAGTGACCCCTAGCTCTTCCGCGGACGACCTCTCTTCTTCGGAGGTTCCACGACCGGTGCTTTGATCCTGAATTCCTCGCTGTTTAGATCGAGTTGACCACGGAGGATGCTCAACGTCAAAAAATCCTTCGAGTAACATACGAGCCCTTTCTGCATGAGCGCGGTGCTGTCTTCGTCCACGCTGTCCTCACCAAGCGACAGGATAATCATTTCTTTGGTTTCCTTGTCTTTCACATCCTTTGCTGCTTTTGAAAGCACACGGCGGGCCCCTGCTTCCTTGCAGACTTCTTCAATATCCGAGAAGGGCTTGTAGATTGCTTTGAGCGAGGGCGTAAAATAGATGCTGTAGTTTGTGAAGATGTTCTGGGGTTTACCCCAAATCGCGTCGAGCAAAAAGTTCCATTCTTTCTCTTGGTCCGGAACAGATGGCTTGAAAGAGTCGAGAGGAAGCAAACGGGATTGTTGTGCGGACTTGACGAGCCAGGCATCGGTCACTATGGGTATTCCGTGGGCGACGCAGAGGAGAAGTTTCATGGATTTTCTGAGGGCACCGTCTCGGACACTACAGAGAAGATATTAGTGTTGGGGTTATATGAAAGACGCAAAAGGATTGTGGGTAAAGATATGGCTGGCATATACAGTAGAGCTTAGCAGAGTAAGATGAGTCCTTTTGCCCTCTCCCCGTCATTCCCTTGACTCGAGGAGAATATCATTACTTACCAAAGAATATTGCAGGATTCGCCCTTGACCGACTCTACAGGTATCCCTCCTTGCTTTTTGAGAAATTTCATCACGGCGCTCGTCGGTGTTATGCCAGAATTGCTAAATGCCACTCGCGGCTTTGGGCCCTCGTACGAGCCGCTCTCGTCTCCGTCCGCCTGCACTGAGCCTTGCGAGCTGCGAGTCCCTTTCGGCGTACCTTGGATATCCAGAGTCGCACGCTTCTTCCGCTTGCGTGACCCGTCACTCTCGTCGTCGGCCTCAGACTTTCGTTTCTTGGCAGAAGACTTTGCAGGGATCTGAACTTTGGGTGACTTGGTGCTGCGTTGAGGCTGCTTTGTTGAACGACGGCTGGCAGATACAGCAGTGCTTTGCAAGATAGATTTGAGCTCTCTGGCAGCGGTGCTATCTGGCGTAGAGTCTTCGTTATCATCGTCTTGGACGTCATCTATAACCATATCTGCTGATGGCTCTAGAGGCGTCTCTTTGGCGGCAGGTGGGGTTTCTTGGATACCTTCAGGGCCTGTATCTTCTTTGACTGGCTTGCTTGAGGCGGTGGAGAATGCACCTGTCGCAGTATCGTTCTGAGCCACGTCCGTGGGGCAAGATAGGATTGGAAGCTGAAGAGGCTTTTCATCCGACGGTGAGGTATTCTGGGCTGATACTTTCCGGTAGCCGAGTGTCGACGAAAGTCGATCAGCAGTAGGAGTCTCTTGAACTACCGAGTGGGGAACGGAATTCGCGGGTGTGGAGCCCGAACGTTTTGGGGCGAGGGGCGTACGATCAAGATCTCCATCGTCGTCGTCCTCGGTCTCTTCTTCGCACAAGTTGGCTTGATCGGATTCCGGGATTTCAGGTACAGGAAGCGATGAGTCTACCTGGACCTGGGAGGGATTCCACGCCAACTTGACGCATGTAGTGGCTTTGGATAAGAAGACTGAGTCACCTTCGCGCAGAAATATCGACTCGGACCGGCCATCAGAAGCAACCGATAAGTGGTATTCCTCGGATGTCGGGTCATGAGCCGTAAGGAATTTAGGGAATTTCGGTTTGACACGCACGTCATGACTGAGCGCGGTCAATTTGACACCCCAGTGACCAACTTCTACATGGTTGTTAGTCGAGGGCAAAGGATGATGTCGTGTGTGCCGAAATAGTTACATACCTATGCGGGCTAGCGCTTCGACCGGGTTCTCATCGATGGTTGGGATGAGAGTCAGATACTCTTTGGAGCTGTGTGTGAGGTATACAGGCATACCGAACTGAAGAGGCGCAGGAGGGGTTGCAGCCTCTCCCCTTGGTCTTGGTTCTAGCTGGACAAGTTCCCAGCCCATGGTGTTGAGGTTGAGGTTTGAGGTTTGAGCTTCGAGGTTCGAGGTTTAACGTTGTTCGTTGG
>MU005769.1:350539-426206 GCA_010093715.1 Pleomassaria siparia CBS 279.74 | reverse complement strand
AAGAGCGCGTAGTCAGCTGAAGCCCAGTGCACGTGTCCACGGGTTGCAAGAAACCGCTAGTCTAGACATGGTTGGCGAGTGACGAAAGGCTTGGCGCACCTCGCTAAATCGAGCCAACACGCGCTAGGTGAATTCACCTCGACTTACTCCGTACTGTGTATGAACAACCTCACCTCACCCTCCTCACCCTCCTCACCCTCAGCAGAACTTGTCCTTGATACTGACCCCGCCACATTTCAGTGTCTATCGATATAGCCAGATTGTTTGAAAGGCCATGGCTCTTGGGAATGCGACGTTCACCTCTCGTCTATGCCGTCTATGCATACCGCCAATATGGTCTCAGAGCCCACCAAGGAAATCGAGAAAGAGGACAATAGTAAAGAAACGCCATGGATACTCAACTCTACAAACAGCCCTGATAAGTTCAGACTGTAACCTCTCGCAGTTGATATTTGCAGCCACGCTCGCTTTCGCAAACCCGCGCTAGGGTACGGCAAGGACGCGTCCCCCATGTAAGCGAGGTCAAGATGGAGAACAATAGTAAGGTGTCTTGCGTGAATCTTGAAAACTAGGATTCCGTTTGAGGAGATGAAACAACTGGTGAGGTGAAGTGCCATCTGTCACTTTTCAGCACATATTGTTCAAATTTATGTAATTGCGTCTCTGCTGTAGAAAATCTTCTCATCTCTCAAGTGCTCATCTGCTCATCTGCTCATCCTTTATTTCTCTTCACCGCTCTCACTTTTCTGCTCTTCACCTTTCCGTCATCTGCCATTGCCGGTATATCTTCGGATGACTCTTTCCTAAAGCGCCCTTATCCATCACTTCCGTGCTCATCATCTATCTGACCACTCTTCCGCACTCACTCGTTACATCATCCGCACCCCCAACCTTCCAATTACACTCCAGACTGTGCCACGCAAAGCACACATCCCTTACTCTCTACTCTCTACCCTCTACCCTCTACCCTCTACCCTCTACCCTCTACCCTCTACCCTCTTTCCCCACCTCACACCTCACACCTCGCATATTGTCACATCACACCTCGCATATCGTCACATCACACCTCGCATATCGTCACATCACACCTCGCACATCGTCACGTCACACTCATGGCGCCTGTGTATCCCAACGATCCAGATAGCAAAATGTGCGGAAACGCCGGCCGGCCAGCCAACTTCGACCCCTACAAGCAGCACTTCAAGCTGTTAATGTCCAATGGCACCGAGCTTGACGTCAACATGGCCCAGATCGACTTCATGCGTCTCTACGGCATTCGTCTCGGCATCGAATATGGTTCGCAGATTGGAGCCTCCTTCGTCCTCCTCGCCATGCTCCTCCTCTTGACCCGCCGCGAAAAGCGCAAGTCTCTCATCTTTGTTACGAACATCGTCTGCCTCCTCGTCAACGCCGTGCGATGCATCTGCTACTGCCTCTACTTGACCGGCAACTGGTTCAACCCCTTCCTCTTCCTCTCGGACGATTTCTCTCGAATCACAACGGCCGATACTGCTCAGACCATCGCCACCACTACCATGACCACTCTCCTCTACATCTGCGTCATGGTCTCGCTCAGTCTCCAGGTCTGGATTGTATGCATCACCACGCAAAAGAACCAACGCATTCTCATCATGGGTGGTACCACAGTCATTGCCCTGCTTGCAGTTGGTGTCCGCTTCGCCGTCACAGTCATCAGCAATCAAATGACAATGATAAACAGGACTATGTCGGGCTACGGATTCCTTCTCAATACCAACACTGTACTCACAACGGCTGCAATATGGGTATACTGCTGCGTCTTCACCTTTAAACTGGGCATTGCACTCATGCAGCGGCGGCGGTTAGGCCTGGTCCAGTTCGGACCTATGCAGATCATCTTCATCATGGGCTGCCAGACCATGGTCGTTCCTGGTAAGTTCTTTTTACCTCTTCCCCCAACACACCGCCATTGTTAACACTTGCTAGCCATCTTCTCCTGCCTCCAGTTCTACGACCGAATCCCCGAGCTCGGTTCTTTCACCCCAACCATCGTCTGCATCTCCCTTCCATTGTCCGCTATCTGGGCCGGCATTGCGACTAACGATTCCCACGTTGCCGCTAGCGGCGCTGATGCTCACCAACGCCTCCTCCGCGCTCAATTTGGCCGCACCCAGAGCACAAGCGGAACGGATCACAGCACCGAGAGCGGAGAGATGACCAGGAGCAGTACCCTGTATACCAAGGATCTCAACGACCCCGACAGTCCAACTACGACATTCAAAGAGAAGGGATCAGTCGAGAGCCAAGGAATTCAAGTCCAGTCCGACTGGCGCGTCGACTCGGGCGAGCCGTCCAGCAACTACTCCACCACCACCTGATGGCTGCACATTTCGTCTCACGGTCACAATCTATGAATGAGGAGCTGTGTATGTCGGTCCTTCGAGTGCGGCTGCAATACTTCTCGGTAACCCGATTCACCTCTTTACCCTTTCTTCGCGCTAGTCCTTTGGGACGAACACGCAACATCTTCTCGACTTCGTACAACAAGCTCAATCTACCTTTGCACACTTTTCCTTTGTTTTTCCCCTTTGATTCCCCCATATCGTACAATCTGCACTTACATGCCCTGGAGATTTTCCCACACGCTTCGCCCTGGACCGGCGGGGTTCCGTATCTGGGCATAGCCTGCCATTGTCGCGTCATGGACAATGCCAAACGGGCCAGTTCCCTAGCATACTTAATCTTTTACTTTCTTCGTTATACTATCGGGCCCGCTCGGCTCGTATTCAATCCCGCATGAGGAGGACCGGGATAGATACAAGGGGTTTATGAAAACTGCATGGGCTGGGAGTCTTCGCATCTGAGATTGCGAATGACTTCTTTTCTTTTCTTTTGTTCTTTCCTTCTTTCTTACATATCGAACTTGCTTCTACCCAGGTGTACGTGGTGGTGGTGCCAGAAATGTAGGAGCCGTCTCTAGGAGCTGATGCTTGTAGGCAATGGCATCTTGAGCATATTCACTCTCTTGTGTCTCAATTGTGCGTGCGTGATGGCGACTGTGAGAATGTGGACGTGTTGCTGTAGTTTGAATCGAGTATTATTGGAGCGAGAGACTAATGATCAAGGGCCGCTGTATCATGGACCGCTATTCGAGATGGAGATGAGTGTGAATCAAAGGTCTAGTTGCAAAGTAGGTAGGCATGGTGTCATGGTACCTATGTGACAGACATGCCATCTAATCTCGTGAGATGACCCCCCCAACACCGGAACAACGCCCTGACCCCAAAGACATAGACGCACGTTAATTCCCCAGCCCAAAAGCCCTGTATATGATGCCCTCAAACACCGACACCGGAACCGACCGGCTGGAATGCAGCAAGTAGAAGAAGAAGACAACACACGATGCAAACGCACCGAGGTCAAGAAACCCCCCATGACGGCACTCACACATGGCCGCAACTACGTGCCTACCGCCAGTTCCCCTGGCTCAACTTCAACAATCCCTCGACACATCCAGCTTCTTCTGCCGAATTGATACTCGTGCGTCCACTCAAACCCCCTCCAGCCATGAAACCCCTCAGCTCTTCGTCCTGCTCAAGATCCTCTTCATTCTCGCTACTGCTCTGCTCTACACTCCCCTTCCTCCGCTCCTTTGCCAACAGTGCTCCAAAACTCGTGCTCTGCGACATGATGTCCGTGTTCTCGCCGAGAATCTGGCGCGAGCGCTGCGATGCGCATGGTGTGGTCTGCGAAGCACGCGGGCGACGTATGGCTGAGGAAGGAATCTCGGGCTCCCAGTTCTCCTTGTCGGATTCAGTGGCCGGGAGGTCTTCGGACGAGGTGTCGCTGTTCTTGCGCTTGGGCGTCTTGTGTTCTTTAGTTTGGATACGGCCGTGGGCTGTGAAGGCGCGCTGAATGGGTCCGCGAGACTTTTTGACACCGGCGCCCTTGGAGGACTGATTCCGTGTGAGTATGGGTGTATTCCTGCGCGTTGGATTAGGCGTGAGAACGCGTCGGTTTGCGCGTAGCAGGCCGATGGCATCTGCAGCGCTCCCGCTCCCCTCTTGTTCTGCTCGCGCAGTCAAGCTTGTGTTGTACCGCGTCTCTGGGTCACACCAGAATTCCCAAGCGCGAGAGTCGTGGCTCCGTCCAACGGTCGATGTGCGAGCTATCTTTGGGCTTCGTTCTTCTCCGTGTGAGGCGGCAATGAGGCGCTCATTGAACGCCGCGGCGCTGTAACTCCTTCGCAGTCCAGCGGCAGCGCGGGATAGACTTGCGGGGGTAGACTTTGCGTGTGGTGGGGAGGGTGTCTTATCTGCATCGGTGATGACGCGTGCGGTGCCGTCGTCGGTCATGGAGAGCCGCACGAAGGAATGGGTGCGCTTGAGGTTGTTGCGCGTAGTTGAGGCTGATGATGATGACGACGATGAAGGCTCAGATGAGGTGGCGGCCGTCATGGTGGGGAATGCTATGATCTCGGACGCGTAGTCATCGTTGGAGCGCATAAAGGACGCGCTACGGCGGTTCGAGATCCACGAGGTGCGCGGCTGTGAGGCGTTCTGCGATGAAGATGGGAGGGCTTTGGCAGGCGCGGTATCGGCGGGGACTTGAGCGACAGGGGCTTCGGTGGAGGTGACCGTGGTAGACTCGATGGTGAATCGGGATTCTGTATTCGCGACCTCGGCTGGTCTGGTTGCAACTGGCTCCTCGGATTTGTCGTCCAAAGGCGCGGGTGGATCTAGATCTTCGGGTTTCGACATGGGCATGTCATCAACGCGCTCCTCGGCAACCTCATTCTTGGGATCAGTCTCCACCTCTTCCTTGTTCTCAGGTTCGCGCACAGCAGCGTCTTCCTCAACAGCGGGATCAGACATGGCAGACGACGACGACATGAGCGATGCAGATGACGATGGGTGCAAAGGTCGCGACCGGCGGCGGTCGTTCTGCCGCTTATTCTGAAACCAAATCTGGCGGGGTTCGTCAGTCATTCATTGGGCATTCTAAACCCGGGGCGCGGCAAAACACACCTGGACCTCTTTTTCGGCAAGGGAGACTTTGTTCACGATTTGCATGCGGGCAGCCTTGTCTGGTTTGCAGTTCTTGACATACTCGGCCCGGAGGATGTCTTCGTCTTCTTTACTGTGGGGGGGGGGGAAAATTAGCGATGTTGAGGATAATAGGTGACATGGTCAGGTGCGATGTGGCGAGCGCGTCCAGCTGGTCTGTGGGTGCGCGGGGTCCATTGGCTGCTAGTCATGCCACGTTCGCTGGCTGGACGCGTCCAAAATGCTGCGGAGATGGAGAGAGAGGGGGAGGGAGGGAGGGAGAGAGAGAGAGAGAGAGAGAGAGAGAGAGAGAGAGATGGAATTCAAAGAAAAAAGGGTAATACCTGGTGCGTCTTCTCTTTTGGCGGGCAAGAGGCTTGTTGCTAATCACGTATGGGAGGCCCTGCTCGACGGTTCGCTGCGAGTGAACGAGGAAGGCGATGCCCTCGTTGGAGTTGGTTGAGTTGGCGGATGACGACGGCGACGAGGACTGCAACGAGGAGTCTGACATGATGGGCGGTGGGCGGTGGGCGGTAGGCGGTGGGTGGTGTGCAAACGAGTGCAATGCTACAGTCAGTAGTGGTGTGTAAGAGATGTTGGCATCGGTATCAGTGTGGTGGGAGAAGAGAGTGATGCAATGGACGGAAGTTGTTGATGGATAATAGGCGGCGGCGGCGCGTGTCAGTCGTCCAGTGATCTGGCGCGTCGAACGGGTGGCAGAACCTAAGCTTAGAGCATCGCGATGGGAGGAGCCTTTGGTGCTTGTGCCTGTGCTTGTGCTTGGTGCTTGGTGCTTGGTGCTTCGTGCTTGGTGCTTCGTGCTTGTGCTTGGTGCGCGGGTTCCATGGATGTCTTGCAGCCCGCTTTGCCTTTTCCAGGCCTGACCTGTCCGTGCAGCCGTGAAATTGAGCCTCAAACGTGTGAAACGCGTTGAGACTCGATACAAAGATTGATGAAATTGTACGCCAAAAGGCAACTGTAATTCCGATTGCGTCTGGAGAGAGCATGCAGTAGTAACAACTCGGAACCATTAACATGATTAAATAAGATAATGCATGTTCCCGCACGGTTCGGCTCTGTGCATACATGGCACCTACAGTAGGTAATACAAAGGTACCTTTATAACTCGAAAACAGGACTCGGTAATAGTGGGCACTAACGATTCGCATCGACGCGTCCAAGGGCCAACTCTTCTAATAATACCAGACGCGTTGTCTGTGAGCACACACCCAGCAGCCGTGACACTGGCGACACTGGCGACACTGGCGACACTGACGACACTGACGACACTGACGACACTGACGACACTGACGACACTGACAACACTGTACATGGAACGCGCCCGAGGTACGCGTCTCTACGACACACAAAATCGATTACAAGTCCGAGCAGGTAATTAAGACACAGTAATCATCAACCAAAAAGGATTTGTCGCACACAAGCAGAACAAATTATATTGACCGTGTTTCAAAATGCACAAGTCGTAATTACAAAGGTAGAGTTGGATGATGCCCTTGACAGCGTGAACCATGCTAACTGGGAAGGTGGCTCACGAACACACGTGACCGTCTCAGTCCCAACACACGTGATCGTCCCAACAAACGTCCCAGCTCAGGCCGGGCGGCGGGCGGCGGGTGCAGCCGACCACCGTGCGCACGGGCACGGGCACGGGCACGAACCATCTCCACTGTCTACTTGTCCACCCCTCCACCAACCACCCACTCCACCCCTCCACCTACTCCACCCACTCCATCCACTCCATCCACTCCACTCCAGACACTTGTCCTCCGTTTCCTCTCACACACTACATACAGAGATTGATACGCCTTGCGAGCAACCTACCAATATCTGGACAAGCCAGGCGAATTCAGGCAGCCATCTGAGATGACGCCGCCATTCACGCCGTTCATGTTTTTACCGCCTCGCGTCTGCTTGGCAGCACTCACTACGAGTCGAGCTGAAAGCCATCTATGGATTCTGACCACCTCTCGGAGGCCGCACCTAGCAGCAACACTCATGATCTCTTTTCCGTCTGACGGTGTGTATGCGGGAATCTGATCACCCCCACTGTCACCGGTTTTTGCTCGTGCAGGCAGAGAGAGAGAGAGAAAGAGACTCGAAAGCTTGGCATCGTCTCATCTTTGCACACACATATACACACACACACACACACCTGGTCTGCCAATGAAGCCAGTAGCAATGCGCCTCTTGCTTTGGACTCCTCTTCCTCAGCCCTACTAGCTCCACGCCAGCCAAACATGACCAAGCGCAGTCTTAATAATCACTTCGTAGTGTGGGGGGGTCTGACTACATGCACCCAGAGAAAAGGTTCTTGGATTTCACTCTTGTCGCCTCCCTTCTTTGCCGTCCTTTTTTTCTTTCTCTCCCACTCATATACCCCATTCATACCTCTCTCCGGCTTTGACAGGCTTCTCCTTCCCTGGTCGGCTTCACCGGATTTCGCCCCCAACTACCCCTTTGGGTTCACTCCCCACCAATCTCCTGTTTGTGGTGCATCATCAAACACAGGTTGCAAACGATATGCTGTATATTCACACATGGTTGGTCTTCTAACCCTACCGACCCTAAATTCGTACCACGCCACACCATCGCCGACGTGCAGTCGCCAACGTGCAGCCGGGTCCCTCACCTGCTCACCAACTCTAAACACCCTTAGCATGGCCATGCACCGCACGTAAGACAAGCCTTATGGCCGGGTCTACCATCTTAGGGCTGATATTTTCGAGAGGAAGCGTATGGTTCCGAAGGTCTCTCTCCCGCTTCCTTCCCATCCTCCATGCGCACCCGCCCAAGTAGTTCGGCGTAGCGCTTCACTGCATCTCTTCATTGGAGGAGGGCTCGGGCAGAGATGAAATGACAGTCCGTCTAGATACCACCGTTGCATGGCAGGAGCGCGACATGATGGTCACTGAACGCCCAGGTAATAACATGCATGTTGACAGGAAAGAGCTAGCACACCACGCATCCACTGGCAGTGTACTAGGCATCAACCGCCCTTTTGTCATGGGGGACACTATCCTCGAGACCCCCATACTTCTATCAAACTCCCGAGCTCGAGCCAGTGGAGGCCAAGCCATGCGCCGTTTTTCCTCCTGTGTCGCGGCTCACGAATCATCAGTAGCGGTTGGGGTTGTGAACACCTCTAGACGTTTGGACAAGGCAACCGCACGTTACATACCAGGATCGTTTTCAACAGTACTATGTATGTTCCCTGCCTGTAGTCGCTCAGTTCCGCCGGCTCTTCAAAAGACGGTGCATACTACTTCCGCACTAACCTGTTGTTCGTTCTCATGCAGCCGTTTGGAACAACAATTCGGACTGACATCATAGTATATCGCTAGTCTATTGGTGCAATCGCTAATCTTGACTGATCCTACATTGTCCAGTGGAAGACTGCTCGTATTCTATCCCTCTTCTTTAGTCCCTTTAGGAGTTTCGGGGGTATGTTATGCACCAACTGTCTACAATCAGTTGTCCTCTTCACCGTCCTTGGGCACTTACGTCTGCCTTGTGAGTCACGGGCATTCATCCTTGGTGTCACTGCAGGACCTGTTCAACAACCCTGCATTTGCTTGAGCCTCATGCTGATAGTCGTGCTAATTTATTGGTAGACATAAATGTGTTTCAGCCGCATTACTGTCTGCCCATATCACTCCCTTTCTCTAGCTCATCTCTTCTTCAATTCAAACCATGTCAGCAATGAGGATAGCAGTCGCAGGCACCTCTGGGTTAGCGCGCATCATTGCCCGCCAAATTCACGAGTCAACGAGTCACCAATTGCTCATCTTGTCGAGAAGTGTAAGTCGTTTCTCGTCCAAGCCTCCTCTTCGGGACATCCCGTCACTGCTCTATCGTATTAGCCACAAGCGTTAACTCGACTTAGCCACCAGCAGATCTAGTAGCTCAAGGTTATCAGTGCCAGATCGTCGACTATTATGACTCGAGTTCCATTCGACATTCATTAATGGGTGTTGATACTATCATTTCTACCGTTACTGGTAACGAACAAATACGGCTTATCGAGGGTGCAGTTGCTTCTGGGGTGCGCCGCTTCGCTCCAGCCGAATTTGAAGGCCTACCAAGACTTAGACCTCAAGGAGACCCACTGGATCGCGGACGAGCAGCCGCGTTGGCACTGCTTCAAGTTCACTACAGTGCTTGGATCCATTCGACTGTGTTTGTTTGCGGGATCCTCTACGAAAGGTTTGCCGTTGGCGGCATGAGGACGCATTGCATAGGAGTCAATACTGGGTACGGCAATGAAGGAGACTATATCCTGGACGCGCGGAACATGACCGCCACTGTACCTGGATATGACTCCGAGGGGAATCTTTCCTCTCTCTGCATGACATCGGCTAGAGACGTTGGAAAGTTTGTGGTGCGAGCTTTGGACTTGCCCTCCTGGCCCAAGGAAATGTCCATGTGCGGAGAGAGAATGACTGTGAGCACGCTCATAAACACCGTCCAAGCTTGTCGAGGTATGCATTCCTTCTCTTCCTTTCTCACATGAATCTAAGCATTCTTAGGTCGCACCTTCAACGCCCCCGTCTGGCAAAACCCCCAAGGACTTCAGTATGGTAGGTACAGCCCTAGAATCCGTTGCATTTGATTTCAACACGAAGCTGGCTTTCACATGCCCCATATAGCTCAAAGAGTGGGACCGAGTCTCTAGATTTCTCGACATTTGCTAATCTTGTTGCCCATCCCAGAACTCACTTTGGCCCAAATGGCTGGCGAAATATCGACACAGTGGCGGCTTGCAACACTCATTGCTACGGCCGAAGGGCGTTATGACTATGGCGCCCCTGGGTATCTCAACACACAGTTCCCAGACATCACACCAGTCACATTCCAAGCTTGGTTTCAACAGAACTGGGCGGCAGTGCCTCGAGCCTGAAGTATAGCTTTTATTGAACACGACTCAAAAGCCCTGTTGTTCGGCCAAAATGGGGCTGGAAATCGGATTTCTTCCCCCTTGTGTGAGTCAGTGGAGATGTCGTTGAGGTCGGCGAAGGATTTCAAGCCCTCGAACGAACCGCCGCCACCGTTACACATAGCCGCCGGATGTGATATTGGGTCTCTTATCCTTCATTTCTAGAACGTCGCTTGGAAATTCAGCCAAATGTTTCTTTCACACTTGTCTTCTACGGTTTGTCTTAATTCACTCCACTCCTAGCTCGAGTGAGTGCAGAACTCCCAACCTCCCTCTTCCAGCCGCATTTAATTCCAATCCACATGTTCCTCATGATTTACCGGTTCATAGCAAGACTGCTGCTTTAGCAAGGTGCGACCTGGCGTCGACATAACGTGTAGCTGCTACTGAGTACTAGCGTATGCCGAGGTAAGCATCCTGGAGACATTGGCCCCCACCTGCAGATGTGCATTTTACGGGGTTTGGGTGCTCAGCTGTGGCTCGACGGCTCTTTCGACGGCTCTTTCGACGGCACAAGAAGAAGCACCAATTATCTCATTAGGTGTGGAAGTCGAAGCGGAGTTGTTCTTGAGACACTTAGGGATGTGTGAGGGCTCTGTCGGAGAGGGGTTTGGGGGGTCGATTGACGACTGGGGGTTGAACGGGATGTGCTGGAGATCTGCCTCACTTGTGATGGAGGCACGAAGGGAGCGTAGCAGTCCATATTCTGGTCGGCTTCATGACTTGAAGATATTACAGAATTCATCACCATGTCCATGGCGATGCTCTATACTGGAAGGTAATTTGGAATGTCTTGGGTCTTGATCGAGAACTGCACGAGGGTACAAGGTACATTGAAGGATACATACAACACTATCGGCATGCGTGCGTGGTAAGTATGTGCGTGGCATGGTGAGATTGTTGGTGGTGAGGCTAACCATCCCTACCAGCTCCACGGGCTAACGTAACCAGTCAAACCAAAACGGTACTCTACGATCGGGATCCTTGGATTCCCATGCCCACCTGAAACTTTATGCCAATCGATTTTCGGCCAATACTCGCCCAACGGGGGCCAATGAACACCTTGGCGCGTTGGGCGAGTATACATACACAGTAGCCGAATCGTCTGTGGATTTTGGTAGAGCGAAAACCAAAGACGCCCAAAGGCTGACGTCACTGCCCCACTGCAGCTGGCGCCGACGATGGGTACATAAGTTGAAGGAATCGAACATTGACTGAGAAGATACAAGTTCATTGCATTGACGGTCAACGACACTGGACCACGAATTTCAAAGCAATTTTCCCAAATTCACGACGCCAGACTGCTAGTTCCACCTCATCCCCTCTTCAAATACCAACAATCTAATAGTGTTCGCAGCACTCACCAAAACACACAACCCGCCCAAAAGACCACAAAAATGTCTCTTTCCAATCAGTCCAACCTCTCTCTTCCAGACCAACCACCTGTCGCATCAGACTGGAACTCAGCCAACTCTAAAACCACCAGCAACAATGCCAACGCGAAGAGGAAAGTCAACCAGACGAATGATATTACGCCGTGGAATTTTAAGACGAGCACGAATGGACGCAACGAGAAGGATAGTCTGATAGGCCTGTCGGACGATGCGCTTGCCAGTGGTGCGACGTGGGGGGATAAGGAGAGGGTTAGTAAGAGGAAGAAATAGATGATGAGATTTACGATTGATTGGATGAATAAAATCTTCTTAGACAACCATTTCTTATGTTGTCCAATCTGCGTAAGACTTGTTTCTGTGTGCATGATTACTCTGATGATTACTCTGTCTCCATGTGCATTAAGACAAGCCAACTTCATATTCGTATGAGTTGAAAAAGAATCATTGGAATTGCTGATTTCCGTATACTGTCATAGGCATATTTCCCTCGATTGTGGTATCGCAATGCTTTTGCTCCTTTGACATAAAAGCGGAGGAGCGCCCCCCCCCCCCCCCCGGTGATGTCATAGCTATTGCGTCAATCTCTAGTTCAAGATTACGGAGCCCCTCCGTCATTCAATCTACTCATCCTCCGCAGTATCTGCTACAATAACGTTTGTATTTTCCCGTCTCAACCAAACCGTCAATTTGCGTCTCAGAATATCGGAATCTTGCAGTCTTATACGTCTAGAAGAAGCAAATCTCGGATATTAGGAAACCTTGAAGAAGCATGGCTACACCAGCTGGACACGGACAGAAGGTGTGTAAACATCCTGTTAATCATCCCACAGCGCACGATCGTGTATACATATATCGTCCTCGTGCTCCGCCCAACAAGACCGATGTCCCATCTCATCCGCTCTTCTATGTATCCTGTGTGACACACCATCCTAGGTCACAACCGACCCCCGCTCCAAGCAAGTAATCCACGAATCTACCGGCCTTGTGACATCCGACTCGCTCGCCGCCGAATCTCTCAAGGGAGAAGACGGTTTCGCATCAGATAACCCGCACGCTGCGGCCTCGGGCGTGCCATCGAAAGCGACAACGTCGAACACCACAGACACTTCCAATGCCACTCGACTCGCACCCGCCGTCGACGCCGAGGCGAGAGAGGCACAAGAAGGCTGGAGCGAGACGAGCCAACTGAATGCGAGCCGCAATATTAATAGCGGTGGTGAAACTGGATTCACTACTGGAGAGGAGGTCAAGGGCGGATATGCGGGGGCGAGTGATGGTGCGAGGACACCCGGGGATTTGAAGCCCAAGGGGAAGAATATCACAGAGGGTGGGTTTGATAGTGACGGGCCGAACGCGTCGTTTAACAATGCGGAGATTGGGAGTAAGAAAGATCCGGGACGGGTTGCTGAGGCCAAGTTTGGATTGGAGAATGCAAGGAGTGGGGCAGATGCAGGACGAGCGAAGGATACGGGTTTGACGGGGGATAGCCAGTTTGATGCACTGGAGAGGAGTGAGGAGGCTTAGGGAATTAGGAGAGGTGAAGATGTGTGTATGAATGGAAGGAGTGGGAAAGGGAGGACACGCACAGGAAGGAAGTGGAAATGAGGGTCACCTATACTGTCTTTCTTCTCGATCAGTATAATTTTTAGAAATCTCCCCTGTTCACATCATTCGAAGATCGATGAATGTGTAATATCTTGCCCTGCAGTTCTCTTACTACCCCCGATGGTCCGAGCGGGCGGGCCTAAGATCTCCATAGGGCTGGAACTTTACACACCTGTCCTTTCGTGAAACCAAACCTCCAAATCCCACGCGGCCATCCGCGAACGTCGTTCCTTTACTTACCTCACTTATTTGCGTTCCCTGGGCCCTTCCCAATCACCCTCGCCTTATAGCTCCACTACTGAGCCTGTATTTGGATTCGCGCGCTGCGCTTTACGATTTGCGCCTTTGCGCTTCTGGACGCGCAATGAATGGCTTCTCGGAGCTGGGCCTCGCCGACGACTCGTTCGGACAGGCAAAGGGCGGCGGGATTTCGAGTTTTGATGCTTTCCGTGAGTGGAATGTTTCTTCTTCCAACACCTACCACAACTTCTAGAACCCAACTAACACATATACGCCATGCAGCCAAAACAAAGAAAACCTACCTCACCCGCGGTCGCAACTCCTCGGCCTGGACCGCCACCCTAATCCTGACGTGCATCTGGCTGGCCTGGTCCGAAACCGCGCGCTGGTTCACAGGCACGACGACACATACCTTCTCGGTAGAAAAAGGCGTCTCGCACGACCTGCAGATAAACCTCGACATTGTAGTCGCCATGGGGTGCGCCGACCTGCACGTCAACATGCAAGATGCTGCCGGGGACCGCACACTCGCGGGCGACCTGCTGCGCAAAGATCCCACGTCGTGGATGCAATGGGGCAAGGGGAAGAGTCTGCATAAATTGGGCGAAGGCGAGGATGGGCTGCCCGGGTGGGAGGAGCTCTGGGATGTGCATGATCAGCTCAAGGCGGGGAAGAGGGAGAAGAAGTTTCCCAAGACGCCGCGCTTGAAGGGCCCGCAGGATGCGTGCCGGATCTATGGCAGTCTGGATGGAAACAAAGTCCAGGGCGACTTCCACATCACGGCGAGAGGTCATGGATATATGGAATTTGGGCAGCATTTGGATCACCAAGGTAAGTCGTAGAAGCCGTTGTTCTTGTCTGCAAAAGAAGGCAAATGGGGGACGAGGTACCGAATTCGACATTAAGGCTAACAAATCATCTTCCTTTCAAGCATTCAACTTCTCCCACCAAATCAACGAGCTCTCCTTCGGCCCCTACTACCCTTCCCTGATCAACCCCCTCGACGCCACCATCGCAACGACAGACTACCATTTCTACAAATACCAGTACTACCTCAGCATAGTCCCCACCATCTACACCGACGACGCCGCCCTCCTCCCCTTACTCGACTCGGTCAACCGCGACAAGAACCACCCGGCCCAATCCGTCTTCCACAGCTCCCACGCCATCAAGACGAACCAGTACGCTGCCACCTCGCAGTCCCACGAAGTCGGCGAGAACTACGTACCGGGCGTGTTTGTCAAATTCGACATCGAGCCCATCACCCTCACCATCGCCGAGGAGTGGGGCGGTTTCTTCCCCCTCGTCGTAAGGCTCGTCAACGTCGTCTCCGGGGTAATGGTCGCCGGAGGTTGGGCCTGGCAATTGTTCGACTGGGGCCTCGAGGTCTGGGGCCGCAGGAGTGGCCGCGGTAGGGGCAATAGCATGGGCATGCTCGGCGCCAGTGGATACGGAGGCAACGAGAAGATGGGTTTCGACTAATCAAAGCGACGCATGGCGGAATCCGAATCCAGATTCTTTTTTTTTTGAACCGGCGAAGCAGAAAAGAGAGGCAGGACAGGCAGGCAAGGAGGGAGTGGGGCATTTTGGTCGGCGTTTTTTTTGTTTCGAGGACGGGCTTTTACAAAGTTCCATTTCCATTTCCATTTCCATTTCCATTGCACACATGGCGTATAGAGCGGGATTCATCAGAGTTGTTTTCTTAGATATGAATACGCATTCCCATGTTTGTTCGAAACAAATTTTGTTTTATATATCCCATATGCTTGCAGTAGCAAGCAGTGTGACGGACGGACGGACGGACGGACGGACGGACGGTTGGTTCCAAAGGCTGGGATGGGATATTTATTCAGAGACTCATGGATGGAGGAAATCGTTGGGTGAATAAATAAGAGACCAACATTACATATTTCGCCACGTACAACTACATATGAGGTCCCCCCTAGAGAGAGAGAGAGTTCTAGAAGTCTTGCTACAGATGCACCGACCCGACAAGATGGCTCAAGGTCCCGACTCCCGAGAAAATGGAAAAGAAAAAGAAGAAGAAGAAAAACGCTACCTTGATCAAGTCAATCAACTCCCTGCTTTCATGCTAGCTAGCTAGCCCCTTCCCAACCCCCCCCCCCCCCCCTTTCTCTCTTTTCATTCCCACTCTTCTTTTCTTCTCTTGTCAGCTCCCCATCAGATTCAACCCGAGCGCTCCTTCTCAGACATTTACACTATGATGATGCCTTGCCCAACCCCAAACACTGGCCTGCAGCCGCCAATTCGTCGAGTACCCTCGCTTCGAGCATATTCTCCGGTCCGTCGCCCGTCAACTTGGTATTGAACAGTCTCTCCTCGCCCTCATCGACAACGACAATGCGCTCCCTTAGTGCTCCCTTGCGCGCCATCCAGCCCTCAATGTCCTCCTTCACGTTCTCTTTATCCCAATCCAAGGCCGCAATCTCACTCGCAATGACCCCTAGCTTCGGCCCTTGGGCACGATAGCCGTCTAGAATAGTCGAAATCAGAGACAGGGATTGTATCTCAGAAGCAATGGAGAGGGTGATTTTGGTTAGTGTACGGGAATTGAGCGAGTTCGAGGCCCGAGATAGTTGCTCGGGGAATTGGTTCAGGAACGAGGATATCTCGCTTGCAATGGCAGGGCCAATGCTGGACAGGAGGTTGAGACAGAGAGGCAGGATACCCTTCGTCCAGATGGAGTGGAGTCGGGACGGTGTGTCAAATGGTGACATGCCGCCTGGACGGCGGTAGTAGTTCATCAGATTCGCCGTGTTCAATTGTGAAAGAACACCCTCAACAGCCATAGTCTCGGCAAGAGCGCTGATACTCGATAGGGAGAGGATGAAGAGCAGACTTAGTTCTCCATACACCGGGTCTGCCACGCCGTTGCTTTGGATTAATAAGCGATCAGACCAGGAAAATAGGCTGGTTGCGTAGCGGATTGTGTTGCTATTTGAGAAGAGCAGGGCCGCTTGGGTCTGCCAGTGTTGCATCTCTGGGATCGCGATGATAATCTGCAGCAGTGCCGTCAGGAGTGCAAAGTCCGAGGGCGAGACCGTGTCGGGCTCGGCGTGGAGTTGTGTTGCCAGGCTGCGGAAGCCTTTGGCAACTGTTTCTGCGAGTATCTCTAGCAGTTGATTTGAGACTGGCTCCACAATCTTTGTATGGCTTGTTGGGAGTGTGCCTCGGAAGCTGGAGCGGAATGAGGATTCTTCTGAAGGACTGGAGTCTGGGAGGAGGAAGAATTGTAGAGAGAGATATAGGATCTTGAGGAGGGTGCGGTAATACTGCACCTGGTCGCTCGAGAAGACGGTATCGAAGTCGGGAGTAGTTGCCCGAATAGCGTCCCATATTGGTGAGAGTAGATGCCGTGTATCCTTGACCTTGACTTTTGCTTTTACCATCTTCTTTAAAAGTACGAATGCCAGATCAGCGCGCAGGATCATGAGCCCTCCAAACAGAGCTTCTGGCAGATTTGAGCTGGTGTTCGCCACCATACAGCTCTCAACAACCTTGATGAGAACAGCCGGGAGGCGTTCAGTATCTCTATGCATGACCTCGCCTAATTCCACAGCGAGCAGCTTCCAGCTTTGGAGAAGCAGCACTTGAGAATCTACAAGCCCGATGTTGTAATTCGCCTTCTTAACTTCGCCCCGGAAACCTCCCGCATTCCGCGCCCCGAGCCAATTGTTGTCGAATCCGAGAAAGTCGTCGGCTTGAGCAACGTCGAAGAAGAACGCCGGACCGTATATCTCTGGGAAGAGTGTTGTACGTTTCAGATTTGCTAGCGTAACGCCTGGAATCTTGGCCTCTAAGTTGTTTTTCAGGTTGGTGTGAAGAGAGACATTGTATGATGGCAGCTTCAATGCATTCTCCTCAAGATATTTCAGGCTCGGCACGATATCGTTGAGAGGCAAAAGGTCGTTTACCTGACGAGAGCTATGGAGATGCATGGCGAGGATCTCGCAAACCACCGACGCAAACTTATTTTGCACGGACCGATTCCAAACATCGAGGTCCGTCTTGAGGTCCTGAGGCTGTTTTGCCAACCACTTAAGGAAGGTGAGTAGCTTCTGGATGAAATCCTTGTGCTGCCCTATATCGCCCATGGCCCAGGACCAGTTGTTCTGCGAAAATGAAACGAATTGTAGCATTGACGTATAGAGTGCCCAAGGTCTCGTCGGTTCTTCTGGGTTGAGTTTGGACAGCGATTCTATAGCACGCGCGAGGAGCGCTTGATTCCTTGAGGTTGCTGCTCCGGGTTTAACTTTGCTCCGGATTGTCTCTCGGGGTGTGTTGCCAGTCAACAAATATAAAGCGAACCACTGCTGCTTGCATGTAACCACCGTAGAGAGTAGGTTCCACACATCATCTTGGATCTCTACCATTTCCAGGGGCTCATCTAATTGAGATAGTATGCTTAGGAAGTTCTTGGCGGTTCTCGGGCCCAAGTGACCAAGGAGCGAAGGAGGTTCTTGTTGAGCCTTCCTCTTCTCGGTGCCTTCTGGCGCTTCCGAATCGGCAATCCGGATAGCACCACGGACAAGGCTTTCCAGAAGCAGCAAAACGGGAGATTTCCAGCCATCACTGGTGGCATATAGCCGCGCTAACAAGGGGGTTGCTTTGAAGAGTTGCTGTTCTAGATGTGTCCAAGGTTTGTTGGCAAAAATCGCTACCCGCACGAGTATGCGAGAGAACTCAAGGGTTTTGTGTGTTTGCTCCTTCCATAGCGCAGCCGAACTTGTCAAAAGAGAGCTCTTGTTGAGGTCTGCCCCGGACAGCAAGGATGCTAAGATCGGATTTGTAGGCAGATCGTTCTCGGACTTCGACAGATAGAGGTCGGTTATGTAATTGGCAACGGGAGCGACAATCTTGGCGAGTTTTGAAGACACGTCGAGGGAATCGTCCACGCCATACGCAAGCTTCAGGATATTATGGAAGGCCTTGCAAATTCCGATGTTGATTTCGAGCCTGTCCTCGATTCGAAGGTATCTCCAATTAAGCGATCCCTCAAAGATACTGGCGAGCGTCCTTCCAAAGACCAGTAACGTGTTGCTGATAATCTTGTCAGAGGTGCCACTCTCGATTGTCTTCGCGGAGTCGTCGTTGAGTCTGCTCAGGGCTTTTCCTGGAGATCGACGAGCCACGGAGTTGTGAACAGCATCGTTGACTAGCGCCTGGAAGAGTCGGATGCATCCAATGAGGAAATCATAACGACCGAGGACCATCTCTGTGCCGATCAAGATGGTTGCCAGGCTCCCTCCATTGCCATCCGTTTCTAGAAGTCGGCTTCTGGAAAGCCAGGGCCAGACTCTGTTCGGAGCAATGACGATCAATGCTTGCAAGAAATGGATACAGTTGACGAGGAGTTCCAGAGAACCCTCACTGCCTGGCTCTCGACACAAGCGGAGAAGTTCTTGTTCAAAGACGGCAAGCACTATATTGACGGTATCTTGATTGCGATTGATGCCGATGTCGAGGGCGGTTAGCAATTCTTTGGAACAGTTGATGGGTTCGCCGCGCGCTACAGATGATCGCAACGATGAGTGAAGCAAATCAGCTAGAAGACCAATGATACCCGTGGCATTTTCAAGTGAGACTGGTTGCTGACTGGCGTATTCGACTTTGTTGTTGCCAATCATGTATGTTGAAAGCAATTGTACCAAGTAGTCCAAGGCAGAATGGGGATAGTTCCACATAGCGACGAATGGTTGCGAGTGGTCGTCAACAATATTGCCCTCAGTACCGGCGGGAATGACGATGGATTTTGAAACTTCAGCGCGTGGGCCCTGCAGCAACAGTCTGCGTGAGCCATTGAGGCTTGACGTGTTGTCAATTGCGAATTGAGGGAGATCCACCGAAAGTGCTACGTAATTTGCGTTCTCCTCCTCGCGAATCGAATTGTACTCTCGGAAATTGACAGGCAATTGTTGCATAAGTGTGTTTGTCGTGGTGAGCAGATCCACAACGAAAGGCAACCCATCATGCTTGGCGTGCTCGCCTCTCGTCAGAGCGCTGAAGAAACTGAGGAATGAAGTCAGTTCGTAGGGATAACGATCGCGAGCTTCATTCAGAATCATGGTACTCAGGATGATATCCTCGCGAAACATGGTAACTATGGGATCCGCATAAAGTCGTGCTTCGCTGGTCCAGTTCCGAAATGTTTTATCTCCAGTCAAGATAGCATGTGCGGACCTGACTAGGTCTGGACAGTAATCCACGAGCCCGCTACCCAATGCAGCACGAAGTAGTTGTAAAAGGAGTAGTCTGAACCTATCTCGTGAGATTTGATCGACTGGGGTTCCGAAGGCAGACATTCCGAGGTCAACCAGCTGGACCATCAGTTGACAAACACCAAATGCCGAGCAAGACTCAGCAAGGTTTTGCCACGGCGCTTGCTTATCGAACAGATCGTTACCCTCGAGTCTGGCGAGCGCAAGGGCGGCCTCGTCGAATGTCGTGGGTGGGGCGATGGAGCCTCGAGAGCCAGGTCGATCCTCAAGTAGACGATCTTGATCTGCCTCCAAAGCATTTGCTTGTGATTGAAGTCTCCATGTGATCATGGCCCATGCGAAAGCGGGCGGCGTCGCAGGGCTGGGTCCGAGTTGCTTTGCATAGCCAAAGATGTTGGTGATGTTTTCGAGTAAAGCGCTATTGAGGATATAGTACGAAGGGTCCCACGACCTATACTCGCCAGTCTCCAGATCGTCCAAGACGACGTTCACTTTCAAAATGGCAAGAGAGAGAAGTGAGGTGAGAAGTTGCAGGAGTGGGATAAGATGTTGTTGGTTTGGAGATGGAAGATTGAGGCCCATGAAGAAGTTTCGGTTCGACATGGACGTAAGCCATTGCTCAATGGTGGTGGCAGGCAAAAACTTCTCGGTATAGACGTCCGCATGTACGATAGCTATGTGCATAATGTGAACGATTTCGGTGACCCGGCCAGTTATCCACGTTTCTGTCGCAGCTTCCAGTATGGTCTCGGTGATATCCCAGGTATAGCCGTTGTCCAGCGACTCTAGCCTAGAATCCACAGCCCGAACACAGTAATTCAGAGCTTCAGATTCGGACTTGTTGGGCAAACTTCGGCTCTGTCTCTCGTTTACTGTCCTGCCCAGCAATTCGAGCCATTCGTCAGCTACACGATAGCCGTCGCCGCATGTCGTTCTCAAATTCCCCGCAGCAGCCCAGGTCAGGAGGAGCTGGCTGACACGTAGGATAGACACACAGTTCGAATGATATATGCTGATTATTCTAAGCCTTCGCTGATCGGACGATTCGAATTCGGCATCGGATTGTAGGGCAAGACCTGAAGGCGCGGATAGGATGGACGAATTGGGGACGAAAGTGGACGCGCCGAGATTGGATAGACCGGCAGCATCTTTGACACTCAAGGTCTCCTCCTTAGTCAGTCCACTTAGTAGCTGGATTGACGGTCTGGACTGCCATTCCACCATAACCAGCCGTAGGGCTTGGTATTCTGATATTTGCGCCTGTTGAGACAGCCACAGACTGTCGGCCTTGATCTCATCGAGATTGTAGTGGCCATTCGGGGAAGGCGTGATGCTGATGGGCGCGGTTTTGGTCTCGTATCTGGACTTCTCTGGCGCACTCGGTTCGTCGAAGGGTTTCCATGGCTGGCCGAGGATGTGGATGTTCTCTTCGAGCGTCAGAAAGTCCTTGAGAGGCTTGCTTTGAGACGCAGATTCCGGGTCGCAAAGGGCATTATACACGTGGTCCCATGATCTAACTTCGTTAGCAAGGAATGATATGGTTGAGGGCGATGTTCCCGGCGTACACAAGCTGCTGCTCTCCCTTGAAGCATCGCGCAAGATCAAGGTCGGTCGGGGGCTGGGACTGGGACTGGGGCTGCACGGGAGCCATGATGGCGCTGGGATGCGCTGGTGAGGCGGCTATCCAAGGGCCATGTGGTGGGTGGCGGCGGTGGTGAGGATAGGCGCAATTGTTTGATGGTGACTTTTTGTTTGGCCGTTGGATCACCAACTCTCGATGGCGGTAGCGCGAAAGCTGTATGCAATGGTCCGAGCGTCCGCGGAGAGACAAGAATGACCTCCGATGGTCTCCCGCAATAAATGCTGGAAATTTACCAACAGCACCATATTTCACCACTACGCTGCTATATGAGGTGACTCACCAATCGCCGTGAGCCACACTTGTACTTATTTATAACCGCCCATTTCACCCTCCACGACCCTCCTCACTACTAACTACACCATCCATCGCCGCCATGGCCGCCCACCCAGGACTCATCGATCACTCGCCAAGTCATCCGGACCCCTCGCCGCCCATTGCGACCGCATCCAACCTCATCCTCATTGACAACTACGACTCTTTCACCTGGAACGTCTACCAGTATCTCGTGCTCGAGGGCGCTACCGTAACCGTGTTCCGCAACGACGAAATCACCATCGACGAGCTTATCGCGAAGAACCCCACACAGCTGGTCATCAGTCCCGGCCCAGGACACCCTGAGCGAGATGCTGGAATCAGTAACGCTGCAATCAAGCACTTCAGCGGAAAAATACCCGTGCTCGGGGTTTGCATGGGAGAGTGCGTTCCCCCATACTGCGCTCTTTATCCATGTCACTAAATCAAACCAGGCAATGTATATTCTATTCCTTTGGCGGACGCGTTGATGTCACTGGTGAGATCCTGCACGGGAAGACGTCCCCCTTGAGGCACGATGGGAAAGGTGTTTATGCCGGTATCCCCCAGGATCTTCCCGTCACCAGGTACCATTCACTGGCAGGTACACATCCCACGCTCCCAGATTGCCTCGAAATCACGTCCTGGATTGCAACGGGGCCAGACGGAGGAAAGGGTGTTATAATGGGAGTGCGCCACAAAGAATACTTGGTGGAGGGCGTACAATTTCACCCCGAAAGCATTCTGACTGCCGAGGGCCGCCTTATGTTTAAGAACTTCTTGCAGATGCAGGGTGGGACATGGGCAGAGAACGAGAGACTGTCCAAGGAAACCCACGCTACCGCGATTGGAGAAGCCACCAACGGTGCATCGTCCGAAGCTAATGGAATTATCAAGAAGGACAAACAGACCTCCATCCTGCAAAAGATCTACGCGCACCGCAAGGCTGCCGTCGAAGAGCAAAAGAAAATTCCATCACAGAGACCGAGCGACCTGCAAGCCTCGTATGATCTCAATCTCGCGCCACCGCAGATACCGTTCCCGGAAAGACTTCGGCAATCTCCGTATCGCCTTTCGCTCATGGCAGAGATCAAACGTGCCTCTCCGTCCAAGGGCATAATTTCCCTATCTACCTGTGCGCCCGCTCAAGCTCGCAAATATGCAAAAGCTGGCGCGAGTACCATATCTGTGTTGACTGAGCCCGAGTGGTTCAAGGGAAGCATTGATGATCTGAGGGCAGTGCGGCAAAGCCTCGAAGGCATGCCGAACCGGCCTGCGGTGCTGCGCAAGGAGTTCATCTTCGACGAGTATCAAATTCTCGAGGCTAGATTGGCGGGCGCTGATACTGTCCTCCTCATTGTCAAGATGTTGGACGAAGGTCTTCTGAAGAGGCTTTACTTATACTCCCAGTCTCTCGGGATGGAGCCATTGGTTGAAGTTCAGAATGTTGAAGAGATGCAAATTGCGGTAAATCTGGGCTCACGCGTAATTGGGGTCAACAACCGCAACCTCACCAATTTCGAAGTGGATCTCGAGACTACCAGTCGCCTCATGGACATGGTCCCGAAGGAAACGATTGTATGCGCTCTGAGTGGAATTGCAGGTGCCAAGGATGTCGAGCCCTACACTAAGAGCGGTGTTGGTGCTGTCTTAGTCGGCGAGGCACTGATGCGAGCTTCGGACACAACGCAATTTATATCAGAGCTCCTCGGCGGGACGACATCATCAGCACTATCGTCAGCAGCACCCACGCCGCTAGTAAAAATATGCGGAACTCGTGACGCCGAAGCCGCAAAAGTCGCGATTGACGCTGGTGCAGATCTCGTTGGAATGATCCTAGTGCCAGGACGAAGCCGGACGGTATCCACTGAATCTGCCCTGCAGATATCTGCAGTCGTTCATGGTACGAAGAAACCTGGCCCCTCGAAAGACGCAGCAGCTGTTCCACACAAGTCTGCATCAGACTTCTTTGAACATGCTTCTGCGCATCTTATTCACAGCTCGACTCGTGCACTTCTCGTTGGCGTATTCCGAGATCAACCCCTCGACTACGTGTTACAACAGCAGCGCCTGCTCGGCCTCGATATCGTACAGTTCCATGGATCAGAGCCCCTCGAGTGGGCAAAGCTTGTTCCCGTTCCAGTTATCAGGGCCTTCAGCCCCAAGGATATTGGTGTTGGAATTCGGGGTTGCCACTCCATGCCGCTCTTGGACGCTGCTGGCGGAGGATCAGGGCAACAGCTAGACTTAACCGATGTCAAAGAGCTTTTAGCAAAAGATGAGGGCCTCAAGGTAGTCTTCGCAGGAGGGCTGACACCCGAAAATGTGCAGAAGGCGTTAGAAGGTCTCGGGGCATATAGAAGTCAGGTCAAAGCTGTCGACGTGAGCAGCGGTGTTGAAGAGAACGGAGAGCAGTCTCATGACAAGATCAGGGCTTTTGTGAAGGCTGCTAGGGGGGTGTGAGTACTACCAGACTCAAGACATATATTGTAGACTTCATTGGGGCCGTGATCACCCCCGCTTTCCCATCTTTGAGTTCTGAGCATCGAGTCCCATCCAAATCCGCGATCTACCATCATCGTCATACTTTCTGCATCTTCATTCTTTTGTCTCTACATCTGCCCCTGCACCCAACCTAAGCCCGCGACAATGTTTCCTAACTCACGCTTTAATTCATAACGGCCCCGCGCTACCTACCACTTCCCCCCTCTTCTCGGGTTGTAACGCTTGAAGCACATTATCTTACTTTTACACCCAATTTTACGGTACAAGTAAAACAAAATGACCATCCGGACTCCAACGCTTCTCTCATCCTCCTCGATCGAGATACAGACTCACTTGCCGCCCATCCTGCGCCTCTCCACGTCTTATCTTTGATTTCCATTTCCATCCACCCCTCTGCTCGCTATCACTAACCTCAAGCGCTATACACTTCAGCACCGAAGACATTAACGCAAACTCACAATCAGACTGACTGTCTGAGCCGGGGTTTCATCCACCATGGCTATCCTTTCCAAGCTCGTCATTTCGGCCTCCGGTGGCGTCGGCCCAGGCAAAGATCACTCACAGCTTCGCAAATGGGTAGAAAACAACGGCGGTAAATGGCTCCCCAAACCGAACGAGACAATCACGCATTTGATATGCAGCAAAGAGCACTGGAAAGGAAAGGTCGAGGCCGGTACGTGAATTCTGATTCATGTTGTTTATTCTGTTTGTGGATTGGTACTGACTGTACGATCTTTTAGTGACGACAGCAGTCGAACACGGAGTCCATGTCGTGTCTTATGACTGGCTCGAGGACAGTCTTCAAGGGGGGCGAAAGCTAGCTGAGAAGAAGTATACCTGGATCGCGATTCACAAAGAACGAAAAAAGAAGAAAGAGTTCCTCAAGATGGGGAAGAAAGCCGATGGTAGTTTTCCTCCATCCTTCTCCCCACCAATGCAAACCACACTGCTAAATAATTCTAGCTATAAAATTCAACAAAGGCTGTGACGTAGCCCGTGAGGAAACGCGCTCCGGTAAGTCCCGCCCCAAGCCTACATCTACCGCTGCGTCTTCCACGGGTCCGTCTTCCTCGCGGGCTTGGGGCGGCAAGGGCACTCTGTTTGTGTCAAGTCTCGAGGAGCTTAAGAAGAAGCGAGCGGAGCGTGAAGCCAAAGCAGCTGCAGAGAAGAGGCTAAAAACAATCGTTGCTTGGGGGTCGAATGCGAATGCAAATGTCCCCGACGGAGTGACTGACGTGGTGGACTTGACGGAGCATCCTGCAGAGACGAATTCAACTGCCGCACAGACAGGACTTCCCCATAATTCTATCTCTGTCACTCTATCAGCAGCCTCGAAACCTATTGAACCAACAATGGCGTCAAGCAATCCACCACCGCCAACCACACCGTTCGACCAGACTCTCCTCCCTCTGCCAACCGCCGCCCCGAAGCCCAAACGCGGACTCAAGGCCCCTGCTGCCAAACCCGAGCCACCCAAAGCTGAAAAGTTGACAGATAATTATCACATCTTCATGGACAGTACCGGCTTCGAGTACAATCTCATGCTGCACCGCACCAACATCTCCCAGAACACGCTCGCTCAGTACCAAATCCGTGTCTACGAATCGAACATCAAGCCACCCGTGTACTGCACATTCATCCGTTACTTCCCACCCGCGACCACCCACTCAGATGCGAGATCAAGTGTCAGTCTCGAAATCGACGGCGCAGAAGTCACGGGCTCTGGCTCACCCCAGTCAGCCTCACCCAGCAACGCCACAGCTAATGAACTCCACCCCAACATGGCCTACGCAAAATCCCTCGTGCAGCTTCCCTCTACCCGCCCATCTATGAGTCCCTACCGCACACTCCTCGCCCCGATAAACTCGGACTACGCGACCGCATTCTTTGCCTTCCGCGCCGCATTCCACGAACTCACTTTCCTGACCTGGGAGGAGCGGCTTGATGGTGGTCGGACCGTACAATCGCAGCGTGCGTGGCAGCGGGGTGTCGAACCGTTCATTTGGAAGAGGCCGGACTTGGGCCTCCCTGTGGGCGATATGCCGCCGCTTCCTGGTATGCGTTTACCGGTTGTTTTCGGCCAGCAAGATGGAAGTGCAGAGACCGGTAGTCTGAGACTACCCGGCATGGACATCAAAATAACCCCTTATTCCGGTCCCATCGGCTCAGCCCTTTTCCGCACCGCCGAAGACGCTCGCAGGAAGATGGAACGTGAGCAGGCCAAGAAAGAGTGGCAGGAAAAAGAGGAGAGGGAGAAGAAGCGGGATCGGGCTAGGAACGCGCAGAACAGAGCAGCGAAGCAGCCACTGTTCAATGGCGTCTTGGGAAAGCCGACAGGAGACTATACAGTGATCAGAAATGAGATGGGAGGCAGTTATGGCGTCATGGGAGGTGGAAAGAAGAGGGTTGCGAAGAGCCCCTTCTTCGACTTTCAGAGGTGACGTGATGGATGGGTCAGGGACTAGGCTAGGATGGAATTCTAGGGACGTATATTCTGCTATATGCCTGCCTTTGAGGCTCTACATTTTCCCTCTGACTTATGGGCACGACCATGGGCTTTAGCTTCGGCTAGGGCTGGGTCTGGAGTTTGGGTCACCTTTCTTTTGCTTATTTTCATCGTTGTGGGTTTACGAATCAGGATTAAATCCGCAGAATACTACACCATACCTAGCTCATATACCATATACTAGAATCCTTCTCAAGACCTCTCAAAAGGTCTTATCCCCTAATCTGCCATATAATCATTAGGACTATCATCGAGAAAAGGGAACATACGCAGCGACGTGGAGGCGAACAACGCTATGTGTGAGTTAGTCTCCTGGCGTGGATTATTAAGAGTCATGGGACATCTCGTTAGCCAACCTCGCACGTGGGGGAGGTTGCAACGTGCTTGTACAAACTCCCTGAACGGTAACTAGTCTTCGTTTGTTTTTAGATGGCAAAGACACTAGCGAGCATCGAAGGAGATAAAACGCCTTAGAGAAGAAAGGCCTTCTATCTATAATCTAACTAAATCTATAAAACTAGTACATTAATGGAGTGCAAGAAACCTTTTCTATAAAAATTTGGCTAATTAATAGATTTTAGTACACCGCTAAGAGAGGATTGTTAAAACACTGCGCTAGAATGTAGTATCCGCCGGGCGTCAATTGCACTCAGATCGGCAGACTTGATATAGTTGAAAGTAGCTATCAGCATATGCTCTATACCCCTTCCAGGTACTACATACAGGTGCTGTGACGCGTCTCCTACAAAGTGGGTTTTTCTAGATAGAGCAGTGAACGTCGCCATCACGTGAATTGGTTATCGGCACAAACAAACCTAGTCCCCGACGCGCTCGACGACGACCTTCACCAGCCCACTAATGTAAAGTTCTCTTCTCTTTAACAGCTTCAACAGCTTCAACATCCAACTCTCTTTCTCTTCTCTTCTCTTCTCTTCTTGCTTGTCGCCCGCCCCACCTCGCCCGGCCAAGATGGCGCATCACGTATTCCCACTGTTTCTGCGCCTGAATATAGATCTCCAGCAGGGAATGACTGCATTTGCCGGCGTTGGTATTGGTACCGCCCTCATGTGCCACGGCCATTACTCGGCCTGCTATCACGCTTTCTTCGGCTTTCGCGGCGGTTATGACCCCTTGCCTCCTCTTACATTTCCTACTTCTGTAGCGAACGGCTCCATGCCGTCTGGACAAGCTCTCCTTGACCCAAACGAGACTACTCCCCTGTCGACCGGCTTTTATGCTGTCGACAATGATATCACCAAATGCGCTCGCCCAGGTATCGGAGACCTCGAACTCCTCAACTTCCTCGATGTCCGCTCCACCAATCGCTCCGTTCACCACACCATCAATGTTGTCCAGAAGGGAGAGTCGGTCCGTGTCGCCGATTTCGACCTGCCGCTGCTTGTCTCGCCTCCTTCGCCCCTCTCGGTGAAGGTGAAGGCGTCTTTCACCGACCTTCTCGACACCTCCTCCCGGTGGCTTTGGGGTTACATTCGCTCCGTTGCGTGGCTCTGCATCTGGGTAGTTGCCCTCAGCTCTGTTGCCGCCCTCGTTTCTCTCGCTACTACCTTCTTTCCATTCTCTAACCCCGCTGGCATTCTTGCACGAATCACCCTTGTGCTGCGATGGTTTGTGATTGGGTTTGTGTGGAATGCACTTTGGAAATGCTCTGGTATCCCAGGCAACATCGTTCGTCGAACGGTTGTGTCAATCTGTGCCGATAGATTCAAGGCACTCGAGATTGAAAATCAAGAGCTTCGCAAGAGCCAGATCAACCTACAAGCCGAGATGAAATCGTCCCTCGAGACTCTGGAGGCAAGATTGCAAGCACAGATACCAGCTGTCTGCGAGGAAATGAATTCCCGCCGCGAAGATCAAAGGAAGGATCCACAGCTACTCAAGCTCAGCAAAGCCAATGCCGAAGAGATAGAGCGGCTTCAGGATGAGAACATCAAGCTCAAGGCCGAAGTAGCCATGATCAAGGACGATATTGCGAAGACGGTGAGAGGCAAGATCCAGGCTCGGTTGAACCAGTTGACCAGCGATCTCGCCGCTGTCAAGACGGCAGCCGACGCTATCTCTCTTGTCCCCGCTACCGCCGTGAACATCCCCTCACCTCTTCCTTCTCGCCTGGAATCGGTCTCTTCTGTCCTCGACGACGTCAAGAAGACCATGACCATCCAGCGTACCGCGGCTACCAAGGCCCTCAAGCTCACTGTGCTCGGAGACCTCGAGATGCAGAATGCGTTTGGCTCCAAATGTCAGAGCCTTGCCGCCGACGATCTCGAGGGTCATATGAGCGTGCTTGTTCACGTGCTTGCGCAAAGCCAGGTGAATATCCGCGGCCGTCTCGCCCGGGTGCAGCAGCAGCAGAACTTCAGTCTCTCCCTTGGCCCTGTGCAGCAGGGGCCTGGGATGTCTCAAGGTTATCCAGGCATACAGCAGTACCAGCAGCGCCAATTTGCCCAAGGCGGTCCGCTGGGATTCAATGCTCCTCCCGGACCTCCATATTAGTCGCATGGGCCACCTGAGGGTATACGAGAGTGAAGCTGTGACCCCAAGTGGTGCCGCCTTAGTCACGTGCAACCACCATCACGTGACTATACATCTCTCTAACAGTTTTCCCTAGCTTTTCTGGCATCGAGTATCGGCACTGTAGTTTGCACAGTGTATAGAATAGGACCGGAATCGGTCGGTGATTGCTCATGTTTTCTGCCTGTTTTTACCTTTTGCCTTTTTTTGTATTCTCTTTCTTGACTTGGTGTTGCGATTTTGTATTTGTTCCTTAATTTGGTCGTGCTTTCTGTCGGCATTAATAGAGGGATGTAATAGACATATCCCAGTGCCTAGATAGAAACGTTTAACAACAAGACATCTGTTAATAACAAATGCCAATCTAGATAGTTAATCAACAACCAGCTGTTACTTGCCTCTTGCTTGCAAGCAACTTATAATATCAGTCTTTTGTAAACCTCCTGATCGGATAAATAAACACTGGTTGTTGTTGTAATCCTAGTACATACAAGTACACGACCTTGTAGGAATGTTTTATCTTAGTATAAAATAACTTATAGCTACGTGCGACCTTGACGAACGACCTGTTCGAGTAAGATTAGAGAGACAGTAGAAAGTGTAGTAGGAATTAGACGGATGTTGTAATAGACCTTCTGTGCTTATTATAACGGCCGAAGCAGTCGTATATGTATGTATTGCGACATGTCCTTAGTTTTGGTGGGAGGATATGGAGTAAAAGGAAACTTCCTGGATAAAGGGTATATGAAATCCTTTGTCTACCCTTCTTCCCTACCACACACGCACATGCTTACTAAAAGCTCCACAATGGACCTATAAGGGTTTCGTGTTCCCTGAGATTGGAGACTTTCCAAATCGAAGTCCTTTTTTCCCGATCGTGTATTAGTGTTTGGAAGTGGAACAGTTGCAAGATGCCGCGTTTTTAGCTTTATGCGCAGGGGAATTTGAATCCGGTTGATGATCGAGGTCCACCGAGCTTTTTGGTGTCGTTGGGCGCGGCGTACTCGAGCGAGGATGCTGCATCAGCACAGAGGCTTTATTGTTCCCGTCTCCAACTCCTTCTCCACGACTTCTCTTACATCATTCCACCTAGTCCTTGCGTCTTCTTCTGCGTCGAAAGAATATAGCCAGCGATTCTAAGTTCCCGTCAGCACCTGGGTCGCCATCTCCCTGATCATATGTTTATACAGCATGGTGGAGATACCTTGATCTTCACATCGTCAGGATTGATCGGCTTTTCTTCATCGACGTCCTTCAGTATCCCATGCCACCTGTCTCTTAAATCCTCGCCATTTGTCTGACTCTGCCTCGTCCTCTGAAACCTCAACTTCTCATAACATCTCGTCGCGACCTTGACCTCCTCTTTCCCCTCGATCAACCCCAGACACGTCGCTAACACGCCCGCGCTCTCCACAGCCTGACTCGCTCCTTGTGCGGAAGTGGGAAGATGAGCGTGACACGAGTCCCCGAGAAGGGCTATTCGGTGGTTGGTTGGAGATATCCATGTTGGCAGGGGTTCGCGGTAGCATATTTTCCAGTCTAGACAGCTCTCGGTTTGCTGTATTATTCCTCTGACGTTTGGGTCCAGTGTTTGTACGAGACGGCGCACTTGGTCCATATCGCCGGGCTGGAACCAACTTTCAGGCACGTCGCCGTCGTCTTTATGTGTCAATATCCAATTGAATTCCTCCCCGCCTCTAAGCGTGTTCTGCACAACATGCGTGTCCGGCCCAATCCAGAAGTTGACACAATCTTGCTTCATGTACTTGTTTAGACTCGCATCCTCTCTCTGCTCTTTTGTCGGCTTGAAGAAAGCTCGGAAACACGCATATCCCGAGGACACCGGGTCATCCCTCACGCCCAACACCAGCGGTCGAGCCAAACTCTTTATCCCATCTGCAGCAACAACAATATCCGCCTCAAGCCTCTCTCCACCTTTTAACACAACCCCAGCTTTCCCCTCCCCATCATCAAACGCTACGACCTCACTGCCCATTCTAACCTCCACTCCTCTTCGTCTCACCCATTCGAGAAACACATCATGGTAATCCCCCCGATGCCCAATATACCCTGCCATATCCATCAGTGGTTGCACGGCTAGCTCTTTCCCATCTTTCCAACGCCGAATCGTCATGTTGGGGGCTTGGTTTCCTATACGCCGGATCTCGTCCACGTCACAGCCCCATCGCTGGAGGAGCTTGAAGGCATTTTCTCCGAGGCCAAGGGAGTCTCCTAGGCGCCCGAACGAGCGTACCTTGTCGAGAACGCAGAGGACGCGATGGCCGTGGTGATGGAGAGCTATGGCAGAAGCACAGCCCCCAAGCCCGGCGCCTATCACTATCGCTGTGGGGAGTTTTGGGCAATAAGTCAAGGATAGGTGTGATTGGAAGTGCAATCGGAAGTTGCGTACCAGTGAGCGGAGGACTATGGGAAGACAGGAGAGGATTATATGATTTTAATACCATTGTAGCGGGTAGACTTTGGAGTTGCAAGGGATGATCGATCGGATTGGTGCTAAATCAACAGAGTAAGGAGTCTAAGATGATGGAGAAGCTTTAGCAGATCTCAACGTTGGAAACGAACCAGGGACAGATTTTACGATGGCGGAATTGTTCCACATATTGATGAACGTGTGGGGAAATGTGGGGTAGGTGGAGGGATCGGCATTTGAGTTCGCGTGAAGAATCATGAGGGGTGAAACCTGAAGAAGAGAATGTACAGTCTGGGATTAGAGAGGACCTGGGAGAAATTCATGTGCCTACAACTTGGGTGAGATTGTCCCACCGCCGACAGCCTTCTCGACACTCTCTCCTAACAACTCCCACCCCTTGCCCCTATACTTCTTTGGCCAGATTCCATTCCTGCCTGGCGCCAGGATTCCATTAGGATCTAAGGCGTCTTTGATTGTTTCATTAAACCTCATCAGTGCATTGTTCCCCCAACTATAAGTCCTGGCTACTTGATCCGCGAACAGCAAATGTGTTCGATACTCACCATATCCTTCGCTCGCAGTGGCTACAATCAATTCGCGCATCAGGGCTGCGGCACGCCGTTTCTCATCATTGGATGACCGGTCGTAGATGATATTCGTTATGTAGTGCATTTCACGGCCTGAGACGCAGAGTGTTGGGAAGAGATCGAAGCCATATTTAGCGTGTAGGTGGACATTGATATCGTGTACGACTTGGGCGTCTGAGGCATGGGTTGGGGTGATCGGGGAGAAGAAGAGATGGGCGGCGTTGGGCTTCCAGTTCAGCCAGTCTAGTTCGCGAAGGATTGGCACGCCGCTGCAGACCAGTGCCCTCGAGTGTATGTAGTGATCTGCCGGGAGATCTGATGGAAGGAAGAACTTAGAGCCTTGAATCCTAGAGAAGGCAGATTTGATTATGGTTAGTTGAGTTTCAATGCTCGCTGTGTTGCCGTATTGAGTGCCGTAGAAGATCCAGGAGCAGTCTCCGCAAGGTAATTTCGATGCATGTTGGCGTATGAGCTGCCGCGGCAGCGGCGATGATCCAGCATACCAGTGTGACTTGGGCAATCCAGTCACATTCAGCTCCTGGGCCACGTGCCGTAGCTGAGGAATGTTTCCCAGTATGCCCTTCTGTGCCAGCGGCCTTATGGTTTCGACAATCTCAGGAAAGTCTTCATCTCGCGGGAAGGTGATCATGTACGATTGATGTCCTGTCTCACGCATGAGGAAGAAGCCCATCTGGCATACGATGCCAAAATTGCTTTGCGAGAAGATACCGTCGGAGTACGGACCGTACGCGGGCTGAAATGATTGCCACGTCGGATTGTCCACCTCATTCTTTCCAGGAAGCGCGCCCATGCCCGTTCGAAGTAGCTCGCCATTTGGAAGAACAACCTCCATCCCGCAGTGATTCGCAAAGTGGTCTCCCATGGGAGTATATCCCACACCTCGATCGATGGCGTTCCCGAACACGCTCCCTCCACCAAGATCAGGGGTATCAATCTAAAGCGGCAGCTTCCTTTTCTGTATCTCCTCATATAAGGAAAAGTACGACACACCAGGTTCTACAACACACGACGCGTTTTCAGCATCAATATTCAAGATCTTGTTCATCCGTCTCCCTAGATCCACCACCACGGAGCCCGGCACACGTGGCGCACTCCCTCCATATCCCACGTTTCTGCCCATCGAGATAGGATATATTGGTATCGCGTATTCGTTCGCCCATTTCACGATAGTTTGTACTTCAACGGTTGATGCGGGATACGCGACAGCACTGCTGACCAAGTCTTCCTGGTCGACGAGGTGGAAGGCATCATGTGTGTTTGGATGCTCGAGATACCAGCCATCGACGAGTGGCTTATCATTAAGAACAACGTTCTCTTTCCCCAGATTCTTCTTCAACGCAGCGAGGGCCGCATCGAAGGCCGCTTGTGTGGTGTCAGGGGGCAAACGGACATTGTGACGCCGGAGAGAACTCTCGGGGACAGTCTTGTGCGAGTATAACTGGTCCTTGGCTGTCTGGGCTATAAGTGTGAGGCGTGAGGGAACGCCGCTGTACTTGTCTGCGAGTGTGGGTGGTGGTGGTTGCGATTTGTTCATACTGGTCCTCGATTTGTTCAAGGAGGGTGGAAGATAATTATCTGTCTACTGGTAAGAGGCAGACGATGAGTTGAAGCCATGTTGATAGAAAAGACGGCGCATGTGTCGTCAATTCCGCGGTGTTGCATCATGCAATGTGGGGAAGATGGGGGATTCGAGATGATATGCAATGTGCAAACGCGCTAACCCCATACGGCTAGCAGAAGAACTAGATGCCAAGCAGAATATCGTCTGCAATTAATTGATCACGTTTTTGACCCTACACTCTACAACATTATGTTTCGAGCGTACAAGAGAAATTACGCATCAACTACCATTGATCATGTCAATTGCAGAAACACCTCTTGTCATGGGCCTTAACACAGCAGTGAGGTTGAGATTGATTTGAGCCACAGCCGCGGAGGGGTTCGAAACATTTAATCTTGGCTGGGAGAATCCGAACAACGCTTCCAACTCTCACTCAATATCAGCAATATCTTTCGCAGGCGGCCATCGAACTTCCCTTACTGTTAGGGGCTTGCCCTGCTGTTTCAGCCTGGCTAGGCTGAGATGTCAAGTTGATCACGTGAATGCAAGTCATGTTATTCTCTCCTTCGCACTTTTCTATACCCTCACAGCGTTCCAATCGGATATGCCTTGTTCACATTTCCCCTATCCGGCGTAACAGTCGGCACCACTTCATACGCACCGACCTCAACCTGCTCCTTAGCCCATACTGGCGCCCTCCTCACATGCGTCAACTGCTCAATCTGATATCCAATCTGTAGCAACAGCTGCTCACTCCATGGTCTCCCCAGGATCTCCATCCCAATTGGAACGCCCTCTTCCGCATCCTCCGATTTAGGGGAGAAGCCTGCAGGCACAGTGACGACGGGTGATCCCGTCAGGGCAGCTAGAATTCCATTACGCCCAGATTGAGATGGCGAGCCGATCTTCACGACGAGGTTCTTTTGCTCGGGATAGATGATGGCGTCGAGGGTGTTGGCTGCAAATGTGTTTGCGAGCGCGAGGGTGAGGTTTTTGATGCCGTTTTGTTTCGTCGCGTATGTGGCGTTTCCGGTCGAAGATACGAGAGCCGTGTTGACGTATTCGTATTGTGAGGGGATGACGAGGAATTCACCTCCAGATCCGTTTTTAGATTTCTTGGAGTAGAGTTCGTTTAAAGTCGTGGGGTGTTCGCCCGAAAGAGAGGGCCGAGAGAGATACACATCCATGAGCTCGCGGTACTCGTATCGCTGCACATCAAGCGTGGCGCCGATGACAGTGGCATCGTATATCGTCTCATTAATCTGCACCAGCATTACGCCTGCGGCTTCTAACTTCGCCATGAGAGCATCCATGGCAGCGTTTACAGGCACAACTTCTGAATCATTGCTGGTTTGGTTGAAGAACCCGTTTAACACACCCAGGCGCAGTCCTTTGAGTGATCTGGTCGTGAGAGAGGCAGCATAGTCGACCTTCGCAAGGGAAGACGGAACCATGGCTGTCGCGTTGTCGACAGCGTCGTACCCCGTGGACGCCATGACTGTAAGCGCAATAGCGACATCTCTCATGCTACGCGCGATGGGTCCAATAGCGTCATGGGTATAAGAAATTGGGATGATACCCGTTCTCGTAACCAGCCCTCTCGTGGGTCGCATACTGAAGAGCGAGTTGGCGGATGCAGGACTACGGAGCGAATTAACAGTGTCGGTACCCGTGCCGAAAACGCAGAAAGACGACGTGACCGCTGCACCCGTGCCCCCTGAGCTTCCACCTGGGGTACGCGTAGAGTCATAGGGATTAATCGTTTGGCCACCAAACGAGGAAACACTCAACCCTTCTAGAGCAAGTTCGTGCAGGTTCGCTTTCCCAAGGATAATGGCGCCCGCCGCTTTGAGCGCCGCAACACTCGGTGCATCTTCTGTGGGCTGTGACTTTGCGAGTGCAAGATTACCGCCTGTAGTTGGGATATCCTTGGTGTCATAATTGTCTTTTAGTAAGATAGGGATGCAGAAGAGGGGACCAGTAGCATTTCCAGCAGCGAGCGCTTCATCGAGAGTATCGGCGGTAGCCAGAGCGTTGGGGTTGAGACTGAGGATGGCATTGGTGTGATGATTCAAATTTTCGATGCGCGCGAGAAATGATGAGACTACTTCGCGGCATGTCGAGAACCCAGAAAAGAGTGCATGGTGCACCGAGTCAATCGTCGCCTCACGGGAGTCAAAAGGCATCGTCTGTGGCATAACGAGATGCGCAAATACTAAAGACACAATTAATGTATGGGCAGATGAATACATCATCGTGTACATTTCTGCTCGGGAACCAATTGATTGAACAAGGATATGATTGGGAGAGGCTAATATTGCGGTACGGAAGATGAGCCGCGGTACCTTTTATATACCTGAGTAGCCCGCCAATTCGTCGAGACTAGTTCATTACTCTTTCCACAGTTTTCCATCACATCGGATTGTTGAAGCCGGGGAAAAGATACCGTCATCTGTCAGCAAAGAGGATAAGAACGATGCATTCTCGATCTTATCATGCCGGTCATCGGTATGACGTTGACCACGAAGTGCATATACACCTTCCTAATGTCGACTAGCGCAACGGCCCAACATGGGATAGCAACGAACACAAAGGTTACCATGTATCATGCGTGGTTCTGCAATTCTGAATAGAGGGGTTACCAGATGGCAGGCCCGAACGTTTTGCCTTCGTCAACGGTCTTTCTGTATGCGGTATACAAGTAGTCCTATGTATAGAGTCAGTATTTCAATGTCCTGCGAATGTCATTACACTGCTTACCTTTGTCTCGTACGGTTTGATGTTTCCCCACCATTGCGGAATCGGATAGTCCTTGAATGTGATTGCAAAAAATATCACAATAGTTGCAAGAACAAGTCCAGTGTCTAGACCAGCAGCTGTGATGTAATTGTACTTGTGCCACCAACCTGGCCATCGTCGCATAATCCAGTAATTGAAGATCAACCCGACAATCGCCCAAGACGAGAAGCTAATGGGTGCTGCTGGTGGAAGCCATGACATTGCTCCTAGCATGACCGGCGCATTCAGATACCGGGCCGGGGATCTGGGTGCAAATCGCATCAGGGCATAAAATATGAGCGGCAGCGCAGCCCCAATGAGCCAGTAAAAGTGTATCGTCCAGTATGTGGATCCAGGGCCAAACATGCGATGGGGACCGATAACCCCCCAGACAATACTGCTCGAGAAGAATGCGCGCCCGTTCGGGCATGTGAACTTTCCGGCTTGAAACCGCTCGCACACATCTGGGATGTTTCCTAATGTCCAGTTCATTACTGCGATCTGACAGAAGCACGCCCATATTGCCGCCGCAACCTGTGCGGTGAAGGTTATCTTTGGTGGAACTTTCATGTAATGTGCGAGCTTGAGGTCGCTTGAAAATAATTGTGCCTGCCCGAGGGTGATGGTGCTGAAGACTTTGAAAATCATGACGCCGATCGGTTGTCCTGGTATCATGTAGCCTGCGAGAAAGGGAGAGATGATATTGAGCGAAAGCATAATATTTGCTATACCATAGATCATGCAAGTCGGAATGAGGAACACGAGGGCAAGAATGAGCGAGACAAAGTATGCCCACCACGGTAGTTGGGAGTCGTATACGAGAACAGTAGTTAGCCCCAGCATGACCGACACGAACAGTAAGATACCGTACCACCAATCGGGGCATGGTGCATATTTGGCCATCATTTTCATGTGGATCTGGAAACGTCAGCGCAAGTGTCGTAATGTAGATACAATTCGACATACATCAGGCTCTTGGTTTCGGGCAGTTTTGAAGCGGTACCATATTTCCTTCCGATGGAACACAATCGCATGCACCACGGCCGCAGTGAGAGCAGCGAAGCTGAGACCATAGTTCAGAGCGAAGGTGGGGGCAAGAAACACGGGCGAATACTCCTTGTACTTGGCGAGATCGAACGTGAAGTCTGCGCTCAGAACGCGGGACACATTGTATGGCATCTGCGTGTTGTCGAATAGTTGAGATGTACTCATGGGCAGGTAATCAGAGTAAAAGGATCCAGTATATGTGATTCCAATGGTCGTGATGATCACGAAAACGACCAATCCAATCAGCGTATTAATGTGCGCATGGGCTGGCGCAAGTAATGGCGACAGGAGGTAACTGGTAACGTAGGTCCAATCGAAGGTCAATGGAATCAAGCTTAGGCCAGTAAATCCTCCGAAGAGCTGATTCACTATCACGTTGTCTGGTTTGGCCCTGCATCCGGATTAGTGAGCTGTTATTGTACTCAGTAAAAGCGACTTGCCAGGTTACGAAGGCGAATACTGAGAGACCCTGCCAGATCACGGCTGGAATCCAATGATAAATAAACATGCCAAGTGTCACAAAGCAGTAGAACCGCGTTCGAGAAATCTTCCACCCGTTCGCATTTGAGGCGTCCTTTTCGCTTTTACTATGTAGTGCGTGCAGGAGAGCGGTATTCGAAAACTGACTTGGCCAGAGCAAGGCCGCAGGCCACACCTAAATGGGCTGTCAGTGCGTGGTTGGCATCTGGCATCATTTTCCATCTAGTGTTTCCAAATTTTACGGAGTTGTAGACCTTCGATTCCATTCCAACCTTGGGTACCACTCTGGTGTTTTGGACAATTCATGATTTTTATGTATGACAAAAACGAGACTCACCAAAAAGCGGCGGAAGAGCCCGGCCATGGCAAGTCCTATAATCTGGCTGCTCACTGTAAAGAGAATCTGGAACCCCCATGACATCTCCAGATTGTAAAATGGCTTTCCCATCAGAGCTAATAGCGCATCGGTTGAATACGCATAGTTGATACTGATCCCAGCCATGAGGGTGATCACTGAATGCTCTTTGATGTTGAAGGGGCCGGTGTTGAATGTCCACCGTAGACCAAAGGTATTGAAGACCTTCATAGGCACGAACTTTGCCCATAGCTGACCGCAGGGGTAGACGATTCTGTCCCCAGTTAGTGAAATCACTGTCTCATATGTTTACTGACACGTACAGTAGAATGACGATGGCAGGGAAATTAATAGCCGGGTTGCGCATCGAGAGGAACATATTCAACCCCGAGGCTATAGTGACAAAAACCATACCAAGGATCCATGCTCGAACCGTGTTGGCAGGCTCTTCATCATCCGTATTGTTGACAGCAGCCCGAACCTCTTCGTACGGCGAGTTGTCGATAAAATCGGCCTGCGCTGTCCTAATTGCCTCAGGATCGCCTCCTTGAGTTGCAGCATGCAACTCATCGAGCTTCTTTTGAGGTAGGTTCGGGTCCCATTGATGCGTTTTCTCGGTTTCGACTAGGGGAGCCGTGATGGTTGTCGTTGTCGTTATCGTTGTCTGCGCATGCTTGTCGGAGAAGGATCCGCTCATGGCGAAGGTTTATAGTTGAATCTTAGTGAGGGGAAGGCGCACGTCGTTGATGGCTCGAATGCCAAGAGCTCAGGAATACCACAGGTTGTACTGGGAAGCGCCTCTGTGACTTTGGCAGGCGAAGTCGAAGTCAAGTTTGAAAGTGAGCATAAATCGGGACGTAGGACCCGAGGATAAATCCATTGGAGTCAACGCTTAGCCCAGATTGGTAGGTAGTATTCGACCATATAATTAACCACGACATATAGGTTTGTAGATTAGGGTTGGTGTACTAGAGACAATCGCCAGAACACTATCGATGGGGAGATATCTCCAATAAGGAATGAATATCTGCAATAAGGACCGATCATGAGGGGCGCAGCTGCGATGAGGCGGAGGTTTCCCATAACAGTTTAATGCTTCCTCTAAATGGATGAATCAGTCGTGTCCTTGGCGTTTCATCTTCCGTTGAACAAAAAGATAAAGATTCTGTTATCGCGACCTAGAGATAGAAGATAAAGATTCTGTTATCGCGACCTAGAGGTAGGAGATCATGCTTGCGGGGTACATATGTTGGGTGGGGACCGGCTGCAGTATGTCAGCAGTCTGATAGTGCCAAAAGCCGTGCTACTTGCCGATGGCACCGTAGAGACACCATATCTGAATTCATTTTGCGCCAGCCATGTACTTACGTTGCGAAGGAAACACCAAATGGGTGAAATGGAACCTGCACGAGTGAGGGTGTGTGTGTGTACAACAGATTGAGTTAACCTCGACAGGTATGAAATGGGCGAACTATTACAATGGCCACGATGTCCAACTCGTTAGAGGGTGGTGTTGATGGTGTTGATGGCGGGATGCGACCTCAAGACGGCTGACTGATCCCCCATCGGGCCCATCCGGAAGGCGCTCGGACCAGCATATAGGTCATGTGACCAGTGTAGAATAGATTCTCATTTCGGCTGACCTTCGTACCAATATGCATCGCTCACACCTCAGCTCACATCGCCTGCACCGAAAAGGCTCCATTTTGCGCGCAACAGACCGGATGCCTTATCACAAGCCGGATTTCAGTCCAATCGGAAGCTAGGAACATGATAGATCGGGTCTTCCTCGGCCTTCTTCATAAATTGCGCTTGAAACCCGTCGTGCAACGCACCAGCACCTTGGATAACGAAAGAGGAAGAACGCAACGTCAGCCCACACAATGTCCTCTTCCGGATTGTTTCATAGTGCGGGAGTCAACTAGCCGAATCATGTTTACACGGCTTCCAGGTTGCCCGACGCGACAAGTCTCTCCTTGTTTTCAAATCGCTACCTATACCCATATTTCAGCCCACGAATGTGACTGTAGCGGTTCATGAGTTCCGGTTGCAACTATTAGCTAGCGATCAATTTTCCACTCACAACCATCCCAAGGTCAGTTGTTTACGCTTGCACAAACAATTAGTCCACATCACCTGTTCGAGAAATCCTGCACGGAGCTCCACAAATTTTTTATTACCATCAACTACCATGAACAGCAGAAATCGCGACGCAAGTCAACAGACCGTTACTTCTTCCGTTCTTTGCGTTTAGGGTTCATCAGCCACACGGCACGACACATGGCATGACTTAAGGTATTTGCCAAGCTTTGTGGTTTTCCAGACGGTCCAAACCTTAAACCAGCCTCAAGCGCCTGTATCTTGCCTAGCGCACATCAATGAGCTGAGGCCTGCTCACATCGAGCGTACGCTGAACTTGTTTGGGCCTCAAGGAGATGTGTCTCAGGCTCGATCTTGGAGCAGTCAAACATCTTGGGTCCACGTCGACGCATTTCTGCTGTCAATCTTCCCCTTCTGTTTTTAGTTCCAAACAGCCAAGGCTGTCCTACCTACATTCGGCCACTCCACATCTATCTGCTGGTTTCAACATGGGGATAGTAGTCTCGAGCAAGTCACAGGACTCGTCGACCATCACTGTCACAGCCCCTTACCTGCGCGGATGTTTTGGTGCAAGGTTTGAGCACCTCAGATGAACGCGAACGCAGACTTGGCCGCTCTATTTCCACTTCCGATGCGTTTCATCGGCCTCGGAACACTGCCAAACTTCAGGCCCAACTTGCTGTCTATGACTAGTTTTCGAATTTGTCGACAAGTGTGGGGAGCAACGAAAACCTTCGCCAAAACTCGAATGGGGAACAGGAGGTCGAAATTCTTGGCTTCGAGAAATTGACGAACGAGAAGTCTTTCTCTGTGATCCGCGCCTCGGCTTCCCATCACTCTGGAGATGTATAAATGCGGACAGCGACCCGTTAGATTGAATGGCATCAACTTCTCAGGTTCCCATCCAAGCATCTACACTAATCCGTACTCTCCTCGCCCTCTAATACTTTCTCTTCTTTTGTTACCTAATTCATATTTTTGACGGGTTCAAAAATCACAATGTTCTTCTCTACTTCCACTGTCGCCTCTTTCGGCCTTTTGGCCACCAGCAATCTCGTGGCCGGCCACGCTGCCATCACCGGCGCTACTGGTAATGCAGGTGGTGCTGGATCCGCCATCGGAAGTGAGTCTCTCCCGATCCCCAAACTTCGACAACACATGGGCACTTCGTTGACTTTGAACAGTTGATCCCAACACACCACGTGACGGCACGGGTCGCAACCCCTTCCAGCAGGACTCCACCCGCTTCAAGGGTGATGCGGCTGCCAGCTGTGGAGAGACACTCGGTGGAGGCACCAACGACATCCAGGCCGGAACTGCACAGGTCATGCAGCTCAATGGCGCGACTCTGCCCCAAATCACCGCCGGCGGTTCGGTCATGATGACTCTCCACCAAGTCAACGGTGACGGTGCCGGTCCTTACACATGCATGATCGACGCTACCGCCACTGGTACTCAGTGGGCTAACATGACTGTCACCCAGAACGTTGACGGAAACGCACGTGGACGCAACAATGCTAACGCAATGACCGATCTGCCCCTCAACGTCGCTGTCGCGGCTACCCAGACTTGCACTGGTACCGTTGCCGGACAGAGCAATGTCTGCATGGTTAAGTGCCAGAACCCAGCACGTGCTGGTCCCTTTGGAGGGTGTGTGCCAGTTCAGATGGCTGGCGCTGCTGGCGCTGCTGGCGCCGGTAAGCTCTTCTCTTCTCCGCCATCTTTATCAGCCACTGACTTGTTCTAGCTGCTCCCGCTGCTGGTGCTGCCGCTCCCGCTCACTGACTTGTTCTAGCTGCTCCCGCTGCTGGTGCTGCCGCTCCCGCTGCCGGTGCTGCTGGTGCTGCCGCTCCTGGTGCCGCTGGTGCTGCCACTCCTGGTGCTGCCGGTGCTGCCGTTCCTGGTGCCGCTGGTGCCGCCGCTCCTGCTGCCGCTGGTAAGAACTCTCCAGTTACTTCAATCTTCCACTCATCCGAACAGTGAACTGATTTCTTACAGGTGCCGTCGCTCCCGCTGCTGCTGGCGCCGCCGCTCCCGCTGCTGGTGCTGCTGGTGCTGTTGGTGCTACTGGTAAGCGCCTTTCCCTTGGTGTTATTCCTGATCACGTGCTGACATTTCCAAGGTGCCACTGCCCCCGCTGCTGCTGGAGCCGTCCCCGCTGCCGGAAACGCCGCAGGTGCTGGAGCCCTCACCCAGCGCAGCCCTAAGAAGGTTGACGGTGTTACCGTCACCGACGATGCGGACGAGGAGGAGGTCTTCTGAGCGTCTGCTTTACGATGCGAGGACAATATGTGTAAATAGTGGTACATGTGCGTAAGTTTGGCCGTTTGGGATAAAAGGTATACCTATGGTGGCTGCTGGCTGATCTAACGGATCACGCGTGGGCGTCCTTTCTTTGTATGATCTGTAACGGCTTTACACCTTGGGATGGGAACCAAGAGCCTTACGCTCCTTCAGTGGGATTTGATCTATAATGAGTAGTTGATTACTGTATATGTGCGCCTTCTGCATGCCGCGATAATTATGACGTTGACATTCATTTGTTTCCCCCAACCTCTCGATGACCTACACCCTAACACACGACCTTGAGCGGCGTTTAGTCATCAACCTGATAGACTATATGTAAAGTCAACGTTCAAATAAGCTTTTCCCTCATTCTGGAGTGTGTTCCCTGTGTCAGTTCTTGTTTCGTCGCACCGCTTCCTTGTCCTAGTCCCTGATCATCAGTCCCATGTTTCAGACGCGTCTGGATCCAAGCGCCATGCCTGGACGCACCCCAGACCTAGGAATGCTCTACATATGTCGAGGAGAGCCTGTAGTGGACTGATGGTGGTAGAGAGGTAGATGGCGAATTCTTTAGTAACAGTGGAAGGGGGATGGTCATCTATGCGAGTAGCTGATCCTGCATGGAAAATTTACTAAACCTAAAAGGGAGCGGCAATCTTCTTAGCAAAAACCTAGATAGCAGTATCTAAAATACGCGGGTGCGTAAGTTTTGTAGTGTCACACTATTGCACCTTAGCTACGGTGATATCAGAAGACATTGAAGTACCATTGTCGAAGTATTGTTTGGTGCGAAAGGAATTCTTGCAACTCCATGTTGAATAATACGTGTCGCGTAGGGTGCTTATTGACACCCGATCTACACGATCTTCCTCCGAGTCTCACACAAGCTCGATAGATCACCAAACTCGGCTAATTATCTAATTAATGCTAACTTAATCCAACGGATTAGCTTACATAATCGCTAGATCTTTAGACAGACGTTCTTCTGCTCTGTTAGAGCAGTATATAATTTCCTTTGTTATACAGTCTTAGATAGACACTGCTTAAATACTCTCTTCACTTAATTATATGGACTTGACTTTCCAGCTTACTCCTACCTCTATAGTAAGCTACCAAGATTGCAATCAACGAATACAGCTTTATCCGTTCTTGATTTACAACGATAATGATTAGGCACAAACCCGGATCAGACTACCAAGAAGGGGGCTACGGCCATTAAGAGAACTAGAATGATTGCTACGTCGAGAATCATGAAGTGGGGAACGAAGGCCCATCCAATCTGCTATCACCTAATATAAAGAGCCTGGTCCTTATCGGGAATACCTAGTAAGCAGGAGTCTGAAGTGGGGCGAATTTAACGATAGGATTCTGTGGAACTATATAATAGAAACACATAATGAGGTAGTGATGACGGGTACAAAAGGTATCGTAGCACCGCAGACATTTGTGCTAGTGGGGAAGGATCTTACGCAGAAGAAAGACTACTGCCGAACCTGATTAGTGGAATTGGAAGCACCATCTATTAAGACGACTGAGACAAAGGAGGTTAGTGAAGTTCAATCTAACCGATCTGCCGCGTACCCTCGCTATATGGCGATTGGGTTTTGAATCTATAATTTATGCAATATGTTCGGTTTCCAAATAGTTGTTTGGTGAGACAAAAGGTCTACAATGCAAAATTGCTGCAGTGATGTGAATCGATGCATCGTGTCGGAACCGAATGACGTGTACTATAAGGGGTTGAAATCTTCCTTTGTTCCATTCCATATCGAAAACTATAATGCGTTGCACGCAGTAACTTGTTAGTGGTGTTCTTAAACTGATAGGTGAAAGGATCTTCGTAGCGCTCTTTGAATGCATAGATGGAGTTCTCCTCGCGCAATCAAGCCTATGGCAACTCCAGAATTCAATCAGATGTGCAATATACACAATCATCGAGTGCAAACTCCTTCGTCTCTTCAATATCCTTTTCACATCGCACTAGGACGTTCTCGTACTTTAAAACTACCAAAGTCTTTCTTATCAGTAGCATCTGGTCGAGGCCTTCATTTTTCACATGAAACATGAAAGAAAGATGATTTGCCATGTAAATGGCAAAAACATCTACCTTTCTAATTACAACCCTATGGAAAGCAGCCACATCGGGCAACATGGCTCTTATTGGACCGATGGCGCCGCAACTTTCCAAGGCCACGGAACCTTGGAACAAGACTATCTTAGTGAAATTTGTCAACTTGCCATTAAGGGGGAGGGGTAAAACGACTATGGAAATTTTTAATACGCAAATTTCACACGCCTTGAAGAGCCTGAAGAGCCTAATGGATATGGAGTAATGAATGGGTTCATTGAAGTGAGGGGGGTTGCACTTGCAGGACATGGCAGACCTTTGACGTGCGTGAATGACGGGTCTGTAATGCGCACTTTCTGGGATACATGCAGGAGGGATGACAAGGGATACTATGGAACTATGCAGACTGAGGACGAGCTTGGAAGATGTCACGAGGAATAGTGGCGTCACGACTATTGTCACTGAGACCCATCTGATGCGTAGTGGGAGAAGTGAAGTAAAGCTATTGGGTAGGGATTTTTGACCACACCTCGGAGTCTGGAATCATGTGCCACAAACAACTGGTTCGAAGCAGTATTTTGATGCAAATCTTGGACATGCACTGGTATGCCAACATTGGGAATTGGCAGAGTGACAAAGTAGTCCATCACATGCGTATGATGAATCCACAATCTCTGTGAGTCTTGAGTTGAAAGCGTATATAGTATCTTGTAGGCCTTAGCGATTAATGGGAAGTGGATGTAGATCCCAGACTGCAGAACCCGCTTTATGTGACAACCGAATTGCTTAGAATCAACAAGCCCGTTTCGGAGTCGGCCATTGGAGTGTACCAAAGTTGCAAAGGCTAGCAGACAAGTGGAGGCGAAAAGGCAAGCGAATTTATAGCATTCGAGACCTGCTGCGAAGAACCCCAAATTCCCAAACCCCTTGGAGACCACATTCTTCTCATGGCTATTCATCTCCAGCCAACATTCCCAGACGCGACAGGTGAATGGATCTTCACACGGCTTGACTTGATGGTTGCTTCATGTTTCGTTTGGCTAACGCTGAGGCAGGACACGTTTAGGACTGACTTAATTCGACAACTACCAAGCAATGTTCAAAAGCGCATGGACCGAATTCTGTAATATGCATCAATTAGCCGTGCGAGTTTGTCAATAAATAAAAAAGGGTGACGCTGTGTCAACATGAGCATGCTTCACGGCCAACAAAGGCCATCTCTATCAGCGAGGAGAAAAAATTGGCAAACTTCTTTTGTGCTGAGGGAAAATACGTCTTCGAAACTTCACAGCGGCGGAACACTATTACAACGACGAATGGATTTACGTCTCTCTCGAGTCGAGACTAAATCTATCTCACTACAAAGCGGGAAATAGATGAAGAAGCGAGTTGAAGACAAAGACGCAGAGTTAGTTGGGCCTTCCACACACACACACACACACATGTTGTTGTTGAATCGCGAGCAGCACAAGAAGAAAACATCACATGTCGAAGTTCTTTTTCTTTCCCCCCCTCAAAGTAGGTTAGGAGGCGCCTCGAAGTTCAAGGAGCCATGCAACCTGTCTTCTATCTGTTGTCTGATGGAAAAGAAAACACCTGAGCATGCCCTTCGATGTGGATACGTTCTCTGCTCGAGTTGTGCAGAAACCTTCGGAAAGGGCCAACAAAAAAACCACAATTGAGATGCGATGTTGTCCACTTCATCCTGATAAGACGACGGTATGGAACCCGCCATGCAAGATCAGAATAAAGCCCAAATTTGCAGGTGTCCGTCTGTGAGGTCTCGACGGGTACGGGCATACATTCTCGGAAACTCTTCCGATGACGAATATACATTAGGAACTCGAGTACGCGAGAAAAAAAAAAGGGAAAACCTAATCCGATTTGCGAGAAACGATGGTGAGGAGGAGGTAGAGTTCAGACAAGCATTAGAGAGAGAGAGAGAGAGAGAGAGAGAGAGAGAGACAGACATTAGATGGAGAATGTATCTATCAATAGACTTACAGGTCGAGTCGAGTATGTACATGCAAATCGTCATTATGAAAGATATCTCACATCTTAGACACGAAGCACAGCATAGAGTAATAGCCCGAGTTGACCTCGGAAGAGCGGTTGAAGAAGAGAAAACGCACTTCAAGGGACAAAGGGATAATATGAATCAGAAGGAATAATTACCAGGACTAAAACGGAACCACGGTTTGATCATCTTGAATCTATATCTACCGTATGGAATGGAGTAAAGCACTGAGTACCGAGCGGGGCGGGCCGGGGCGTAGTAAGATGGAGTCTATCGGAATGCAGAAAAGCAGATCTATCAGATGAAGGCTACGAAAGGGAAGTCCTGTATATCAAAACACGGGATGGTGAAGTAACGGCAAATACAGGGATTTAACTCTGGGGAAAACGCAGAAGTAAAGGGTCGAGCTGAATGAGGGGAACAAGGGCAATCGGAACGGGGAAGAAGAAAAGAAAAGCAGATCGTGGGTCTGTGGAGAAGGAAGGAAACTGATCGACGAATGAAATCCTAGCGAATAAAGACATGTAGAAGAATACAAGTAATGAACCGTAACACCAAGAGAACGCATGAATGAAACCGTAAACTGATCAACGACAGCTCAGCAAGAACTCGACAATGCTGAGATATCTTGCCCTGGCAGAACGGCTACATCCAGAACATGGTCTTGCTGATATTCGGGTGCCAGGGGTTAGCGTCTTGACCGTGTTTGTGAAAGTCGTGCACGGCGCCGTTATGGGTATACCTTCCATCGTAACCCTCTCCACCTTTCATCAGCCACTTCTTGTTCTCGTCGGCAATGTACAAACGGTCTTTTGTTTCGCTGATCACCTCCTCGTCCGACTTGGACCGCTTGTTATGCTTGTCGTCTCTTTCCGCTCCGTATTTCTTGGTCCTGGCTTGCTTCGCCTTCGATTCCTCGTCTTTCTTGTAGTAATCCATTTGTTCCTGCAACCACCTCCCCTTGTCGGTTCGGGTGAAGTAGTCTCTCATATACTGACGTCCACGCTCACAGAGACGATCTGCGTAATACGCGGGTGCTGCATAGGAAACGCCAACGGTCGAGCGGACGTATGTGAAACACAGCTCATGAGTCTAGTCATTGGTCAGAAACCAGGCATCTACAAACAGGGGTGAAAAGGATACATACCAAGGTTGTCAGTTCCTGAATTCCTATGTTCATCTCATTCACGAGAAGAAAGTAGTGCGCCGGTCTTGCAGTTCCCTTGATGGCGGTGTGGGATTGCAGATAGAAGTCTGTAAAGTATGGCGATGTAACAATGTCGTCGACATATGTTCCGGCCGGACAGTTCTGGAAATCCTGCTTGGTACTGTTTTCGGGATAGAAGCGAACGTGATGACGCTTTGCAACGACGACTGCGGTAACCCTGACGGTTCTGCTTCTGTCCGACTCCGCGATAACTCCTTCTTTGATCAACTCGAGCACAGCGCTCTTGAACGCTATGCGAATCTGGGATACCTCAAGGTCCTTCACCTGATTGTACTGACTGTCACTAACGCCATCGCGGTAGTAGAGAATGTTAACGGGCAGTCGTCCGTGGGATTTAGGGTTAGGTCTCTGCTCAATGACCCAGTCTTTGATTCGTTCCTTGACCATGGACTCTACTTCGTCGATGATCTATATCTGTCAATGTCCGTGATCCTATCTAGAATCACAGTACGTACCTCTTTCTTGCTTTCGGTCTGGAGTCGCATCGAACCCAGAAAGCGCCCTGCTCGAGAATCCACGGATCCTACGATGGCAGCAATCGATGGACAATTCAAGACAGCCGTAGGGCCTGGATGAGTAACATCGGCGCCCAGAACAAGCGTGTCTGACATGATGCGATTGAGAACGCCATTGGTCGTAGAATGGTTCATTCCTGCCATCTTTAGGTTGAGTTTCATCATCAAGTTACCCATGACATCTCCTCCCTGAAACTTCTTCCCTGTGACGCAGAGCGAATGAACTCCATATTTTCGGTCTGCAAGATCCTTGAAGTTTGCGTAAGACTCAACATTTTTGCTACGTAGAACAAGTAGCGCAAGTTCGTAATCCCGCTTCGACATCTCTTTGTCTAGAGTGTTGCGATTCTGTGCGTTGAAGCCGGTTGTCGTCCGCACGTATTGAATGTCGGCAACCCCATACTTTACCCCAGCAGCAAAGTTCTGAAACTGAGTTTTACCCTCCGGTACTGTATGAATTCCAGTTTCTTGCAGAACAAGTGTTGTCAGCTTTCTTGAGTTTCGCTGGAGTAATGACTTGCCGATAAGATCCCATCGATTTCCGGCGCGGATAGTTTTGTTTCCATATTGGAGTTCGGGAAAATTGAACGTGGTGCTGGGAACTCGAAGGAATCGGGGATCTATCTGGATGACGGGACAATGACGCTGTTAATACACAATTAGTTTCGATGTATTCAAGGCCACTGGAATAACAACTCACAAGGACATTTGCACCTGAGCGCGGATCCAAACCTAAAGCTGTAATTCCTTCGTTCTGGATGATGCTTGCTGCCGCAGCTGGCTTCAAACAAGCCGTTTGAAGCATTTTCACGGTTAATGAATCAGGAACGAGGTCCCTAAATATTTGGTATGGAACTATCCGGAGTTGCTCTGGAGAGTACCATCGTGGCTCGCCTGGTTGCCCAAGATTCACGGCGGGAAGATTGCCGTTCAACGTGACTCTGTGCGCTGTGTGGAATTAATCATTACAGCTTCATAAGTTTGACAAGGAACGTACTTCTCTGCAGATAACTGTGAACGTTTTCAGTAACCCCTGATGGATTTGTAAATTGTTCAACCGACAGCTGTCTTCCCAATTCTCGAATAGGTTTGATACGACTCTCCGATCTGTTGAGTCGCTCATACGCCACTGGATCCTCCTTCTTGTTGCCTCTTTCATAGGTAATGAAGACACGGACGTTCCTCAAAACCCTGTTCCATTCACTCCGATGGAACGTGCTGTCGTGTTGCATAAGCTGGCTCAGAGGGATCGGGCGCCAGAAAGCGCTTGTGGCCAGGTTAACATTTAGCAGAATCCTCCCAATTCCTGGCTTAAAGGTGTAGAAGAATCCCCGGATTGTGCAAAGAGATAGATGTTGATTTTCATTTACAGCCAATTCCTCATAGCCCTGCTTCAAGAAGAACTTGTTGGCCCCGATTCGAATTGCATGGTTTTGCCCTTTCGTTTCCACAAAGCATTTACAAAGGATGATGTTCAATGCCCGTATGATTGGCTCCTTGTCTAAGTGTGCGGAAGTGGGACCTGAGTTACAGTAATCCTGAAGTCGCTCAATCTCAACCCTACGTTCGTAGCGAATGGTGACACGTATCGTTGTGTTCCCGTCCTGGAGATCGTTCAAGACCCACTCACTACCTGTGGCATCACCATCACCGTTGATCCGTTTGTAAGAAGACTCCTTCATTGCTTCATGAAGGTTCTCCCATGAAACTAGGGTGTCAATGTAGTCTGTAGCAAAATTTGGCTCCCAACTCGTCAAGATAGGGCAGTTGCTGATGGCTGATCTGATGAGAGCTCTGGTCTTGCGTCTATTCTTAGCCCCCGGTGTGCAAGTGATCTTGTACTCGTATATTGAGCTTCCTGGGACGAACTTGACGTCGAAATGATTGGTGTAGACAGTTGAGTTAGGTGGCTTGGGTTTGAGGAAACCATTTCTGACAGGAAAGTCCAAAGCTGCCTCCGAGCCCGCCAACTTCTTGAGCTTCTGGGTCACCAAATTCGTATCGGAGCGAGCAAGACTTCCGACCAATTGTCTTCCGTCGATTGCCTGAACCTTCTCTTCCATAGATTGGCTCTCATTTTCGTAAGTGATTTGGTCGCTAGTTGTAGAAGCCTTCGACGCCTGTGCAAATCCTGCAGGTGACTGGCGAGGTTTTGAAGATGATTGACGAGATACTGCGGATGGATTAGAAGGTTTAGTCGACGGGTGTGGTGGAACAATGGTCGGTTTCGGGGGTTGACTGGAGCTTGGCCCTAAGGAGAGATCCCGCAATCGATCCGCAGCATCTTTCGGCGCAGCGGTGGCAGGAGCGTTCTTTTGATCACGCATCACCCGCTGATATTCGACAACCTGTGGTCGAAATTTACGCGATGCGGCTTGCGGTCCCCAAAGGTCACCATCCCAAGATTTGACCTGCATGATGTCACAATCAATGAACCCATGGCCGTGTCTATGACAATTGAGACAAGGTCTATCATTGGCACCAGCATCGAGCATCTTTCTCACGTGCTCAGGGAGTGGAGCCATGTTGAAACGCTTCTTCCCTATCAGTGTAGGCGGTGGATAGGTCGAGAACAGAGAACTGGAAGTGAATATTGAAGCCAGATATCCGGTTGAGATCTACATCCAGTCATCTAATATACACCTTCTTGTCATTGAAGCTTGCTACAGATGATCAGTGTAACAAAGAAAAGGAAGCATGACCAGTGTATCTCAGATCTGCTTGCTCCCGTATCAAAAATCGTCAGTGCTAAACATTGATTGTAGCAGGTCATCTGAATCATGGTCTTCAGAAGAAATGGCACGTGTGTAAATGTTTGCCACTGGTCCCGAATCACCATTCAAGACCTTTGGATTCGATATTCAACTATGCCATTTGCAAGGGTAGTGATTGACTTTGGAGGAAATGACATCCAAGTGAGCTGGTCGTAGTTGACGTTACTGATTATTTATTACACGGCTCGACTTGGGTAGCACCTCACACTCCACACTAGCTTGCTCGATGATGAGAGCCCCCCCTCCCCAAAACTCAAATATTCCCGCCTTACTTTCCTCGTGATCCTTTGATATCGGCACGGATTTCCTAGTGTGCTTGGAGTTGAAAGTAGCTATTATTAGACATTGCCAACCGCATGATAAGTATTTCTGCTAGCTTTAGAAGGAAAATGCGGCAATGCACCACATACTGTACGCGCTGTTCACTCTAAGAAGGCGACAGATGAGGTGCAGTGATGACGCCGGTTCTGCGCACAGGCCACGTCATGTGACGTTACCTGCATCGCTTCATTCCTACAGATTAATACGCAGAGCCATGAAACTATGGATGTTCTGTCTGGCATCTCACAAGAGACATTTTTAATACAACAGAACGGGCGATGTAGCACAACAAGATTTATATCGCAGATTCGGGTTCCAAGGATCCGTCACTGCAGCAGCCATGTTGTTAGTAGATACTAGAGACATACACAGAACAGTGAATAGGGTGAGTCAAGCACGAAATTCTTGTTAGCAGAGACATAGGCAAGACAGTAAGTTACCCCGAGTCAAACACAAACTCCAAGCTTATCGCTCAAAGGAACAAGCGGTCCTGTCCACAAAGCGTTGCTAGATGGTGCGTCTCAGTGATGCAAGATGCACGGTCAAATGTGATTTAGTGGCAATAATGCACATGTTGAGGGGAGAGGCCAAAATGCTGCAATTCTATGCTCCTATTCCGGCAATGCGCGCATAACGGCTTCAAAAGCCACGAGGGCCATGGCATTCGCAGGAAACGCTCTCAAAAAGCACGGCACAAAACCTCTCCAATAGCCCCTCAGACCATTTTCTCTATACACTGTCTTGGCAGCATCGCGCCACCGGGGGAATCTACGGTCAGCGCCTAGCGGGTCGGTCATGACGCGCTGTTTTACCACGTCGGATGGGTAGGATGTGAGCCAAAAGATCTGAGCAGAGAGACCGCCGGCCCAGAAGTTAACTGCGGGTGCCGAGAGCGAGGTGTTGTTTTGGAGGGCACGGGTGAAAATGTCGTAGGTGCCCCACCAGAAGCAGAAGAATGTGCGGAAGAGCAGGGTGGCGCTGAGACCGTGGTAGAGGCCGCGAAAGCCATGGTTGCGAAACTGTGAGGGGTCAGAGGGTGATTGATGGTGGCGGCATGGGAAGGAAGGCCCACGATTTTCTTGGTGCAGTCAATGGGGCCGCTGTACAGTCTTTTCGACTTGTCTGCTTGATACTGAACCTGTAAACGAGCTTTTATGTGCTCTACTGGGCCCGCAATAAACGACACGGTCCAACCAGCCAGTGTGCCTGCCAATGCGTGTCCAATAATTGGGAGCTTCCTCTGTTCTTCCAACTCTCGTCTAGGATTGAAAAAGTTGTCGTTCAGGAGGCGCCTGTATACGCTCAAGGAGCCCAACATGCTACGAAAAGTCAACATTATTTTTTGACTTTTATAAATGATATGCCCACATCGAGTCCATGAACATCCAGCCCAGCAGCGGCGGGGTTGCGCCCTTGTATAGTCCTTTAACCCCCTCATTGCGCACTGTCTGAAGCAGACAGTCTACCGGTCCTTTGAAATGGGATTTATCCGTGGTTTGGAGGCGGACCTTGATTGTGTCGAAACTTGAGCGGTCAGTACGGGCACATGAGACGTGAGGGGGAGGGCTTGGATGGAGCTCACGGATGTCCCACTGTAGTGCATGTTAGCAATCATTGTCCTGCCTCGGGATACCTATTCCATACCTGAGAGTTTGGCAATTCCCGAGAAGACGCCGCCAACGAAGCCCTTGTAGTTTTTCGCACCGCCGCCCGCCTTTTGCTGCTGCTGCTGCTGCTGCTGCTGCTGCTGTTGCTGAGCGTCTGCTGGATCCCGGACCCCAGATGGCTTCACGGCCGCCGTCGCTGACATTGGTGAGGAGGAGAGTTGCAGCTGGACTGAATACCAGGCATGCCGATGGATGGGAACGAAACAGAGGAGAGCGGAGTTATGAAGCAGTTGTTCGATGTTGCTCCTATCTCCGGCCAGTCAGCCAGAAAAATGTTCGGGGAAGCTCAAAAGTCTCCCCGATGGAGATGCATGACAGCTTGATTGGGGATCGCGGCACCTTCCTTACGAGGGCCATGAATTGAGCCCCTCCATGAAAATCAAACACGGGGCACTGCAATTAACAATGTAGTCTCTTGAAGGCGTCAACTGGCTGAGAACCATCAATCAAACCTCTATTACTGATAACATCAGCTGTCTCAACCAATACACTCATACATCCATACATTCATACATCATGGCCGACCAAAAGAAAGGTTAGTTGGCATTAACCCCTCCACGTACCGCTGGTTTATTATCCCCCCCACTTACCCCATCCACCTCCACTGCAGTCTGGACGACGCTCATCACAAACACGGCCTACCTCACCGGCCTCCTCACGCTCGATTACAGTCTCAAGAAGCATGGCACAAAATACCCGCTCGTGGCCCTCTATACAGACACATTCCCTGCCGAGGGCCACAAGGCATTGGATGACCGCGGCATCCCCAAGAAGCATGTCAAGTACCTGCTGCCCAAGATGAGCAAGGACTACACCAACGACCCGCGGTTCTACGACTGCTGGAGCAAGCTCACGCCCTTCTCGCTGGTCGAGTATGACCGCGTTGTGCAGCTAGACAGTGACATGTTGATCCTGCGCAATATGGACGAGCTGATGGAAATGGAGTTGGACGCCCCGAGCCTGGCCGGCAAGGGCGATAAAGTCTTCGCGGCGAGCCACGCCTGCGTGTGCAATCCACTGAAGAAGGAACACTATCCCAAGGACTGGTATGTCTGGGTTGATTATAGATTAGCAAGGTGCGCGACTAACACGGGAGCAGGGTCCCCGAGAAGTGCGCCTTCACGTCGCAGCACGACAAGCCCGATGAAGCACAAAAGACGGGCGCATCCACGACGTTCGGCCTCGGCATCCCCAATGGCGGCCTGCAGGTCGTGAACCCCTCGAACGAGACGTACGAACTCATCGTAGACCAAATGTCCAAAGACAGCTCCATGGATTACGACTTCGCAGACCAATCGCTACTCGGGGACCTCTTCTATGGGCGATGGGTGCCGCTGCCGTACACGTACAACGCGCTCAAAACACTTCGATGGCAGGGGGTGCACCACCAGATCTGGCGCGATGATGAGGTCAAGAACATCCACTATATCCTGAGCCCGAAGCCGTGGGACGAGAAGGAGGATGAGGCGGCCGAGGAGTCGCACACGTGGTGGTGGAAGGCGAACCGCGAGCGTCTAGATGCGGAGAAGATCAAAGGCATCGTGGACGGATTTTAAATGTCAATTGTCTGAGGGGGAGGTCATGCAGGATAGACTTTTGAAAGGCGCACAAGTGTGACGTATGTTGGAAGAAAAAAAAAGAAGACAGTTCTTCAAATGATGATTGCTGCAACTTGCCTTTTCTCGTTTGGTCGGCCCCTGGTCCGGTTCGCCAGCCCTGTATTACAAAGGGTACAAAGGTACAGCAAGCAGTAAGCAAACCACCACAGGCAGCCCGTGGCCTGTCGGGGCGGCGTCAGGAGTAGCTCGCGCGTACCTGCATATGAGAGATTGCGGCGGGTGGCAACGTTGCACAATGGAGAGTTTCAATGCACCGGGGGCCAGGCAGCGAAGAGGGCACGAGGGTTACTGTGTAACAGTGTGTTTGTGACGAGTACATGTACATACTACACAGTATGTATGTACATACGTATATACAGCCTTCCGGGCAAGCGTGCAGGTGTTGTAATTTTAAACAAATCTTGGGCCCCTTTCTGCGGCGCATAGGGTGCATCGGGAGGATGCGTTTGGCGGGGGCTCTCGTTTCGGCCGCCCGGGGTCCATCACCTGTTGTCACCTCCCTTAAAACTTGTCGAAGCTTCAACATTACCCAGCATCGCCGTCGTCGAATAACACGCCCCGTTCCCCAGACACCACTCTTCCACCACACTCTTACCTCCACAAACTTCTCCCTCTACACGGGATAACCCACACTCTATCGCCCCTCTCCTCCCGCAAACAACCACGACCGCGTCAACAAACACCACACGCCTGCCTAATCGTGCCAACACCTTGCGCCCGTCTCCGTGTCCATTCCATTGAAGGTCTTCCTCCCCCACCGCCGCCAATATGGGTGGACAGATATCAAAGATGATGAACCGCATCTTCGGCTCCAAGGAGATGCGGCTGCTGATGCTGGGGCTCGACGCCGCGGGCAAGACGAGTACGTGCATACATGGCGATAAGAGGATACATTGAGTGTTTCGGAAAGAGCATGACAGCTAACAATTATACGTACAGCCATCCTATACAAGCTGAAGCTCGATCAAGACGTGACCACGATCCCCACCGTCGGCTTCAACGTCGAGACAGTGACATACAAGAACACAAAGTTTAACGTGTGGGACGTCGGCGGCCAGGACAAGATCCGTCCGCTATGGAGACATTACTTCTCCGGTATGTTGGGACAACACGATTCTGTTCCGGGTAGGCTTAAGCTGCGGAGACACTCCCTCTGCATAGCAGCCACGCCCCCGTCCAGAATCATGCTCGCTGAATCAGATGGAGATCTGTGCTAACGTTATACCGTGCAGGAACCCAGGGTCTCATCTTCGTCATCGACTCCAACGACCGCGACCGTATGGACGAAGCCCGAACCGAGCTCACGCGCATCATCCAGGATAGGGAAATGAAGGACGCTTTACTACTCGTGTTTGCGAACAAACAGGATTTGGCAGGAGGTACGCACTTATACAGACAGGACCAATCATCAACGGTGGACGAATACTGACAGCGGATAGCTATGCGACCCAACGAAGTCTCCGAGAAGCTGAAGCTAAGCAGCATCGCGAAGGACCATGTATGGAAAGTGGAGCCCAGCTGCGCGACGACGGGCGAGGGCATTTTCGAGGGTCTCGTACGTACTTCCCCTTCACATCATCTCTCTACCTGGAAGTACTTGACTAACATTACCCCCCAGGCATGGCTCTCGAACAACGTCAAAGTGCCCCCGACTAAATAAACGACCCCATACAAACACAATACGACCATCCGTCCTTGTATGACAGCATACACACATGCTACACCAATACCGATACCATGCTTATTTCCATCCTCTTCCTTGTGCATATACCCAGCTCTCGGTTTTTTGGGTTTGTTCTTTGCCCTCTATGATTTTGTAATTCCTTGTCGGCTGAGGTCGGGATCGGCTTTCTTCCCTTCTGTTTGTGTGTGTGAGAAGGTGCGGGTGGAGATACCCCTCAGATTGGCTGGACTTGTTTCGTTGCTTCGCGCGCGTGGGAGTTCGCGAGTGCGAGAGCTTTTTGTTGTCCCGTCGATTGTTGATTTTGTGACGGGGAGAGGGGGGGAGTCTTGTATGGTCTTGTGTATCTTGAGCTTCGAGGTGGAAGGAGTGGACGAGGAAGATTGATAAAGATAGATGATACGAAGGATATTTAATGAAATCGCACAATCACAATATCCGAACTTTTTATCGCTAGCGATGATGTGGAAGTGCTTGCGAATACACCATGCGATATGAAGACGTGTAGGAATACACGATGCCGGCTTGTTCAAAGAATGGTATACGGTATACGAGTAGAACGAGAAGAGCACAGCCGACCAACCACCAACACCAACACCAACACCAACCGCCCAAATGCCTCGTATGCCATTCCATGGCACACCAGTAGTAGTAACGACCCAAACCAAACCCAAGCCAAGCGATGCGGCCAAAGGGTATACCAAACGAATGGAAAAGAAACGGAACGTATTTAGACAACCAAACCTCGCAACCGATAAATACCCTCTCAAATCAACCCACGACCTACAACAACAACAAATTGACTCGTATACACAGACAGTCTCCCTCGAGTGAGAGTGAGAGTGAGCCAGTCCCCCGGTCCATCATTTATCAGGCAAAACATATCTCCTCTCGACATTCATCTCACGATCCGTTTCATCCTCGCCTTCGAATTTCAGCCTCACCATGCCTTCGTCAGCGCCGCCCTCTTTGGTCCCCTCTCTACGCCCGACCCAGCCCCTGACCACCTCGGCCTTGTAGAACGTCGTCGTGCCGGGATACATGGCGAGTACGTTTCTCCCACGAGGAAGGTCAGGCAGCGATATGTTGGTGATGGACGGAGATGGGATGGCGACGAGATGGTTGACCGAGGCGCGGTAGGGCAGCGCGGGGGTTGGCGGTTCGGGGTCCGAATCGATGATTTCGTAGCGGCGCTGCTTGCCTTCGCCGATGACCGTCGTTACGCGGCAGAGGATGCCTTCGCCTTCGAGGGAGCGCGATTTGTTGTTGCGATAGAGGACTTCGGTGCCGACGTGGAGCCGGTGTTTGGGATCTGCAAGTCAACGTCAGCAAGCTGTGGGGTTTTCGAACAGTCTAAGAGGCGTCAAAAGAGATTACATTAGGATAGACGGAGACAAGACAGACAGAGGCTGAGAAGTAAGAAGAAGAAAAAAAATGATGTTTTGGGTTATCGTTCCCTCCCGTCCATCATTCCTCCGCTAAACTAGAAAGCCAAAACCCACAGTCGAAGAAAAGAAATAACAAGAAGAAGAAAAAAGGCCGCCTGGAGGGTATCGCGAACCATGCATGTAGAAGACGCCGCCGCCGGCCGGTTGTTCTAAAAGGTGATGAGGAAAATACCGGGCTGGTCATCATCCAATCAATGGGGTCCACCCCTCCTGGTTGTAGTAGAAGAACGCTTCTTCTTACCCTTGCCGAAATCATCCTTGTCGTCCTCTACCTTGACGCTGCTTTCCCGTCCCATGGGTACTGAACCCGCCCTGCTCGACCCCGACTTCGCCATCAGTCGATCCTTCTGTGCAATGACAACCTTGGGGCTCGGATTGGCGATCGGATTGGCCGCGGGGCTGTCCGCAGCAATACTATCATGGTCGTCGAAGGCGCTGTCCGTCATCTTACGCTTGTTAGGCCGTTCACGCTGAGCTTTGCCAACCGAATTTGCACGTGATGTATTCAGGGTTTCGGTTTCGTTGGAATTGCGTAGGCCTTCGAGAACCTGTATTTTCTCGGTAATGTTGATCTCATTGATGTCTTCCGTAATACGAATATTCTCCCGCAGAAGCGCTTCTATCCTGTTATCGATGCTTTCGGAGGGCTGTCTGCCGTCGGCTGAACGAGAGTCAGTATTGGCTGCTTCATCGGGGATTGTGTGGACATGGTGAGATATCCCAGCAACGTACCTATCCGAGCCTGTTGCCTGGATCCCAGCTCTAATATCTCACTGGAGGCCTTGTCTGACTCTTCCTATGAAAAATCAGAATGAACTACGAACGTGATTTGTTGTGGGATGGCAGGGCGACAACGTGTGACAACGACCGTCATCGGAAAGGAATATAAATGATGCTAGAAAAGGATGCTTAGAAGGATGGGAGGGGTATGGTGGTGTAAGATTGTTCTTCTTTTCTTCTTCCCGAGCTTCCTTTCGGGGACAACGTATAGTTGATTCTGCAACGGCGAGGCGCCAAGGAGTATTTGTTTCATCCGACGAGCTTCTTTGGACACAGTGCATGTCTTGGATTACATCGGAAGTGATTCTGAGCTCACTATTAAATTATCCACAATTTGGGCTTGTTTCAGGATCTCGTTCCATAGCTGGGCCTCTTCAGTCACACCAGCGTCCACCTCGTTTCGATAAGAGATGTCTTGGAAATATTCTTCATCAGTCTGGCCAAACTCTTTGGGAGGTATGTAAGTCCTTCCTCTTGGCTTACGACCAAAAGCTGGCGACGAAGATGGTGGTAATGGTGATGATTCGGAAGGCGATCCTTTGATTGGCGATGATTTGCAAGGCGATGCTTTGGAAAACGATGGTTTCGAACGCGGCGGTCTAGAACGAGATGAATGAGATGTTTTCTTACCATTAGCTGGTCGATCTGTTTCGCGTCGGCTTGAATCTGAGTCCATAGTGAGCGTTCCTCGTCGATCTCGTCTTTGAGTTGGCTGGCTCGCGGTCGGTTGCGGGAAGCCATGATGGTAGAAGGCAAAGGAGTAATTATAACGTCCGCCGCTCTCTGCCGGGCTGTTACCAAGAAGTTGCGATGCCCATGGGAGAGCTGTAGGTGGAGGAAAGAAGGAATGGGGGCACAATGGAAAGTGGTTGGGAAGACGAAAGAGTGTGCACTGTGCTCACTAGGTGCGATCCATGGATGCAGGTCGCACCGTACGGCAAGAATAGCCTAGTCTTGGCTCATGCACCAACTGCGTGGCAGATTCACTGAACGACGCGCCGAGCTTATTGTAAGCAACACCAACAAATCCACGACAAACTTCAAGATGCAGGTTCCTCTTATTAGACTTCAATGCGGTAATATCTGATCGAGTCATATTGACAAATTGTATGCTGACCATGTACAGGCGTCAACAGCTACGACTGGGGTGCGCTCTGCCCCGCCACAAATATTCAATCTGGATGCTGAAGCGTTCCAGGTAAGATCGGAAAGTCATCCGCTGCCGCCAAGTATGCAGCGGCGACGCCTTCTGGTGATTTTTCCATCCAGGAGGAGAAGCCCTATGCTGAGGTCCGATAATTCATTCCAAACGCCACGAAATGCCCCACTAACTTTCTTAGTTGTGGATGGGAACGCACCCCTCACTCCCTTCCAAAGACCTTGAAACCCAACGGACGTTGCTTGATTTAGTTCAAGACAACCAAGCACTTCTCTCGAAAGATGTGGCTGAGAAGTACGAGAATAAGCTGCCTTTCCTGTTCAAGGTCTTGTCCATCAACAAGGCACTGAGCATCCAGGCGCATCCGAACAAGAAGCTTGCTGAAAAGCTCCACGCCAAGGATCCCAAGAACTACCCTGGTCAGTATCTATACTCAGTAGGTATTCCTCAAACTTAACCGACCCCAATCAGATGACAACCACAAGCCCGAGATGACCATTGCGGTCACTCCCTTCGATGGCCTGTGTGGATTCCGTCCTCTTGGTGAGATTCTTCACTTCTTGAACACTGTCCCATCTTTCCGTAAGCTTGTCGGCGAGGAAGAGGCCAAGGCTTTCGAGGATACAGTCAAGAACAAGGAGACGTCCGACAAAGAGGAGGATATTCAGGCCAACAAAAAGGCACTGCAAACTGCATTCACCAAAGTCATGAATACCGACAAGGACGCTGTGGCATCCGCTACTGAAGAGCTTCTCCAAGCAGCCAAGACAGAGGGCGCAAGCTTCGCAGGCGAAGGTGGTCCGTCAAACGGAGGCAAGGAGCTTGCAGACCTAGTCATCCGACTCAACGATCAATTCCCAGCTGATATTGGTCTTTTCGTGCAGTTTTTCCTCAACTACGTCAAGCTTGAGATTGGAGAAGCCATGTTCCTCAAGGCGGACGACATCCATGCCTACCTCTCTGGCGACATCATCGAATGCATGGCATCATCGGATAATGTCGTTCGCGCTGGATTCACACCCAAGTTTAAGGATGTGTCGACTCTTACAGATATGCTGACATACTCATACGCTCCAATCAGCGAGCAGAAGATGACAGCAACCGACTACCCGTATGCCACTCTTAATGCAAAGGCATACAGCTCCAGCTCTTCCAGTTCCCTCTACGATCCCCCAATTCCAGAGTTCGCCGTTGTGAGGACTGCGTTGAACAAGTCTGGGGCCAAGGCCACTTTCGATGGGATCCAAGGGCCAAGCATTGTTCTCTGCACCAAGGGTACCGGTACTATCAGCGTTGGTCCGAAAACGGAGAAAATCGAGGAGGGATATGTCTTCTTCGTGGGTGCTACCGCGGAGCTAGTCATCGAGAGTGAGACGGATGCCGAAGATGGAGAGGGCTTGGTGACGTTCAAGGCTTTCTGCGAGATCTCGGATGAGAACAAGGAAAAGCTATAGAGGGAGGCCTTTGGAAGACTACCGGGTTGGAAATGCGCAAAGTAGATTGTAGAAAACGAGCCATGTATCCTGAAATGCATGTGTATATGAGGAAACTTGTGGCCAATCATAATGGGCCAAGAGACTAGTGCCAAAACGAGCTAGACCACGAATTGAGCCCTCGATGCGATCAACAGCATCTCCAGACGTACCGCATCATCGACAACGCCACGTTTGTATAGCGATTTAAAGTTCTCTAGATACTATCGTATCATTGGGCCTACCATATTCATCTGCGCAACCTCCCAATCCCACTCCTACCCCTACCATCTCCACTCGGCAAACTACACACACTCCCGCACCAATCACTCCCACACTCTAAACAACTAGCAGCACCCTGCAAACAACGGAACACGGTGGCCCCGTCTTGACTCGCGAAGCGCCACACTCACCATGAACAACTTCTCCTCGTTCCTCGACAATCCGTCCTCGGGACAGAACATGCCACGACAAGCGCCCTCACCATCACCCTCACAAGCCGCCGCGGCCGCCGCAGCGCACCAAGCGAATGGAATGGGGAGCCAGGCGAACGGGATACCGATGGTGAACGGCTTACCTAGTGGGGGCCAGCAGACGGATATGAATCATCTGTGGGGTGTAGTGCAGCAGCTGAGCGCATTGTTGGAGGAGAATCGCGCCCAGACGCTGGGGATTGTGAATGGGATGCAAGCGATACAGGCGCGGGCAGCGGAGGAGGGAGGGGTTGGAAACTTGAGTGTTAGAGAGGTCAATGGCGAGATAAACGGTATGAGCAGTGAGCAACTCGAGAGCGACTCCGCAGCTTTAACGTGGATTGATGTTAATCGTGTGAACAGCTGCATCACGCGCAGCAGAGCTCCAGAACCTGCACTCCCAGCTCTCTTCCCAACATACCACTATCAACGATCTCGGTGCATCGAACACCGCCCTCCAAGGCCTTGTAACCGACTACGAAAACGCCCTGACGCTTCTCCTCGATAAGCTCCGACCACACGCGTACAACCAGACCCAAGGCATGCTCGCCCTGCACAAACATTATCAGAACCTGCTCGAGCAGGAGCGTGCAACTTCAATGCAGCTGCGGCTCGAACACGCAGATTGGCAGGCGGGCCTGGGAAGGGTGTCAGAGCTAGCGAGGGCAGCACTGAAAAGCCAGTGTGAATACGAGTTGCCATATAAGAAGGAGTTACGTGTGTTGAAGGAGGAGAATAGGGTGTTGAGACGGTTGGCGGGATTGGAGGAGAAGAAAGATGATAGCAGCGATGAAGAGGGGGAGGAACATCCCACATCTTAAGAACTTGGGTGTGGATTCAAGAATGCATAGCGTGGCGTTTGCGGGATATCCTCTGGCTTATGGCGGATTTGGTGCTCATTGGCGTTCGGACGAACAAGAGCAATAGAGAACAGAAACGAGTAGCAGCAAAAGCAGGATCGTGCGCGGTCCATGCTACAAACCCCGTTCGGCCTGAAATGTATCGGATCGTCAGATTGTAATACTAACAAGTGCTCCATACACACCCAAGTGTCGAGTACGATGCCCACAGCCTTTGCGCTGCTCAACTGCCACCCCCCGGATTCCTCCCCGCAGCCCTCTGCCTCTTCTTCTTCAATACAACACACAACGTCAACAACGTCACAACGCCATCAACCTCTTCCCCACCAACCATCACCGTTCCCTCAGTCACAAACCCTCCCCACCACTTCCGGGCATAGCTCACTACCACTTCCCCTTTCGCTTTGTTCCCCAAGCCAAGCAATGTGTACAACGTCATGTTTGTCGAGTGCCAAGACCTGTTCATTGCCCAATAGTATGGCTGGGAATGAAGGACAAATGATTATGTGCGCAGACCTCATTTTCTGGGTCTTCGGGGAGAGGGCGCGGCTGGGGTGAGGAAGGTTAGGCGGGAAGGACAGCGTGGCGGTGCCGAAGGAAGACCAGGGGTGTGCCTATTCTACTACTGCTGTAGCCTGGTCGTCGAAGTTGGCGGATTTGAGGCCAAAGTTCGTCCTGCGGAGGCATGTGAGCATTGGTGTGAAGGAACGATCCTTTAGTGTCTTCTTCATGGACTCTCTTTATACGCAGGGGTTAGACCGGTATGTGGGGTGTCCATGTCGTTTGTCAAGTCGAGAGGGCAATGGGTGTGGACATTTTGACTGGTTGGAGGGAAGGATAGTAAACATATGCAGAGTTATAGAAAGGGTAGAAGAGGTGAGGACACTGGCGTTTTACAAGAAATTGAAGACATGCCAGTTTAACTTGACCTCAGAACTGCCCACTATGTATTCAATGTAGATTTGGAGAATTCTCAACCCGAGGCTCTGCACGTTGTACCCTATCAAGTTGAACCTTCTATGGCAGATCGCTAAAGCATTAATTTGCGTCTTTATTCAACATCTAGGATAAAGATGCCGAGTACTTGATAGAGATTGGGCAAAGAAAGGCGAGAGTGTGCTTGATGGCGCAGACTCTTTGTATTGATCGCTCCGGTCCTTCTTTGTATGCACCGCCCCCCTTGTAGTAGATGGCAGCACGAGGGAGGATATGTGTGATGTCGATGGAGATGCTTGGCTTAAACTTGCGCTGCGAAAACGATGTCAAGTTGTGGCGGTTGGTTATTACATAGTGGCTAACACGCTAGCCGAAGATCACCCATCACGTGCTTTTGGGACGCGAACGCGTCGTGTAATAAGATCACAGCCGAACAACATCAAGATTCAATGCTGATTCCCCCCACCATACTTCAACAGCAATTCCCATGAAAGCGCCCCACGATGTCAATGCAAAACACAGTTGTCGATCGGAAGCGTAAATTCCTCCAACTTCAAAAGCAAATACTGAAAAAGGGCATCCCCGCAACCCACCAACTCGTCACAATCGCGAACCAAGGCGGGATCCCGTCGAGAGTGTTGACGGATGTCTTGCGCAAAGTTAACCGCGATTTGTCGCGGCATTCGAGACTCGTGCACAGTAGGCAAATGACCGAGCATGTTGTCGAGGCCATCGATGACATATATTGGGAGGCGGCAGCGGTAGATCTCGAAGGAGAGACGGATGCGGAGATGGACACTGCGACTGGTCTTTTGGGAGAGGAAAATAGTACACTGTACCAGAACGATGATCTGACATTAGACAAGTAATCTCCCTCCCTTGGCTCACAAAATCGCAATAAGCTAACAACTACCAGAAATATCTCTAAGCTCCCCCCAACGTGGGACGACAGCGACGAGTACATGTCCGCCTCGGTTCGCCTCCAATCGCTCTCCGCCAAGCGCCTCACCCTCGAACAAAGGCTCAATACATATCAGGCGCTTCTCTCATTACTGGAGCCATATCGGATGCCGAAGAAGAATATACAGCCGAATCTGGTCGGCAGGGATAGTCCACTGGCGACAGAGTTGGGGAAGACACGGACATTGGTTTTCAGGGTTGCCGGCAGAGTCCATGAGAGATTTGGTGATGATGTGCAGGTGCCTGCGACCGAGGAAGAGCAGTTGCAAGTCTTAGAGACTGGAGAGGAGGGGAGGAAGAAGCTGGAAGCTATTATGAAGGGTTGGTAGGAACTATGATAAGGGCAAGATGGGAGTTTGGTGTTTTTTTGTTTTTGGGACGGGAATACCCTATGAGATTTTCAAGTTGGGAATGCATGCGAATATGGAGACAATGGAACGCTTGAAGCGTTCGCAAACAACCATGGTGGTCAAAGCAATAGTACTTCTCCTTCATGTTTTGAGGTCTGACTTCATTGGCTTGCTATTACTGGCTTTCAAAATGCAAGCACCCACTTGATTGCTCCTTCCCTTTTGTCACACACCCCAGCACCGAGCTCTCCTTTCAAACTCTCAACTCTCAACTCTCAACTCTCAACACCAACAACACTTTCCGTGGCTTCACATCTACGACAACATTCGTTGCATCGTATCAATTGTTACTCATTACTACCATCACCGACATCTTACACTCGCTGTCAACGGTTCGAGATGCTGTTTGCAGCCAATCCGTGTACCTTTGCCATCGGCCCACCTACGTTCACACGTCTACACCGGAGCTCCAAATCTCGGCAAAGTACGAGCAAGACTATAGGCCAGTTGCGAGGTGGTGGCCAGGACAATAGGAAAGTCCAGAAGGAAAAGGATCCATGCGAACAACCCCGGAATCTTATTGGACACAGACACGAAGAATCTTTATCGAACATACGCCGTGATCCATTCTCGGATCGGTCTACTATCAGTGAAGATAGTGAAGATGAGTCTCGAATAGCACCTTCGAGTGCGGGCAGTCACGACGGGGACACTTTCTCCATGATAAGCTTCCCGTCCGAGAGTGAATCCCCAGTTGTGGCCGCTGGCGCATCAACATCTCATCGATCAAGGGCCCTTGAACCGTCGGCAGATCCTCGATCTGGAATCGACCCGAGGAGCTACAGAGGAGCTGCAGAGCCTACTATCCCATCACACAGGGATAGGCAATCGTCTAATCATAGCAAAGTGTCAAGGAGCAGTCCGATCACAAGAGGCTCTTTATCCCCGGGGTCACGAACACCTCCCATATCGCCCTCAACGGCGGTTGGCTCGGGGGAAAGCAGAAGGATTTCAGCACGTTCCTTGTCCATGTCTCTCATGTCGCCCTCGACGGCGGTTGGCTTGAGGGAAAGCAGAAGGGCTTCAGCACGCTCCTTGTCCATGTCTCCCATATCTCCTTCATCAAACGTGGACAATCCGTTCTCCGATCGACATGCTATCAGCGAAGATAGCGACGGCGTTTATGGTCCAGATCAGCAAGCGACGCGCCCTGGCGCACGTAGTGATGGCAACTCGGACACAGAGGTAGACCTACATCGAACCGAGCCCCCAACGGAAAGTACGCAGAGTTGGAAGAGTACTAGGCTTCCACGGTTACTGGAACGGATTGAGACCAGAAGTTCGCCTGTATCAGTAGCGCATCGTGTCAATGCCGAGTCCCAGAATGAAAGGCGACAGAGTATAACACTGCGGAATGGTGAGGACAGAGCTTTGCCAAGCTTAATAAATGTTTGGAATGCTCACAGACACAAAGAGACTGAACGCCAACACACGATATCTCTTCAATCTACGAGCGGCTCCTCAATCGAGAGTGAAACAATGGCCAGGCCTGAAACGCTCAAACCTCGTTACGCTAAAATGCTTAGAGAGATGGGACGCTTATACATGGGACACCAAAAGCACATTCTGGACAGCACCGCAGAACTTGACAAAGCTCTCATTCAGGATACACCGAGGATTTTCAATGATGACAACCTAGCAAGAGAGCTAATCAAAAATCGGCAAAACAAGCAAGCCGAACTTGATAGGCATAAAACCATCATGGCGCGTGGGGTCCGAGATGATACACCTGAATCGAACAAAGAGCATGAAGCAGCGACAGAGACACTCGCAGAAAGCATTGCTAGGCGGTATGAATTACGAAGGCAAGGTGGAATGGTGAAGGACAGCGAGAATCCCGACACGCCGATCGTGCCACAGGTCTTATCTCGCCCTGAGTCACCGATTGGTTTAGAGACCTCGTCTTCCTCAGATATTAGACGGCCCTCGTCTTCTTCAGATACTAGACGGCCCTCGTCTTCCCCAGATATTAGACGGCCCCCATCGACACCTCGACCACAGCTAGGAAGACGACAGCCGCCACCACCTCCCCCACCATCGCTACCACCGCCGAGGGCCCGTCGCAGCCTCGAGTCGACATCAAACACTAGAATAGAGAGGGAGACTGCGTTGCCACAGCCGCCAGGTGCATTCCCAAGTTCTGATATAGAGGACGAGGCAATTTGCGATGCGTGTCGGGAGAAAAGGGTCAAGTGTGATGGCACTGAAACTACAGCTTGTTCCGAATGCTCTAGTCAAAACGAAGAATGCCGATTTACGAAAACAACGGACCAGTGTAGGACGTATTAACTGAACTTTAGGACGCTAATAAGTTTTAGAATATTGGACCACAACCCACGTGTTGTACGAAATAGGCAAAAAGAGAATGGGCAGGCAAAGGGGGGAAAGAGGCTTGATAATGTTGGACGACTTGGAGATTAATACAAAGCGTGTTAGTTTTGTGAGGAGAACAACATTGATTGTTTTGCGCACGTGTTTGGTTAGCTGATCACGGGACACATGCAAGTAATAGGTTACTGCGCAAAGCCTGCCCCGGCAGATAGGGCAGGGCAACGCACAGCATTTTGAACCTTTCAGCTTGTGACTAGATTTTACGCCTTGTCCCATGCACCATGGTACCTGAATGAGGGCCAGGATCCAGGATACAGACAAGATATTTGTTTCTTATCGCATGGTGGCTATGTGCCAAGTTTATTCCATGTCAAATACCTGTTCCCTGTATCGCGGGACGTGGGATGGATACGGTTCCAGGGCCGGAGTAGGCGAATACGAAGACGAAGACGAAGACGAACATGTTCGTCATAGGTATCCTGGAATGACAAAAAGCTTTGACCATGTCAGCCTCGTTATTCACACTGTTCAAGGCCTTGCTCTGTGCCACAAGGGAAGCTGATAGCCTGATGCTCGGCAAATCCATGGCGTCTGTACATAAATGTTATAAATTTTGGGTGGAGATGACTGATGAATGGCGCAGACGCCAAACATGCGACCAGGGCAGAGAAAAGGGGGTGGTGGCATCTAGAGGCCGTTGTGTATGTATATCGAGCAAGCGCCCTGGCGGGTCGTCGCGTTTGGGGAAAGTCGTCGTGATGGGGGTTGATTGGCTCACCACGATTCATCCCAAGGTTGAGGATGGATGCTCAGCGATTTTTGTCTGCCCCATCTACATATGCCTGTTCCATCAAATGCTAGGAAAAGGGCATGAATATGGATGGATATAATTAACTTGTTGATGCCCTGCCCTATTGTGCCTGACGGACGGACGGACAGACAGACCGACGACATGAAAGTGGATGGATTATTGGTTGCGGTTGTGGTTGTAAACAGCTAGAGGTTTTCGTCCATTAATAATAAATGTCTTGTCAACGGCCAGAGAAGCAAAAGCAATCGGTAATACTTGTAGATTTACGTTGGCTGCTGAGCTGCTCGATGACGTTGTGGCGTCACCCCAGCAGCCAAAAGCGCGTGGTGAAGCGCTCGGCAACCAAACCAGCATTCTGGGCACGCTTGCACCAAAGGCGAAACACGTCAACAACCTCAACCCAGCAGACTCATAATTACTTAGAGTCACTCGCACCTTCAATCGCTCTTTGGCCCACCGTTCATAACTTCATACACTTGCTCAACTACAGCTTCTGTAAATAAAGTGGAGTGGTACAGTGCACGGGAGCTACTCTGCCTTCTTTGTGTCACCCATTGTTCTTTCCAATTCCCCCCCCTCCACTGGCGGACTCATGGCCACCACCCTTTGACCACACACGTGTGCAAAACATACATCTACCTCCTCCTCCTCCTCCTCAGTCTCCGCCACCTCATCTACGATAAATCATGTCTGCGACAAGCAGCTCCTCCGCGCCGGCCAGCACTAGTGACGCGGCCTCGCCCAACGCTGGAGCAGCGCTGCACAACGAGAACCAGAGCATCAAGACGTTTGCCGCGTCCTTATCCACCGCCGCCGTCATTTTCGGTGCACAGATGCTTCTCTTTCTCGTATTCAGTGGAAACTGGAAGATGCGAAGATCGAACAAGGGACCTGATGGGAAACCGGAGACTCAGAGCCAGAGTCTCTGGCGGAAGATATAGTATGTGGCCACCCCCTTGGTTCAATCCTTGACTCAATTGCTGATTGGCACAGTTACTACAAGACCGCCTTCGTCTCCAAACGCAGGCGCATGACTGTGCCCACCACCGCTATCGAGTCGTTCAAGAATGTCTTCACAATTAGCGACCGCGAACTCATCCGTGTCGCTGGTGTCGATGGTTACCTCTTCCTACAATATCTACAACTGCTGCTCCGAATATTTATTCCCATGGCCTTTGTCATCCTCCCCATACTCCTCCCCATAAATCGAAAAGGGGATGTGCCCGGCGTGTCGGGTCTGGACTCTTTCTCCTGGCCCAACGTGGCCGTTCCATCCAAGGTCAATCGTCTCTGGGCCCACCTGGTCCTTGCAGTGTGTGTCATTGTCTGGGTCTGCTACAACTTCTACCTTGCTCTTCGCAGATTCGTCCGTCTGCGACAGAATATCCTTACGATGCCTGAACATCGGATCCGCGCGTCCGCCACTACTATTCTCGTGCAGAGCATCCCTCGAAAATGGCTTACTGTCCCCGCGCTCGATGCACTCTACGACGTGTTTCCCGGTGGAATCAAGGACATCTGGATCAACCGAGACTATGATGAACTTCAAGACAAGGTCAAGGATCGGACCAAGATTGCCCGAGCTCTGGAATCCGCCGAGACGAATCTTGTCATAGAGTGCAACAAGAAACACAAGGAAATGGAAGAAAAGAAAGCCAAGCAACAAGGCACGAAAAGGTCCAAGAAGCAGAAGAAGGCGGACGAAGCAGCTGAAAATGAAATCATCTCACAAGAAGTGTCTGACCAGGGTACGACTTCGGGTAACCCGCATCAGATTGAACAAACTCTTCAGGATGTGCTCGCCGAGTCAGACTCTTCATCTTCATCTTCGTCGTCTTCGCGCTCCTCTTCTAGCAGCCGCAAGCCTGCTCGTTTTCTCAACCAAGGGTTTCAAGCCATGGGCGAAGGTATCCGAGACGTCGGCAAAATTGGGTCCAAGATGGTTGGCGGTTTCCGCGGTGCCTTTGGTAGCAAGCACGGAAATGCTTACCGGCCTTCGCAGATTGACGGGGCGTACGATCGACCCTCGTCTTCACCAGATCTCAATGGCAGAGGACCAAGCACTGACACATACACCCCTCTGAACGAGCCAAACAAGGAAAAAGAAAATACTTCTGAACCGCCTTCTCCGCGGTCGGTTGAGGAGTCGCCCGTATCTTCCGAAAAGAAGGACGCCCTAAAAGCTTTGAAAGATATGAATCCCCTTCGCCGGGTGAGTGATTTTGCTAGCCCACAGCCCTTCCGCACCGAAGGTGAAGAGTTTCCATTAGAGGCTTTTGAGACTAAAGAATCAATCAAATACGACTTCACTGGCCTCTACAAGGAAGAGTTGATTGAAGATCACAAGGACGCATTATGGCGGATGTACATTAAGCCCAAAGATCGTGAAACCATGCGGCTTCCCATATTCAGCTGGTCATGGTGGCCCTCGCTTCCGCTGATCGGTAAAAAGGTCGACACTATTTATCATTGTCGGAAGGAACTTGCCCGCCTCAATTACGAGATCGCCGAAGATCAAGCTCACCCGGAACGATTTCCCTTGATGAACTCTGCTTTCATTCAGTTCAACCACCAGGTGGCGGCACATATGGCATGCCAATCACTCAGCCATCACATTCCCCGACAGATGGCCCCACGCACAGTTGAGGTCAATCCGCAATACGTCATATGGGACAATCTGACCATGAAATGGTATATGCGCTATATCCGGACATTTCTAGTCGTCGTGGCAATCGTTGGTCTCATCATCTTCTGGGGTATCCCCGTATCGTTTACCGGAGCTTTGTCTACCATCAAAGACCTGACTGACGAGTTTCATTGGTTAGAGTGGCTCAACAAACTCCCTCCGGTGCTTATCAGTTTCATTCAGGGTGTACTTCCTCCAGCGTTGCTGGCAATCCTCTTTGCCGTCCTCCCCATCATTCTCCGTTTCATGGCGGAACAGACTGGTACTACTACCTACGGAGAGCGAGAACTTCTGGTGCAAAACTTCTACTTTGCCTTCGTTTTCATACAGCTGTTCCTCGTGGTCTCTTTATCTACTGGTATCAGTGCGACCATTACTAATTTAGCCAATGACCCCATTAGCGCTCCCGAAACACTTGCGCAGAATCTGCCTCGGGCCGCCAACTACTTCTACTCCTACATGATTCTACAGGCGCTCAGTATCAGTTCTGGAACTTTGCTTCAGATTGCCTCTGTCCTCCTTCTCTTCGTCAGCCGTTGGCTCGATACCACGCCGCGGGAAAAGGTATCACGCGTCCTGAGTCGGCCAGGCATCAATTGGGGAAATATGATTCCGGTGTACACCAACTTTGGCGCCATTGGTAAGTGATTCTATTGCCTAGCCATTCAATGTCGATTGCTAACCACCGATAGGGCTCATTTATTCTGTCGTCTCGCCTCTCATCATGGTCATGATGTTGATCACATTCAGCCTGTTTTGGTTCACCTACCGTTACCAAATGATCTACGTCTCATATGCAAAAGCCGAGACCAACGGGTTGATCTTTCCCAAGGCGATCAACCAGTTATTTACAGGTCTTTACTTTCTCGAACTTTGCTTGATCGGTCTTTTCTTCTTGCAGAAGAGGGATGGAGAGTATGCTTGTTTCCCACAGGCCATCATCATGATAATCATGCTTGGCTTCACTATTATGTTCCAGGTACTTCTCAATAGGGCCTTTGGACCCCTGTTCAAATACTTGCCCATCACATTCGAAGACGAAGCGGCGGAACGTGACGAGGAGTTTCAACGTGCGCAGAACAGTCGCTGGCAGCCGAAAGAAGACGACGAGCACCGATCTCTCAATAGCGAAATTCAGGAACGGGAGCGGGCAGACAAGCGAGAAAGCCAAAGGCTGGAAGAACAAGATCGCCGCATGTCGAAGGCATACCACACCGGCGACTCTTTCGAGATGAGCAAGCTCGGAAAGAACCCCTCAAGTGACCTACGCAGTCTATCGGAAAGCCCCGAACGCTTGCATAAGACGCGGGCCGACAAGTCGCAACGGCATTCGCGCTCGCGCTCGCGCTCACGTTCTCACTCACACTCGCATCATGCCAAACACCATAAGAAGGATAAAAACGATAAGAACCCTCTAAATCTCCTCAGCAACGCCCTTCGCAATGGCCTTGACGACGTACAAAAGCCCATGCACGACCTTGAAGCTCAGGTGATGCCTACCGGCAATCTCTTTGACGATATCGATGACACGCTCGAAGACATCGAGCCCGAGGCGCGGCAGAAGCTCATCAAGCGTTCGTTTCAACATCCCGCCACAAGGGCTATCCAGCCGGCTATCTGGATACCGCACGATGAGCTCGGAATCGCCAAGGACGAAATCATGCACACGTCAAGGTTTAGCGAGAAGATTTGGATCACCAGTCAAAATGCGAGGCTGGATGCTAGTGGGGTGGTGATGTTTAGGGGACTGCCGCCGGATCGGGATCCCTTCGAGAACATTGAGGTTTGAGGCCCTTTGTGAAAGGATACTGCTTCTACCCAGTGGGCAGCAAGCTCTGAATTACCTTCCTGAATTCGATATTTGGTTAAAAGGATGGAGGCGTTTTCCTAAATCGACATCATTTTCCTATAGTATTTTTGTAATTCTTCAGCACGTTGCATAGCATTTACATTCACATATGGTGGTTATGGATTTTATTGCATGTCAACGCAGTCTGGCAGGTGCGAGACAGAGGAAGATACCCCCTTTTTTCCTTATACAGCTTAGAGAGGAAGACGAGGATGCTGCCAGTTGTAGATATTACTCCTCGTCGTCTCTGAAGAACGTCTGAAGTCGAGGTCAGAAGGATATATTTTACACTCCTATGCCCCTTTATGTTTGCCAGTTGTAACTTTGCCAAATGGTACTCGTCTTCTCAAAGGATGCGACATTCGAGAGTTTAGTAGCCAGGTCCACTGGTAGTATTTCTCAGCTAATCACGTGTTACTCGCTTGTTAGCGTTGATCCGGGCGCTCTCTTACCTCTTCGACTCTAGCTCCATCACGTCGACCTTTACACCCAGGCCACCTCTCATGCTCACGTTGACATTTAACAAGCGACCTCACCTTCTCTCATCGGATATTTCTTTGTAGGCTAGACGGATCTTGTCTATTGTGCTAAAGAAGGTTTACGGCCAGAATGTCGCGTCCAGCGGCTAGAAAAGCGGCGCCGAAAGGAGAGTACATCGAGACGGTATGTACTTTCTCTCATCCACGCCGCCTTCTTTTCATCATATCAGTTCATTCCTTCCAGACAGCACACTTTTCTACTTTCTCTGCATACAGTCCCATATTTGTTGGACACTTGATCAATCTGCTTCAGCTTTCATTATAAGTTTCCGTTCCTGCACACGCCTCCGCGTTCTTTACACACCTGGGCCTAGTCCCAAATTTCATGCACATATTGTTTTGACAACAACACTCTCTCAATTTTCATATCCTTTTCAAAGCTGTCCATTAACAACCCCTAGGATTCCGGCAACAAAGTCTCCCGTCGATCTGCTATTACCGGCACTGCAAACATCACACTCGGCGGGCGCACAGTGATAATGTCAGATGTGCACCTCCGCGGGGATCTTCACGCCACCCGCCCTTCTCCCTCGACTGGCGGTTCCTCTTCGAAACCTCCTGCACAAACAGCAATCTCCATTGGACGCTGCACAGTCGTCTCCACAGGTTCGGTTCTCAAACCTCCGTCTCGCATATCCCGAGGCATCGTTCAATACTACCCACTCAAAATCGGCGATAACGTGTACATTGGCCCCAATTGTTGCATTTCTGCCATCGCCATCTCCAACCACGTGCATATCGCGGCGAATGTGACGATTGGTGCGTTTGCAATCATCAAGGAGGGCGTCAAGATTCTCGACGGGTGCGTGGTCCCGCCGAATATGGTGGTGCCGAGCGGGAGTGTTGTTGGCGGACGACCGGCGAGGATTGTGGGCGAGGTGGGCGAGGGCTGGGGCGTTAGCGGCGGAGGTGGTGGCGTGGTGGGTGGGGCCGAGGGTGTGGAGAAGTGGGTTGAGGGCGGCGATTTGAGGGAGTTGGTCAGGAGTATCAAGTGAGTGTGGGAGTTACATGGAGAGGACGTTATTGGGGGAACGCCGCGGGCGAAGAATGAGAAGTCTTACAACACTAACAGAATATGATCCTCTAAGAGGAACGAGTAGATACAGTATGTGCTCAGCCCTATATTATACTCTCGTCAAAGATATGTACTAAGAAATGTTGAAGGCGTTGACAGGCAAGAACAAGCATCAAGCAAATCATGTGCCGCGTGACACATTTGTACACGTTCAAGAAGATCTTTCTACCGCGGGGGGCGGCGACCTCTGCGCGCGCCAAGGCTGTGAAAGGCTCTCTGTATGGATTCACAATCCAACGTCACGTGCAGACCGTCACCCCATGGGGAAAAGAGCAATGCGACGTTGACAACGACCGTCTCCCTATATATAGCTGCCAGCTATCCAAAACCATACATACCTACTCCATTGGATAACCCGGCAGCTCGTCGAGCCATCCCTCGACCTCCTCATCGACCGTACTCTTCACCGCACAAGCATTCATCTCCGCCACCGTCTGCGTCTTGAGCACGCCCTGCATCCCGGGACTCCCACAGCCATGGAACATGCACGAATCGTTCATGGCTCTCTGCAGGCTATCCCCCTTCCACCCAAACACGTAATCCGCATGCGTCCCATACCCCTTGGCGTCATTGTAACTCCACACGAACGGCTGGCTCCCATTGTTGCCGTCGTCGTCGTCGTCGTCGTTGTCCTCTGGCCGCCACATGTCCGCAAACGCCGTCGTGTTCCACAGCGTCTCGTAGGCTACCTGCGGCGTGCGGATCGGGTGCGAGGCTGGACACGGGTCGGCGACGCGGAAGCCGCCCTTGGTCGTGGAGAACATGTGTGATTGGTGATCGGGCGAGTCGACATTCTTGCCGTCCCAGCACGCGGGGAAGTGGTGGATGGCCATTATGCCCGCGGGGCAGGGTCGCGAGGGCAAGTCTGGCGTCTCGGATCCGCGCGTGAGTATGGTTTGGAGGCACGTGTAGCGGAGGCCTGGTCTGGTGCCGTTGAGGCTCGTTACCCCCGGGTTGCCGACGGTCATGCGGAAGCCCTGATCTTTTGTTAGTCTTGTATATGTAGAGTAGCTTTTGTTGGAATGCGAAAACGGGGGGGGGGGGGGGGGGGGGGGGGGGGGGGGGGGGGGGGGGGGGGGGTAATGATGGTTCGTGCGCGCGTACGTACGGGTGGAAAGGCGGTGATGTGTTGTGCGCCATTGCTGTCGAAGCTCTCTTGTGTATAGTAGACTGTCATGCCACCCTTGATATCAGAGGCGTTCTGGCCCTCGTAACCCAATTGTGCATTTGGAAAGATGGGCACGCGATGGTAAGACCCGTTCTTGTGTTTGAAGTACCTGTTCATCAAGGTCAGATATTTGAAATTGACTGGTGAATGCCGTAATCAATAGATGCCTCGTTGGTTGTTTACATTGCCGCCGTCCAGTAGTTGGAGAAGTCTATATATATATAATGATCAACACGCAATCAACC
>MU005769.1:339696-350494 GCA_010093715.1 Pleomassaria siparia CBS 279.74 | reverse complement strand
GGAATAAATACCTTCACTGTAAGCGCAAGTCGTGCAACTTCCCTGATACGTTTAGCAGAAGAACTGCCTGCTCCATGGCCGATGTAGGAGCATACCTTCTCGCCGATATCACCCGTCATGGTGGCATTGAAGGCATTGCCCCCAACAATCTGATGGACCTTGGTATATCATCAGCATGTCAAAAGTTCCCAGACGGGATGACGAATCTTCGACATACATGAGAAGAAGGAATGTTTCCCGGCTCTACGAGGGGATCGAGGCGCTGTATCGATACACTCGAGCATCCAAATCGAAGAGCCGCCTGGGATAACCCGGCTTGCAGTAATAGAACGGACCACTTCATCGTTGCTGACACTGTGGACTCGTTCGAAAGCTGGAATCTCTTGAAAAAGCGATGAGGGAGGGGGGGGGGTCTGGTGACCAAGGACAGCAGAGGATTATGGGTCGTGATGACACTGCGATACTCTCGGGATTACTTGAAATCCGAGATAAATATGTATATGGCCGGCTTCAAAGACGTTGAGCTAAAGTGTCGCCCGAGAACGATAAGATGTATCAACGTTGCATATCCTATCACCCGGGGGGGGGGGATATATCATCGTAGAGTTGTCGGATATTACTCGACCTATCCGCTTAGTAGACGATCGTGGTATAAAGATGCGCCTAACATGAGTTAATAGTGAACCCCAATGCCGGTATCCGGGAGCTTGATGTCGCGTAGATTAGATGGGGCATGGACATATCTACCGGCAACTTATGATCGAATATTTGCCGACACGTCATGTGCTTGTCAAGGCAATTCCCCATCGACATGGTGGGGCTCACTCGCTCCCCGGAGGTATGAGTTTCCATGTGGGTTGATGGAGAATTCATACAAGTAACTAACCAAGACGTAGATTTTCTGTTGCACAAGTTTGGTTCATTGGTTTACTTTTTGAACCGTCATGGCTTTCGTTCTCGTCCGCTGGAGCTATAGATGGCCTTTGGTGCAAGTACGAATGGTGGCAGCAAAACGTTGGAAAGGAAAGGAAAAGAAAGGAAACTAAAGTACATGAGCCCATATTCTGCCACTTCGATCCTGTTAACACCTCGCTTGGTGCAATCGCTCTTAGGAATATCGTCCTAATCCTACATTATATACACAATAGAAAGACCTGAATACCCAGATCTCCTCGGAAACATTCTCTCGTCTGTACAGTATCGAGACCTAAACGATCCGACTCACAGTCCGAGGATGTCGTGGTCGACCAACAACAACAACTTCGTCGGCGTGCATGCCACCGTCCAGTCCGTGGAAAGCCTCATCTGTAGTAGCCATGGCGGGACTCGCCATCCTCGTCTTGCTCGGAAGTCTGTGATCCAGGATCGGACGATGGGGCTCCATACCATTGGTTCCGATGGCCGGTGAACCGTTCATGCCGTTCGGACTACTGACGCTACTCGAATATGTATGCATCTTCATCGTTTGATTGTGTTTCCACAATTTTCTTCTCACTCATTGGACTTTGGCTGTAGTCGGCCTGGTGTATCATGTGTGTCTCCTGTGCGTCTTGATCGGGGTTCGCTGTCTCGTATTCCAGGATCTTGATGAACTTGTAGAAACCTGCTGCAACAGCGGCACCAAGAATAGGGCCGGCCCAGTAGATCCAGTGATAGCCTTCGAAGTGCCGGTTGACGACGGCAGGCCCGAAGGAGCGAGCAGGATTGAGAGATCCACCAGTGAAGTATACGCCGGTCAATTCGGCAACGAAGAGAGAAAGGCCAATACCGATGGGGGCGATGAAGGTTCCTAGTCACGTGTTAGGTGTTGAAGGTGGTGTTATGAAAGTAGAAGGAGGGCGTATTAAGACTGAGCAAGTCACGTGCCCTTGTGCTTTTCTGCAGCCAGCATGAAGATGGTGAAGACGAGCTCGGCTGTGAGGATCATTTCGATGAACAACCCCTACACAATTGAAGTGCCACCACCCAGGCATTGACTGCGAGAGAGAAGCCAAAGGATAGAGCGAGATACTGCAATTGCTGCGGATTCGCGCCTGTGTCTGCGACAGTTAGGCCGGTGGATGATTTGATTGTGTTGGCTACTTGGCATCCGGAGAGTGCGAAGTAGAGGAAAGGCACCGTGCCAACGTACTCACCGCACATGGCGATGAAATGGTTGCGGATATTATCGGGGATGCGGTGGGCAAAAGGCAAGCGGAGAGGGCTGGGATCATTGTGTGAAGGATTTGTTGGGTGAGCAGCTGCAGTGAAAGGAATTGCAAGGGCTAGTAACGTTAACCTATTACTGATGAATAGAGATAGGTGTGATTGGCAAACATACCTACACCCCTTTTAGGCTGGTTGATATTCGTTTGGAGTCTGACAACTCACTACTCTTCGAGGGGGGGAAGAGATGAAGACGATATGATAAGGGGGCTAGAAAAAGGAATATACTCGAGCATACAAGAATGGATATAGGGGGGGGGGGGGGCGGCAATATGTGAGTAAAGAGGAGACTTGAAAACGTAATACAACTAGTATATGTGCATAATCCATCGACACGTGAAAGTGCAGACAGCTAGCAAAGTGTGGAAATATAGGTCTGCAATATCAAATCGAAGAGTGTAGACTAACTCTGGCTTTCACGAAATACATAGCCAATAGGAATGCTTAAAAATGGTAAGTAGAACATTACAGTTTAACTCTCGAGAACCAACGGGTAGCGAATGCGCTAGTGAGACCTTAAAGAGTAGCGTAGACGCCACGACTCCGATTCGGGGATCGCTCTTACCACATCTGTATCAAGATGAAATGATACATTGGCTTTAGATGCCCTTAGAGGTTAGACGCTGATGTATCGGGCGTAGCCTGTGAAAGGAACAACCTCTTTTGTCATGCCGATTTCATTCTATGGTCGGGGTTGATCTAGATATACCGACATCTCCGAAACTCGTCCTACAGGCCCATCATTGTCTGTTTAGTATCAAAGATGGCCGGTGGTCTGGAAGAAGTAGATGCAGACGATGTGCATGTTCGAAAGGCTTGAATCAAGCCGCATCGATCCATAGCGAGAAGACGGTCTTCACGCTGATGACATTCGAAGGGGCGGGCTTTCGTTGTCTCCTCATTGTGGCTTTTTGCTGGGGCTTTTGGCTTCAGCTTTCCAATCTAATGCTCGCGAGGTTGATCAATTGAGAGCCTGGCTGGGAACTACATTCATATTGATACTTGATCTCGCAGTGCTGAAATGCCATAGAGCGGCTATGGTAACAGTGAAAATTGATCTGTGGATGGAAAATGTATACATTACGTCCCACATTGATGACGGAGGCTGATACTTTGATTCGTGTGTCGCCTATACATTCGCCTCCGAGTTGACTAATGCAAAGCCTGTCCCAGTGGACCTCGCGTATCCAATGACGGGGTTGATTTGAAATAAGTAATCCAATGTGACGTGGCGATGGAAAGGTCCTGTTGCAACAGGTGACAGACATGGGCGCGTGCTTCATGGGTAGGTATTGTGGAAGAGTCGATTGATTTGAGGCGAGATTGCGGCGAGACTGGGTTTCATCTTGGCGACTACTGATGGAATGTGATGAAATTAGATATTGTGGAAAGCGACATAATTGTGAATTTGCCCAAGTTGAAGCATGTGTCTACGCCAAATTACATCAAGACTAGCTAGCTCCTCTTCACCCCACAACAACACCCCGCAAAATATTCAGTACAACGCTCTGTGACGTTGAGCAACCGCATGACTTGAACACATTGCTTACGTGTTAGTCAGTTGGAATCTAGGCGGTGGTATGAAGCACTCCGTGCCACGACTTGAGATTCGGCATCTTCTACATCAAGAGCTTGTTGCGTGAATTCTTGGAATGCGAATATTCAAGCGTATACTAAGTAGGTGAATAACATACCTCTGGCTGGTCGTGTGGGAGAACTATGGATTTAAACATGTGGTTTTAGGCAGGCGCAACTTGAAGTCGTTTCTTTAGACGTCTCTATTGGCAAAATCACAATATTCCTGGTGGGCAGTGCTTAAGCTCAATTCCATCAGAACTACCAAGCCTGGTTCTGTTACCATCATTTTGTGCTATCTTGTGCGGAAATGCGAACACGTTTTGTACTAGACCATCAGAGTCAAGTGCCAACCGTAACTAAGGCCGAACACTAGAACGTGAACTGTAAGATAGAATTACAATAACAAGGGGCAAGGACGATTTTGCTTTTGTCTTTCACAGCCGTTGACTGGAAAGGCATTGGAATTACCTCCCGGGAAATGTACAACGATCCAGTCCTCGATCTTTAACTCAATCACTCAAGCATTAGCTCTTCTATTCCTCTCACCTAAATGATGCCATGACGAAATCCTCCACGAGATGACGGAGCGCCTGGATCAACAAGCGCTATACATGCTGTCCAAGGGTCTCACAGCGAATGTGTCGGATTGGAACAAGTAAGCTCTGGAACTTAAGTAGTCTTAAAGTTTGCAGTGCCCTTTCAGTTCGGGGACCTTTCGATGTGTTTGAGAGAAGGCCAGCTGTTATTAACAAGTTCAAAAACCTTGTTCTTTATCCACGGGATCCAGTACTGCGAGACTAGATAGTCAAGTTGCTGGCGCCACACGGACTATGTAAACGACATGGTACGACACAATCGCTAGTTGGCGATCTTCTACGACCACTACCAGTCCTTATAGAATTACATATCACCAAGCACAATCCTGTAGAACAACGAACATGACCTAACCGACTGGATTTCAGCACAGACTCCCGTACGCAGAGGCTCCTTTTAAACCGGTCTTCATCTTGTCAAGCTCTTTCCCAATACACCAATCTCACACTTTCAAATAATTGCGTTTAATGATTGCATCTATGTGGTTGGAAGGATGAAATCTTTCGTAAGATAGTGAGTATTGAGGGAGTTCCAGAAGTACTTCACAGAAGCGACTGAATAGTAATTCCTCTTATTACGGGGACTACTAGATAGGGGAGCTATTAGGGAGAATGCCAGAGATCTTACCGGTTCTGGGAAATCATTCTCTAGAATGTCATACAAACGCTGCAGTCGCGTTCTCCCAGGCAAAGAGGTGCATAGGATTGACACTCCTTGCCCTCCAAAGTCATGGACTGTCATCTCTGGATAGAACCACCAAAGAGTACGGCAGAGTGGCATCTATTAATATTAAACCCATTCAATATGACATCACACCTTTATGGGGTTGTACGATATTGAACCGGGCATTCCAAGGTTTCATTGCGCGTTTTCTAGAAAGACCCTTTTGGCGCCTATGTCGGCAGCATGTAGCCTGACTTGATACTACCCCTATCATTGGTGTTTGGTGTTTGGTAGCTTGATATTACTGAAAGGCAAGTTTGCGGCATTTCTCACGACGACGTGGTGGGCTCAGCGGGTCAGACACTTTGTATACCAATTTAGCTGAATCCGATAGCATAAGTTGGGTCTCTAGTATAGCCCACCAGCGCATCATGTGCCGAAAACAACACGGCAGTGTGATGTTTGACATTTAGCCGGATATTGAAGTTAAACGAGTCTGGGGTACATACGTGATAAAACCCGGGGAACTCTTGATAAAAACGGAGACCGGGCCGACGTATACAAGGAGCCGCACGTTTGCTTGCCTCCGCGTATCGGTGGGCCCTCTTATGCCTGTGATATTGGAGCCCAATGGCTATATTAACTGAGGATTCAAATAATGGTTTCGCACCACAAACCCCAAGTCTGATTATCCTCTTCTCGAACGTCAAAGATTTTACTTGGTTGCATCAGTGAGGCCATATATCAAACTTCCCAGTATGATTTTGTCCATTCTCAGTGTCGTTGCGCTGCTTGCATCAGAGGCGGCCGCACATGGCGCAGTCACAAGTTACACTATCGCTGGCAAAGCCTACCCTGGGTAAGCAGCGAAATAACGTTCGACTTTTTTCAAAACAGTGTATCTGACAAAACACCAGATACCAAGGATTCTCCCCTTCAAGTTCCACCAGCGTGATCCAGTGGCAATGGAGCGATTACAACCCCGTAACAGTCGTCACTGATGCAAAGGTTCGATGCAACGGAGGGAAATCTGCAGCGCTGAGTGCGACAGCTGCACCAGGAGACACTATCACTGCTACGTGGCAGCAATGGACCCACAGCCAAGGGCCGATCATTGTATGGCTTTACAAGTGTGCTGGTGCTTTCAGCGCGTGCGATGGGTCTGGTGCCAACTGGTTCAAGATCGACGAAGGAGGCTTCTCAGGAGATGGCGTCAAGGTCTTCCTGGACTCTGAGACACCATCCGGATGGCAAATCGCCAAGCTTGTGGGAGGTAACAAGGGATGGAGCAGCAAAATCCCCGCCGGACTCGCGTCTGGAAACTATCTTGTGCGCCACGAGTTGATCGCTTTGCACCAAGCAAACTCTCCACAGTTCTACCCAGAGTGCGCGCAGATTGTCGTCACTGGATCCGGTACCGCACAACCGGATGCTTCCTTCAAAACGTCCATTCCAGGATACGCCAAACAGACCGATTCCAACATCAAGGTAAGTTGAATAGATAAGGTAGTGATCCATGAAAGTCGCGCTAACGAAACAAAACAAGGTCCCAATCAACGACCACACTATCCCTCAGACATACAAAGTTCCAGGGCCTGCCGTCTGGAAAGGCGCCGCTCTAAAGGCCAGAGAATTCTCCGCATAAGCAACTTCAGAAGCAAAGTAAGAGCGACGGCGATTGAAACTGTCTAGTAGATTTCCCGTGATTAGGTCGTCCTACCACTACGTTATACTTCGTTTACTTAAGTAGCGATTAAGCATGGAAGCTCGCACGACAAGCGAAACACACTGGCTTTGCTTGCGTCAGCTTTTAATCAAGTAGCAATGGTATTTGGGTTCTATGAATATAATGTCTTTATTTATAGCCTTTCTTGTATTCTGCAAGCTTTACAAGATCGATGTATCTACTGGAAGAGGCCTATGTGCGCGCTAGTCGCATGCCAAGACAGTGAATAGTCTATGTGACAACTCTGACTAAGAGAAGATTACTGACACCACGTGAGAGATAGTTCGCTGCAATATCATTCACTGTACTGATAATGCTACTGACATGATCTTGCTTCTACTAAAGACATTTGTGCACTGTACTCGCGCTAAGGCGACGTTCATTCCATTTTATGATCACTCTTACCCTTATCACGCACGATTCAGGAGCCCGCGCTAGTCGAATGTACGTACGTGTTGAGAATTTTCTTTACAAAAATATTGGATTCGGCCGTGGACGACTTTGAGCGCAAGATGTTGACGATCGCGCTTACGATGGCGTTTTAGACCTGGATATCCTTGAGTTAGTTCATGGGCCAATAGCAGACATGCAGCGAGAGCACGCAAGGCAGTCCTGATACTCTCGCTCACTAGAAGAAACCTTCGGATTGGCTCTTCCCGTTCGGCGATTTTGAATGTCGCGCGGCATACAAAGGACACGCAAGCTCAATAATTCATCAAGTCACGTGACCAATCTTACTCACGATGGAGATATTCTTACCCCGGCTGCACGTCCCCAGAATGGCAGATTTATCTATCATGGATAATACATCGCTTTCCCAACGTCTTTGCTTGAAGCTACTGTTCCCGTGGGAATCATTGATGCAAGTGACTAACAAGCGCTGCCTTTCCTAAAGGAACTGGTTGCGAGCGACATGAGATATCTAATTCTGTAGTACTCAAAGAAATAAAGCACATCTGCAACCCTGACAAGCCACTGGTCTTTTCTACTGTGATAACCTGTTTTATGATGTCTCCTTCAAAAGAGTGTTTCTACCTACATTTGCTGAAACTGTTCCATGCTTTAGGATCTAAAGAGGATATTCAAATTTTCCCTAATTCCACATTCTATGTGACGTTGAAAGGCATCTTTTGCTCAATGGCAACAGATCTTATCAATACCTTGCGATTCTTTTACCCATAGAGTCTGAAATCTTCAGCAGTGACAGAGTTATTTAACAGTTTTCTTTTTTGAACAAGCCATATTTGTCACTGAATTAGAAGCCTAACTACTGTATGAACACATTATCCTTGAACATAGCTCATAGATCTCCACCATTGAGATATTTCGCACTACTCTGAGATCAATCCCACCAAGCATCCATTCTTACTCTGAAACGTCATTCTCATCTCCTCCTTCCATTCCAGCTCCGAGTCTCTGTTCTGAACTTCCTTGAAACGCCTCAAAAGATTTACCAGCACATAAGCACACTCTGTGAAGACTAGACGCATACCAGGGCAGCTCCTTGGCCCGCCACCAAACGGCGTGTATTCCCATCCGGGTCGGACATGCTCCCAACGCTCGGGTTTGAAGAGATGAGCATCCGAACCCCAAAATGTAGGGTCGCGACACATGGCTCTGTAGTTGATCTCCATAATGGCACCTTTGGGGACATAGAGTGGCTCTTTACCATTTGGTCCACCACCGAATGGCAGGATGGTCGATTCGAGGCATTGACGTTGATTCAACGTCGCGATCGTGGTGACCCGATGGGCTGTTTGATACATTAGCGTTTTTTTCGAGGAATGCATCGAGTTCAAAGTTTGTGCCGACTTACTCTCCTTGAACACCCATTGCAGGTACTTGTACGAGTTCAAAAGCTCGTAGGTCAACTCTTGATCCTTTGTCGCTTGCACCTCGGCGCGCAGCTTGTTTCAAACCGTCGGACATCTTGCGAGGTGAAACATGGCGTTACTAAGAGTGACAGCTGCGCCGTCGTGTGCTGGGCTGAAGACACTGATGACTAAAGAGCGTAGTGTCAACCGATCTTGAGTCTCTTCTGCCATTTCGTCCACTAGCCTCAGCCTTTCCTTCTTCTCGCCTTGTACTCTCTCACCTCTCTTTTCGCGTCTGCGTAATGCCTCTTCAACGTGTATATCAGCGTAATCTGTAACTTGCTTGCAAGCTTCCCACCAGCGTTTATCTCGGTGCAAGAACTTGTAACGACCGAGCATAGAACGAATGGCGGTGCCTTTCTGGGCGTAGGCAAATGCCTCCATAAAGTCGTCGCACTCTTTCGAGTTCGAGAGCGCGCCCATGGATTCGCCTAGAATGAATTCACTCGACGTATCGAGAATCTACAAGGGGTCAGCGTCTGTGAACCATGTTCGTGAGAAAAGGGGAAGCCTACTAAGCTTTTGAAAAGCGGAATCAAGTCTACCGTAGCCCCATCCTTCGGAAGCAAACTGAGGAAGGTTTCAGTATGTTTGCGAAGTCGCTCGAAATTTGCGATATGTACAACGTCAAATGAAGCTCTAATGAGAGCTCGTCCACGCTGCCAATGCGCACCGTCCACGACAATGATACCATTCCCCCAAAGATGCTTAGCCGTCTCGTATCTGAGTGGTTGTAGGCCGAATTTTGTAGCATGTGTGGAAAACACGGCTTTAGACACTTCGGGATCGATGGTTTCGAAAAGAACGGTACCGAAATTGTTCGTTTCAAACGTCTTGCCGTACTTGGTGAACTGAGAAGCCTTGTAATCTAGAAAGTTGACATTCTTGAAGGCATTCATGGTATTGACAAAATGGTCTAGTCCAAAGAATGGGACCTTATGCGGGTAATGAGGTGGTTCGCTACAGCCATGACGCTCTACGGCCGAGCGATACAACAGCCACGAGACAAGTTTGTAGCAAAGAGTCGATAGAAGGCTCAGTACGATGAGCCATCCCGTGAAGTGGGCCATCTGTGCTACGCTGCAAAGCAAGCGTGGAAAACTGAGACTGGGTTTCAAATGTGAATTTTGAGAACAACTAAAGCTCGGGGAGGATGGAGCATATGAAGAAGGACTTGAACGGACGGAAGCCTTTCGGTTCAAGGTGGTATACTACCTATAAATGCACATGTGCGGCGTCGCTCAAGAATCTGGCTAATTGACACGACGATAAGAGCATCTGGCTGGACACTGTCTCGGGTGAGATTATTGGCTCAAGTGAGCATTAATTTTCACTGGGTTTCGTATAGTACCTTGCGGCGTAGTCCACACACGCCACATACCGATTTTAGGGCGCATATATCCCACACAACCCAATCAAGCCTTGCACGGTGTTAAGCTTTGCGTAGAACTTCCCCAACTTGACTGATCTGAGCCACGTATCTGCATTGCATGAATACTATCCAACACCTTCTACCCTTTAGCATAATGTAGTTCTCCGATATCAACCCTTCTTTCGATCACAAGTACAACTAGCTGGTCTTCAACTGCCACGACAACTTCTATCCTTTTACTCTGCCAGCTTCACTTTTAATACGCACCCCCCAGGATGTTGATGGCAACGCAGTGACTGACTATAGTGGCTGCAGTAACTGCAATCATGGTGTTTCTTAGCATTGTATATTAGCAACGATATCAGCAGATACATTCCAAACGACACTCTTCGCCCGATATAAGCAAGTCCTTTTAGAGTCCCTAGTTGCCTACTCAAACGAACTTGGTTATTAAACATGCTTGCCGTTTGTAGATGTTGATTGCGCAGTTGTGCAGCCAATAAAGCTTACATGACGGGAAAAGAAAATCTCGTGAGATTGAATTGACGTGATAGTTGGGGGTCGAAAAAAAAATATCTCCGCTGGGAGAGGATGATTTTGTTTGCGAGGTCTTCAGTATTTTGAGGTTTTCATATTTTTTTTGATACGGAGTGTGAACTAGATCCGAAGCATGGGCCTTGATTTCCACAGTGATAGTTTTATCGCCGGGAGTGAGAAACGTTGCTGTTAGTCTAAATCGGGTGTGACGGGTTTCCAGAAGAAGTCGCATTACATATATGTATGGGG
>MU005769.1:251897-339686 GCA_010093715.1 Pleomassaria siparia CBS 279.74 | reverse complement strand
AGGCTCTGAGATTTGGCATGGTGGTTCAAGGATCTGTCCATGGAGTTCGACTTGCCCGTTGTGACGGAGTCCTGTCGGTGTTTTGCTACGATCCCGGCTGCGGCTTCGGCTACTGATCGATTATACATACGTCGTACTTTGTACATACTTTGTACTGTCGTTTGTCGAGGGGGGCTCCTCTGAATCTTGTCATAAGTACCATCCCGTCTCCACCTTACCACTATAACGCAATCTTGCAGCCGATTTTACATTGTATCCTGTCATACGGAAGACGTAGCTCACGGGGATTCAGAAAAAGCAACTGAGATCAAACATCCGTGTCGGTATTGACAGGTCACGTGCAAATAAATAAACGTTGTTTCGAAGCTAGGACGGAAGTAACTGCCAAGACCAACTATCCATACGACTAGATACGAGAATACGAATGCGCCTGAACAGATAAAATGCAGAGAGAGGAGAACTTTTACTCAACCAGGGTTGGAAAAGGGGGAGCATTGTTACAAACTTACAAATAAGAAGAATTGACCCCCTGAATCATAAAGAGAGAGAGAAAGAGGGTGTTAAAAGATATATTGTATGAACTGGGTCGCGAAACTGAGAGTACGAATCAAAAAGAAGCAAGAAACATGAAAGAAGGAGATTTTTGTGGTCAAAACTCGGTCACAAGTGAGCGAGCGAGTGTCAAGTATCTATACAAATCGTCCTCATAACGAGTGACTGAAAAGAAAAAGAGCCAGAATCAGTGCGCTCAAACCAACCCTATGCCACACTCCCAAAAGGTTTCCTCATATTTCTCCACGAACCCAATCGTTATCACCCATTCTCAATGCTTTCATCATCGCGTCGCCTTCTATTTCTGGTTCCTCTTCCGCTCTTTCAGCCTCGAGCCTACGCTCCCTGGAGTGTCTGTTTTCTCCTCCCAGCCAGGTGTTGATGGCGCCTCGCCATTGACCAAAAGCTTCGGTGTTCCATTAGAAACTCCATTGCTCTTCTCCTTGACCAATTTTCCATCTTCATCCAGCTCACTCTCTTCATACTCGCTTCTGTCGTCGTCCGCAAGCTCGGGTGATACGATAAAACGGTAGGCAATCTTGCATATCAAATACCACCAGTACATATTGACTGCCTGGAGAGATGAGAGAAGCGTAAATGCGATTACTTGGGCCAGGCGGCACTTGTATTGTTCGCCTGCCCAGTCCAACTCGAAGGGGCCGACGGTAGCCATTTCAGTGATGACCGAATAGAGGATCTTGAGGTTGAGATAGTGTCGAAGATAGCCCCATGCGCACATGAAGATGAAGAAGTATGGTCCCACGATGGGCGAGTCAACATAGTTAATGACTTTGGAAGTCTAGGGGTTCAAATTAGCAAATTCTTCCAACCATCGAGGGATGCATGGTGGGTACGTACCGCCAAAAAGAAATCAGAAATATCGTGCGTGATGTAAATGGCAATCCCAATGTATGTGAAATGGAATTTGTAGCTCAGCCAGATCAACGCAAGTGTGATGAAATGATGTGCGACCAGTTCCTTGAAATCCTTTCTCGGCTTTTCCAGCATAAGAGCTAGAACAATTCCTTGTTGCGCCCAATATGCCGCCTGCAGCAGATAGTATGCCTTGAATGCTGCCTCGTGTGTCTTGTGTGGGAACCCATCCCACATAGCGGTAGTATTGAAGTACCAAACCGGTGTCCGTGACATTACCCACAATCCGTAGGGCCCAAAAACGCTGAAATACACCGCCGTATAGAATTGTTCCATGAACCGGGCTTGCTTGGCACGAGACTTGATGCCGTACGAGATAGCGATGGGTTTGATTAACCGCTGCATAATGAACTCGCGTGTGAAGGATAGGACGATGACGTAGAAAACGAAGAAGAAGACATCGCGGGGGCCCTTGTCATACAGAATTGGCGCCGATGGATCTGAGCCTGGTTCCCGTGGGAGGGGGTATGAGAGGAAGAGGGCGGCTGACATGGGGTTCGAAGGATACGGGTACACGAGGTACATGGATATGATTGAGAGCATGAGAATGAGAGGGCCGAGCCAGGTATGCCGGAGGCACTGGCGCTTGAGCTTTGAGACGGCTCTTCGAAGGGTGCGGCGTTTAGATCGGCGGGCAGGCTTCTCGGTCGACGACATTCGCTGAACAAGAGGGTTAGCAACGAGATCCAAGGCCATGAAGACATGGAGAAGAGAGTATCCATACCGAGGTATCAGATGTCGGCGTCGTGGGCGGCGAATTCGCGCTCAGCGTCCCCAACGCAGCTACATCACTGTCACCAGGGAGTCCCCCGAGACCGCCGCCAGACTTCCGCCGACCGCGAGTCTTGATTCCATTCTGACTGCGCAAGACCGGCCCATTGAGTGCGGGAAAGGCTTCAGTACCGGTGGCTGCCATATCTGAGCCCAAAATTGTTGTAAAAGTCAAATGATCTCGCTGTTGTGTTCGGGGGGGAAAGGTTTGGGAGGTCTCGGGGGGTCATAAATAAGATCGTGATTCTTGGCAGACCCCCGTTGTTCCAGCCAATGATACAGCTAAGAATCCGAGCTGGCCAGTCTTCAACCCACAGACTCGCATGCTCTTCTTGACGAGCCCGCGGAATGCGAAGCTTACGCAATAATTAGTTTGGCGTCAAGGTGTGTTGTTTGCTTTGTTCACGATATCGAGATGAGAGCGCAGGAGTAGGTAGAGCTTCCATTCTCGATGAAGTGTTTCCGGAGTTGGTCAGACGAATGTCGCGTGTCATTTCAAGACCATGAAAATGATCTTGCAACACAATCAATTATCAATCAGTCAACTATCAATCCTCCATGTACATGTACATAATTCCCCAATCCAGGCTAACACAACAGCTGTCACTCAGCTGTCACTCAACGGTCACCTATAATACACGCCCTGACAGAGCGTCATCGAATCTGCTAGCATCACAAAATCGACGACAACTGAATCGCCAAACCTGGCCCCCTCGCAAAGTCTTCCTTAACCGACCTCCCTAAGTCTACTCCCTGGCAGACCCACATTTCTCTTTTGAAATGAAGCTTTCGGGAACGTCGGCAAGCTGTTCGCTTTCGCTACATCAGCTCTAGTAATAGCCCAATTTGTTACATCATCTGAATCCTTCGTCTCAGGGGCGCCTGCACTGGACGCCGTCGCCGTAGAATCCATGCTCCCTTGTCGCGATTTTGCTCCATTTTGCCTCATGAGTCCTCTGATACCTCCCGCTTTTCGCGCAGGTAGCTCTCCTTTCCCGGCGGTTGCGACGAATAACAGATACTTTAGATTTGGCAATGTGTGCCGTAAGTCGATTGGTCTTAGCCCAAGAGAATTAGAAAGAATCTCAATATTCTTATTCAGGAGAAAGACGCCGTATTCGAAGCGATATCGGACCACGCCTTTTATGAACAGGGGGTAGGTTTGGAGATTGTTTGTTTTAGCTGTATTCATCGAGAGTGGGTCGTCGATGGTTGATGTAGAGCCGTGGGGTGTGACTGGGTAGGGAAGAATGACAGACAAGTAAGGAGAGAGTAGAGACACGACTTGGGCAATATATCCCAAAGCAGCAGCCGTGACGCCCTCGTCCACATCGTCGAGCTCGTTCGGCAATGGCAGGCCTCGTATTGTAAATGCAAGCGATTTTCCCGACGGGATCGGTTCGATGGGGTATATTATCTGCAAGTCTTCGCATACTCGTCTCCGCTGGCCTGTGATGTCTTCCGTCGTCTGCTCCACGAGTGTTTTCAATTCCCCATGCTTGTCCCGCTCTGGAATCAGACCTTTCCCCAACTGTGCTTGAAGTTGCTGGCCTGCCTCCATTCTTTCTCTCCGATAGTATATGTTGGCTTGCAGCTCATCTCTCCGTCTCCCTACAGCTTCGACACGGCGCTTCTCGGCGGCTACTGCTGCCTCGACAGTCCTAAGTCTCTCCTGGGCCTCCGGAACTTGCTCAATAGTCGATATACCCTCTTTGTTCTGCTCCAGGATAGATTCAATTTCCTCTGCGAGCTTGTCCCGTGAAGCTATAGCATCCTGAATGCAATCATCCAGTGTCGACAGCCGCATCAAGGCGTCATAAGTGGAAGACTTGAGTACACGACCGTCTGGGTGTTCTTTTGGCGGAGCAAGGATGTCGTTGCGAAGCATCTGCCGTACTGGCAAATCAGTAAAGCTAGTGTATATGCCATCTGTCATGTGGAAAAGGATGCAGTTTTGCGGCAGCGGATGCTTGAACTTTCCCAGTGTCTTCCCAATGAACTGCAGTGCTCGAAGTTGCACGACAAATTCAATCAAGTACTGCCATCCATGTGTATTCTCGTTCTTCGCCCAGACTTTCACGACGAGCTTGTCTAACCTCGTCACACCCGGCCCGCTGGATCCCAGATCGAAGAATCGGAAGTTTGGGTTCATAGCCTTATCCACGACTTCCGAGATATACACAGGTTCTTGCTGGCCATCTACATGCAGCGAGAAGAATGTATCTGCCATGCGACCGCCCGTAATGTCTTCCAGCTTCTTTTGCCTAGTCAGCGGACTTGCGCCCGACCACTCCATTGTGCTTCGCCTGCGCGGCCCCTTTGGAATGGTAGTTCTTGCGGCCTTTCTCGGTGATCCATTATGAAGCGCTTCTTCATTGCTTCGTCTCACGGCGTCCTCGCTGGATTTCAGGTCGCTCGAAGACCGCGAATGGGCCAGACTCTTGTTTTCCTTCAGCGCCAATGTCTTGGTGGGGGACTTGAGGGTGCTCGGTATCGCGTCATCATCAATCGTCTTCCCAGGGAGTCGCGAGGGTGCGGAGGTGAGGGTGAGGTTACGGATAGATATGCCCTGGAGATGCCTGAGCTTCCGGTTCTAGTATTGGAGTTAGTTGGGTCGATCAATGTTTGATCTTGACATGGGTCAATACGTACATATGGTAGCAGCCACGGACGCTCGCGAGGTGGCGGAGGTGAGTCGGCGGGCCCATCACCGGCCATGCTGTGCTATGTGTGGCTGTTTGGCTGTTTGGCTGTTTGGCTGTTTGGATCCGGCGATGACGGTGTTGATGGAAATGGTTGATAGCGGGCAGTCGACGCATCACATGCTCTCTACATAAAGTGGCCGTGAAGTAGCAGTAGAGAAGTCCGTCATGGCGTCTCTACAGGGCGCCTACTAGTAAATGGCCGTTCTGAGTAGTCTGTGCAAGCTATCGCATCGCAGTAGGCATGCGGAATGAGAGAAGGTGCAAGCTCTCCGCGTTCGTTCGCGTGTGTGGTCCGTGCCACTAAGATTTCGGTTTCCATTCATCATTTCTGATCACCCTCGATATCCAACGACACTCCCCCGCCGCCCAATTGTCCTCTCCCTCCCACACCCGCCAAGATGCCGCGCCCACCTATCCGGGTGCGTATGAACAAGATACAGTTCAGACCACCGAGGAATCGATACATACCTCAAATGCCCGAATTGAAGCGAGTGAAAAAATGGACCGATGGCGAGCTCGAAAAGCGCCCCGACCAAATAGCCAAGATACAGCGGACTGCCCGCCTCGTCGCCGAACATTTGGCCTTGCCCGATGCACCTCAGAACGTCCAAAAACTCGTCAAAGCCACATGGGTGAAAAGGCCTGGGGAAAAGATCACAGCGGAGAGGCCCTACACACTACGAGATCTACGAGATCCCGAGGGGTACTATCCCGAACACGGTCAGCTCATATTTGTCTTTAGAAACGTCCAGACGAATCAAATTCTCTACTCGCTATCCGAAGTTCTCGATGAATCCCACCTCCGACAAATTCCCTTTTTCGCCAAGCACTCCGCTCCGCCATCTCTCCGCCGTGATGTATGGGTTCCACACTGCGTCGTGAGCTTCCCAACACCCGAGCAAGGCCACAATGCCTTCCGCAAGCTGCGCGAACTTCGGAAGATGCATGAGTTGTGCTGGGATCAGACCAACCCGGAATGGGTTCGAGCGACAACTAAAACGAGGATGATGAAGATTATGAACCAGAGGGCAAATACCAGTGTCGATCTGGCCAAGGTCTTGTCCATGCAGGCTGAACAGGGCGGGTGGATGGTGCAGAACCTGGAGAAACGGGAGAAAGAGATAAGGGAGTTTCTATATGGGAAAGAGGTAGCAGCAGTTGATAAGCCGGTTGCTGATCCGGCTGCTGGAGAGACCAACAGCAACAAGGAAGTAGAAGCCGACAGCAAGGAGGCAGCGAAAACAGCCAAAAAGGAGAAGGCCAGCAAGAAGCGAGAAGCACAGTTAGCAAAAGGCATGTGGCCGGCAATCGAGGAGATGGCCGAGCTCGCCGAAACAGGAGAGCTCAACCGTCTCGCAGTGTCGACCAGAAATCTCACATGGCGGCTCGAGCGGATACGACCAGGCAAAAATGACAAACTCAAGCAAAGTCTCGAAAAGGCTCTGTTGAACAACAAAAATCGCACCAACCGTCTCCTCTGGGCACGACGAAGGGCATTTGCCTTCAACAAAGCCCGCGATGAACTAGAGAAGCAAGCCTTCGGGACCGAGAGACGGATAGCGAAGGCAGAGGAAGACCGCGAACGGCACACAATTGCCGCGAGAGCCGCGAGAGATAGTGGAGACCATGAGAAGAAGTTGGAACACTGGGATATCAAGGCCAGATTGAGACGCGACATACTCAACGCTCAGCAAAAGAACCCGGAACCCGCGCGTATCGCGAAGGAGAAATTAGCTACTGATGACCACTTTGCCGCGCACCACATTCTCCCGCGCCATCTTCTAATTCCCCTTCCATCACCCTACGTAGCCGAGGGCGTCGAAATTCAATGGGCGGACATGCTAGACGGCGAGTATGCAAAGGATATGTGGCCCGTTGAAGTCCAGCATACAACATTGCCGCTCACGGAACAAATAACACAGACTACGCCCATGCGACCCGATGAGTGGGAGGATGCGATTGAGGAAGATCGACAGGCCGTGTTTGAGGACTGGCTGAAGAAGTATGAGGCGAGAAACGAGCCAGGGCCTAAGGAAATCGCAGAGATGGAGAGGCGACGGAAAATAGTGGAGGAGAAACAGAAAAGGAAACCGAAGGGTCTCTTCCAATATCTTCCTGTTCCTAAGAATCTGTTCAGTCGGGCGCGGGCTATGGTATGAGATGAGTCGTAGACCTGTGGATACATGTGCACGGTTGTTCAAACATGTGTTGGACACAAATAGATGTATTATATTGCACAGATTGCTGTCTGCATGTACAAGACATAAATGTACCACCGTTCCATTCTTCGACATTCAACGAATCCGCGCTCGAATACAAGTGTAGTGTCGCACGCTCTTGAGATGCCGTGTATTCAATTGACCTGTCACGATGAACCAGCTGCTCAACGCACGCCCGACGCTATATGCACATGCAGCTTCTGTTCACCCTCTCGACATCCTTCCATCCAACAGACATAAGAACCCCCCTGTTCTACTTTACAAGAATTAACGAGGAAAGAACCACGTCCACCAACGCCAACGACATCGCAGTCCGACGCACCAACATCGACATCAACACCCCAACGGGCCACGCCAGAAGCATACATATTCTGCCACTACTCACAACAAAAAAGCTTTCCCTTTCCACCTGTGCCTTCTTCCAGCGCTCTATTCGAGCCCTATACCAACATGAAAACGAGCCCGGTTGGGGGGTGGACTGAGAACCTTGTCGGCTTGTCCGATTTTCCTGCGCAGATATTAGACATATCTTCGCTGTGTGTGCATAAGGACTAACTTTGGCTTTTCCTCACGCGTCGTTCACAGCACCACGGCCCAGATCAAAGAGAGAGACGAAAAGGCCATGATGGATGATGATATTGACGAACCGAACACGGGCGATAGTAGAACACACAGACCATATATGTTCGACAAAGGGGAAGGAAGGCAAAAGCTCAATCAAGGCCGTGGAGGCATAGAAGTGGGAATTTTTTTATATTCTTCTTCTTCTTCTTCTTCTTCTTCTTCTTCTTCTTCTTCTTCTTCTTCTTCTTCTTCTTCTTCTTTTTCTTCTTCTTCTTCTTCTTCTTCTTCTTCTTCTTCTTCTTCTTCTTCTTCTTCTTCTTCTTCTTCTTCTTCTTCTTCATCAACCTTCTTGTTGCAGACAAGAGAGCTCAGAACGCAAGTCAAGGGGGAAAGAAGAAAAAGAAGAAGAAGAAGAAGAAGAAGAAGGGGGAGGAGAAGGGAGGGAGGGATGAGATAGAAGAATGGACGTTTGATTCCATCAGTCAGGTGGACATGATGAACACATCAAATCCGGAACGCCATGCCCGAAAGTAAGTCCCCAGAATAGAAAGATTTGAGGAAAAACAAACTGCTAGGGGGGATGGATGATGGATTACATTATAGTATGTATGCTCTTCTAATTATTAGAACTTTTTCCTTATGCAAGACCCCAAGAAACCATCTCATTTCCCATATTCCCATATTCCCATATTGCCATATTCCCAACCGCCGTGACTTTCAAGTTTCAACGCCGACGACGACGATATGACATGACATGACATGACATGGCTGCTCCCCGTCGTGTGTATGTACATTGCATGTCCATGCATACATGCGTATTTACTAATCTCACTCCGTGAAGCGGGTTTTCCATCTTCAACTCTTTCACTCTTTCAATCGACCAACTCGCTTTGGAATCTCAAGGTACTGGAGGGGGGGGGGAGGATTTCTAGATACTCGCCATGTGTGTCCAGGAGAAGGAGGAAGAGGAGGAGGAAGGAGTGGGCTTGGATCCTGACAGTGACGACGTGGAAGAAGGCCAGGGGATGTGCGAAATTGGCTCCCACGTTTTCTCCACGGGAGGCATGTACGGCGGCGGTACGTTGCGGAGGGAGGAGATGGTAGAGGCGGCCTCTGAGTCTGATAGTGGCGAGGTGGGTATGGTGGAGTCTTCTTCCGTCTCCGTCTCCGTCTCTGTCTCCGTCTCTGTCTCCGTCTCATTATCATCATCATCATCATCATCATCATCAACCACGGTCTCCATCTCCCTAGTATATTGAGATCCTCCTCGTTCATTGTTCCCCTCCCCTCGCCGTCCAACCCCAAGCGCATACCCCAACAAACCCCTCACGAAACTCTTCGGATACTCCTCCCCGCCCGCCTCGGGCACGAACCTCGCCACATCGCAGCTCGTCCCATACATGCGAATCGCCCCGTAAACAACCAGCCTGAGTAGATCCCCCTCGGTACTCCCCATCCACAGCAATTCCACCAACACAGGCGTCAGCGCCTTGACAAACTGTTCCGGACAGCCCTCCTCCCCACCATGCTGCATCTTGGCGCACACGAGCTCCATGACCTCGTCCTGGAACGCGACATCTCGGACCCAAGACCCCAGGAACCAAGCGCCTAGGTAATCCGTATATGCCGCGCGCGCCTTGTCCTCGGCTGACCTGGGTTTCCGCTTCGGCGTCTGCGTCTGCGTCTGCGTCTGCGTCTGAGCCGGGTCGTGCAGCTGCGCCAGGCCGGCTTTGGTGAATATCTCCCCCGAGGCGAGCCACTCGGCGTACATGTCGAAGAGGGCGAAGTCGGGGAAGTTGAGTCGGAAGATGCCGTCCTGGTGGTGTCGTGTTAGGGGTGGGGAGGTGAGGTGCGAGCGGAAGTAGGCTGATGTTTGGATCAAGCGAGGTGCTGGAAGGGTGAAGAGCCTGGTCGAGGGCGGTGTAGTGCGTGTGTCGCGGAGTTTTACGGTTATTGTCGTTGTGGTGGTGGTGGTGGTGGTGCTGGGGGTGCTGGGGGTGGACATTGTCGATTCGTCGTCGTCGTCGTCGTCGTCGGTGTCGGTGTCTTGTGTGGTTGTAATCCTTTCTGCGGTAGCTAGCACACTGTGGAAAATGGCAAAGGGCTTGCACGGAGTATATATAGAACGTAAGAAGAAGAAAAGGTTCTCGTGCAGAGCCAGACTCTTATTCGATCAACTTGGAAATCTCGCGGCAGAGCTGCACTGATGCGAAGGATATATGAAGCGGTGAAAGGTCAAGGGTGAAAGAAGGGAGAGAGAGAGAGAGAGAGAGAGAGAAGCCACCCAAGTGAAAGACATATTTTTCCTCTTGCACCATTAGAGGGCTGCCAGTAGTTTATACATGTTACCATCATCATGATGTTTTTTTTTCCCCGACAACATACAAGTATCAATTCATCTCAGACCCCGCTCATCAGCATCCGCAGCGTCAGTCAGAATCGCTTCCTGATACCGTCCATGAAACTTTACAACTATATATACTGCGACCACCGTCCTAGATCCTTTAATTCGAAGTGATTCCTCATTGACTTCATCGCAACACAGAAAGGTCAAGCTAAGGGAGGGCCCGGGGGGGGGGGGGGGGGGGGGGGGAGAAGAAGCTCAGTGAGAGTGCCTCAATCCGAGGGAGGTGGAAAAAACAGCAGCTTCGAAGACATGCCTCGCTCGCCCATCGACGGACAGTAAACGGGGGTTTTGGCGCAAAGAAGACACGTGTTCGTTCGCTCGTTCGCTATCGGATGATAAAAGTTACTGGCCAACGTTTGAAATTCCCTGTCTTGGATCATGAGATATAGGAACGGAGACGGAGACGGAGACGGAGACGGGCAGGAAAGCTGCGTGTCAGTCAGTCCGTTAGTCAGTCATTCAGATGTATGTATATATGTATATACGCAGACTTCTTTCTTTCTTTCTTTCATTCTTTCTTTCCTGCGTGCCACGGACCCACCCAGCCGAGAGGTGGGCACGACGTTTATTTATCTGTTTGGGACATGACCCGTCTGGTAGGTAGGTAGGTAGGTAGGTACTCTTTTCTCCGTGTTCGTGTTCGTGTTCATGTTCGTGTTCGCTTCTTACATTCCGAAGAATTTAAGCTATTAATAGTACGCTTTGGTTGATTGATTATTCTGGATGGGATTTAGTTGATTGGGAGGGAAAAGGGGGGGGAGTGGGGGGAAAGGGTCGATGTGTGAATACAAATAAGTAGTCAAGGTTCAAGTTCGAATTCAATCCAACTCAACTCAACCAAACCAAACCCCTACCCCTACCCCTACCCCTCCCCACACCAAAATCACCACAACAAAACAAGACCCTTTCCCCTATCCAAGAAAAGTTTTCTAAGAGAGATTCAATGAATATTCAAACCACCTATCGATAGGATAAGATGAGATAATCTACAAATTCAACGTCATGGCTCATCCAAAAAAAAAGACATAAAATGATAAAATGGAATAGAGAAACATAACATGGCAAGACATAACAAGCAACAAAAAGGACCAGGAGGAGAATTTTCAGCAAAAATCAGACTCACCATGTATTTACAAAAAAAAAACGTTAAGCAACAACTAAAAGGCTACACACACAAGACCACGTCGCTAACAAAGTTCTCCTCTCGCTCTCTCTTTCCACCCCCCTGACATTACCCATTTCATCAACAGCCACAGATTATCTTTCTCTTGCCCCTTCCCCCAGCCGGGTGGCAGTTCTACCACTGCTGTGCTCTTTCTTCGCTCTAGCACTAAAGAGCGTACAAGGGTGGGAATATATGTACGTAAAGATCATCAATGCTGAAAACAAAGGAAGGTCATCGACCATCAAAAAGAAAACAAATGATTCACAAGTCTAGCAACCAAACTCATCTTGCCAATTGGGTATTGCACAGCAATCAACCCAAACTCCAGCCTTCTTCTCCATAACCCAGGAACAGAACAGGCGAGACCAGAAAGAGACGCTTATTCGGGCTTGCCGAGCACACCACGGGCGAAGTGACGCTTGCGGAGGTTGAACTCGACGGCGCGCTTCCGGGCAGCAGCGGACTGCGTGAAGGCAGCTGAGCCACCGAAGGGACCGGCAAGGGCGGCGTTCTGCATCTTGACGACACAGACGTTGGAGGCGCCGCCGGCGGTTCCGGAGCAGGTCATGCCAGCGGGCATCTGGACCTGTTGTGGGGGTCAGTATGTGATGCTGTGAAGTGATGAAAGAGTAAAGGAGTGTGGATGGGATGCATGTACATACCTTGACGGGGAAGTCCATGGTGGAAGCAGCGGAGAGACCTCCAATGCCGATACCGGGGACGTTCTGGGTGACGGTAGCGTCCTGGAACGCAGTTGGGTCGGTGCCACCGGAGGTAGCATCGATCTGGGCGGTCAGGGGACCGGCGCCGTCCTGGTTGACCTGGTGGAAGGTCATGGTGATGGTGCCATCATTGGCGGTGGTTGGGAGACCAGAGGTGGCACCGGAGCCAGCAGCAGCGGCAACACCACCCTCAGTCGTACCCTTTGCCGTCTTGGTTCCGGCGGAAGTAGCACCACCTGCAGCGCCGGCCTTGCCCTTTCCGCCGAGGAGCTGACGCTTGGTGCCAGCCTTTGCAGCACCTGCAGCGGGAGCAGCAGCACCAGCAGCGGGAGCAGCAGCACCAGCAGCACCGGCAGCGGGAGCAGCAGCGCCAGCAGCACCAGTTCCCATAAACGTGGCGATGGCGGCACCAGCATCGACGGCGCCACCACCCGAGGTGCGGCCGAGAGGGGAGGCCTTGCCAGAGGCAACATCTTTTGCGCGGATGATGGAAGTATCGGCCTCAGATCCGCAGCCGGGGGAGGCGCAGTCACGGGGAGTACCATCCTGGACTGTATGATTGTTAGGCTGTGGAATAAAGAGGAAGAAGAAGTGGGTTGAAAATACTTACCGGAGAGACCAGGCATGGTCACACCGTTGGCACCAGTGACAGCGGTGATGACACCGTGGGCAGAGGCGTGAGCAGCAACAGCCGCGATCATGGCGAGTGAGTAACGCATGTTGATGGATGTGTGGGGGTTTGAAAAGGTTGAAGAAATTAAAGTATTGGGTAATAAGATGCTAGAAAGGGCAGATGAGCTTGAAGGACTATTAGACAAGCGACCGGCGCAAGGTGAATTATTGGAAAGGAATGGTAGGAAAGTCTGGAAGATGCTGAAGTGATGGTGATATCGAATTTGGGAGGTGAGGGAGATGGCTTATATACGATCGAGGCTACATACAGACTGCCGAACCGAAGCTTGAGAAGACTTAAGCTTACTTGCCGCTCGGGTCCGTGTCGTTGCCCAGAAAGGCCTACTCCAGGGAGCCCCTATTGTCATCCAGTGCAAAGGAAGCACAAACAACCGGCCATGAGACCAGAAACCGTTTACCCAAAGGGGAGGTCGAGACAGTGAGGGTCGAGCCATGTCCAAAACAGGAATGCTCGACCAAAATCTGCTAGGAGGTGCACGACGGGAAGATCGATTCCAGGAAGCCAGACCAGGAGGCCCACGTCCACAAACACGTCAGGGGGCGGAGAAACCATATCGCGGTCGCGAAGAGAGCATTGACGTTTGGGATCTGAGAATGGGATTTGGCGTGTGGAGGTCTAAACTCGGCTGATTCAAAACACACACTCCATGAGAGACGTTTTATCCCTACAGTAGGCCTATAAGGTTGCAAAGAGCAGGAGAGGTTCCGAGGCAGTTCTTCATACTACAAGGGACACGTCCCTACAGTGGACCTATGAAGTTGCGAAGAGCAGAAGAGGTTCCGAGGCAGTCTTCCATACTACAAGTGACACGCGATAGTTCCGTCCCGGGGCCGATAATAGCTGAATTGTTTCCATGGCCAGACAGGAAAGAGGCGCAGCTTCCTGATGAGATTATACACACGTAGCGTCCCCTCAGCCTTGTTTTGGATGCTCTAGTGACAACAACCCTTTCAAGAAATGACGGGTCTCGACAAGTGTCAGAGCGGAGCATGCTGATCCGGAAAGGGAGCAATGATGAATTAGTAACGTGCTGCTGCTTGTTTTGTTTAAGCTCAGTCGTCGTATCTGTTCCCATGAGAATGAAAATTAAATAACAAGAGACCAATAGACCAATGGCAGAAACCGGAAACCGGAAATGGTTCGCGAACGCTGGTCTTCCGAATACGAGCCTCAACGCTGAGTTCCGATTCGATGCCAAATTTGTCCACGGAGACTCTTGAGGCAGCGGTAGCGTGGGCGAAACGCAAAGAGCTCACCAAAACAAGCGTCATTGAGAGAAACTGTTTGAAGGTCGGATTGTGGTGTTTCGATGACGGTAGTGAAACGGGTCATAGTTTGAAGTCTGGTATACGTTGGCGTGGTGGTGGTCCCTTGCTATGTTTTTAGATCGTTTCAGAAGCTTTCATCGCTCCACATCTCTTGTTCAGTGCTTCAGTTGGAGGGCAGCCACACAAGCGCTCGAGTATAGCTGCCCCATTGCGACCGGCATGAATACGAGAAGCTGTGTTCAACATCCGAGAAGTGACAAGCAAATATGGGATGCAGCAATTCTTGTCGACAAATACAGGATATCTTAGCATTGAGAACAATCCCAACATCCGATTCCGAGATGGACTCTGCATAATTACTGTGTAGACTGGCTAGGCGCTCGCCTTGTCGCCAGTGGGTCCGTCTTCGATGAAAGACCTAAAGTCCCTTACCTCCTTTATCCACACATATCGAACACAGATCTCCTGGATTTCGAAATATATGGCTTCCGGTGGAAGCAAGGCTTTGCGGATCAGGTTGCGGATGAAGAGCAGCAGCAGCTTTACAGCTCGCGTTTGCGCTTCGCGCCCGTGGCCGATGCCTTGGCCCGAGTTTCCATTCGATCCTGTTATCGAAACCCCAGCGAAAGAGCCTTCGGACGCGGGGTCTGGCGGCTCGCCCATCTGTTCGGTCAGGCGAAGCGAATGCTGGATGTAATCACTGATTACAGGTGCTGGATCGATGGAATATCGCTCCAACATGTTATCCTGCAGCAGTGTTGTCAAAAAGTCCAACGACGACAACTCTATGGGCAGGTGCGTCAACTCTTGTATGGCTGATTCAGGATTACTTTCTAGCCGTGACAGCACTTGCTGCTTCCATTGTTGAAAATCGCTCAACTTGGGCCGGCGTGGAGTCATCACTTCCTTGGTCGTCTCGATGGATCCTGTACGACAGTCCTCCGGGCCCTGGTCTGGGAATGACGTTTTCTCATAAATCCCCTCTTCCTCCAACATTTGGATGTACGGCACGATATCAAAAGATATCGTCTGCCGCAATTCCACAAACTTCTCATACAACCCTCTGGGCGAAATCTGGGCGAACTGGGCCGGATTGCGAAAGCGAAGCAGCGACTTGGCCACTTCTGTGCGGACTACATTAATATCTTTGGTTCCTACATGACCATGGCCATCAGTTCGAGTCATGTCAGTCGCGAGTCGGCCGGCATCCGATTCCGTCTTCGCCAGTCTCTGGATCATCTCGACCCAGTGGGAGAGGAAAGGGTTCAGGCGTAGCGGAGTGGCTTGGTTGAGCACGTAGAGACTGTATTCGCAGTTTACGAGGATGGAAAGCAATTCCCACGAGGGTTGCACTCTGGCTACGTAACCACGGTCAGCGGACACGTCTCTCCAACGTAATGGATGTACGATAGTCGCGGAGCGCACAGGGCAGGGGGGATAGGGGGATAGGGGGATATGGGGATATGGGGTAGGATGCAGCTAATTACATAGCTGTATGTATGTATGTACCCTGTTCTTCGATTGCGTCCAGGGTATTTTTCAACCTCAAACTCTGCTCGAAAGTGCGTCCGTCAGACGCACCACCACCACCACCACCACCGCCCAACAACTGGGCCGCCGAGCTGTCGGCGCTATCCTTGGTAAAGTATCGCGTCGCAATCTCGCAGGGCCTATCTGACACGCCAAAGAGAGCCATGTCGTCGGGTGTTAGTGCTGCGGAGATGTCCATGTCAGTCATTTCGCAGCCGGGCGCATCGAGCAGGTAACAGCTGTGTGTGAGTTGGCAATGTGCAGTGAGGAAGACATGGGGTGGCTGCCTGCGGTGATAACGTATGTGCCGTCGTAATATCAATAGTCGTGTGGTACGCGTCCACGTTTGCATGGATTTTGCCAAGCGCGAGGGACAAGCGGACAGCGGATAGCGGATAGCGGATAGCGGATAGCGGACAGCGGACAGCGGACAGCGGACAGCGGACAGCCCCGTGCGAGCGATGTTTACGTCATAGCGTCCTTGTTCCACGAGTTGCGAGAGACAAGGAACAAGGAGTGTTAAAAAGGTTTCGCAACCCGTGCTCGCTCCCATGCTACGAATGCGGTAATTTGACCTTTGTCCTTCTATCCTTGTAGAACCATTTTTCTAACTTTGTACTACCTTCTTCTCCCTAACCTGTCCTTGACTTTCCTTTTCTTCAGATGCGCATTGCATCTTACTCAATCTGCCCGTAATAGTGAATCTCTTTGCTTACATATTGAGCTACTAACAAATGTAGAGAAGGAAAGCCGAAAAGAATGACAACGACAAGAACCAACTTACATGCAGCAAGGCCAAGTGTTGAGTATACAATCAATTTTACGTCCCCAACTCTTGACATGAGTTGCACTGTCAAAGCATCCGTTGGGATTGTGATTGCCTTGGTACTCTTCTTGACATCATCACAGCAAACTGCAAAAGAACATCATAGAGTAATTAAATAATTCATATTATGCTACTCTTCCGAGTCCCACCTATGGCGGATAAGACCCAACCACGCCAACAAAATGCCAAAGTAAACGCCTCCGTCATGACAGACACCATAGGTACAGAAAAACCGCGTAACTCGGACTCGGGCGGATTGCCCTCACTCCCTCGTAAATACGTAGACGTAGACAGACACAGTGTTCGCGTGATCTAGGCCGTGACGTAGTTGTGGAAAGAGGAGCCGAGACCGAGGCCGAGACCGAAGGCACGGCGAAAAGAAATAGGGTATCGTGGATGCGGTGTTGGTGTCGTCATTGTGATTGTCGGGTGAGCGACATGTCTAAAACTTGAAGATGATGTATAGAGCGTGGATGATTCCCTGCGGTTACTGTTAGTAAACTTGTTTCTTTGCGAAGTAGGGCACAACGTACGGGAATGTATCCCAGGATGGTCAACAGAATGTTGATGAAGAAATCCGCATTGCATCCGCGCTCGAGGAACACACCGAGAGGAGGCAGGAAAATGGCGACGAGGATCTTGATGAGGTCACTGTGCGCAAGTTAGCACTGCTATGCCTCGGGCTTGTTGGGGCACGCGCGATGCAAGCATGCCGTCACATACCTTGCGGTGAAAGCCATTGTATAGGTTTGGGTTGTTGATTACTCGGAAGTAGCTGAAGGGTGCTTGTTGTATGAGTGGATTTTGTGGTTGGGGGAGTGTATGTGCGTGTGTGTGTGTGTGGATGGAGGATTGCAAATCGAAAGTGTTATGGTGAAGAAAACAAAGGGATGAAGGGAGGGGGCAATGGTGATAGATTATATACAATCAGCGGGAGTGACTGAAAGCCAAAGACTGGCGGCGGATGATTTATGACGTAGCACTTTACTCACCTCATTTCCCCACCTCACCTCCCCTCACCAAAAAAAAAACACCCGCCGAGCATCACGTAATTACCATTGTGAATAAACAAGGCCCAGCCACACTTACCTACATACATACATAATTACTGCCTTGGCAGTCCCAGAAATCAAAGTTGCTTTCTGCCAGGGAAACGACATGGCATGAAACTTGAATGTCGTCACCCTCCATGTTTCTCTGCTTGTGCACTCTCAACTCTCATCAAGTAAACTGCCAGCCCTGCGCCGAGTTTGCCGCTTGATGCCAAAACGTCGTTTGCCAACTTTTTCCTTGATCAGCAATTTATCCATCCCACTTGCCACTTGTGTGGCTCAGCGCCGCCACAACAGCAGGCAGGCATCTTGTATAGATCCTTGTTATCTACTAGTCTAGCGCGTTCATCACGACACGGTACATCATCATCGTCGTCATTAGGTATCATCATCAACCAGGAACCAATTTCTCCGGGCCGTTAATTTGCTACTGTATGTACGTATGTACAATGTTACAAAGGTACCTATTCAGCTTGTTCTACAGTAATCAAGGCACTGGTCCAAGGCCTGGCTGCAACCGAGCATGGTTCGGAAGCAACGGCAGCGGGCGGCGTTGGCACAAAGGCTGACGACAAGCAGTTTTTGGACGTGGTGTGTGTGTTTGTTTGTTGCTTTTTCCAAGGTTCTTGGCGCATGTCGTCGTGAACGATACTTGAGCCACATCTAAACAATGCCATGTCAGCTTATTGGTCGTGTTCAACCAGTCGTCCCTGTCAGAACCTGACTTCGAACGAGAGGCGGTGCAGAACATGGCATAGGCAGTACATAAGTATACTACAGTGGTACCAATGACATACAAAGTAAGCAGTAAATATATTGCGGAAGCAGTAAGATACAAAACTAACATGTTGATTTCGAAAAACCCACAAAGTCAAAACACGCTTCCTCGAGGGGATATCGTCCTATACGCTAATTCGTCACACCTCCCTCTACACCCGTCACCATTCCTATTCCTCTATTGCGGCGTCTGCTTCTGCAAATCCGCCTCCACACCCCTCTGCCTCGCCTTCCCATCATCATGCTGTCTCAGCGCTTCTTCCTTTTGCGCCGCATTCCCCGTCAACCCCGCAACCGCACCGCCCACCGTTCCCCCAACACGATCGTGCAATCCCTTACCCAAATCCTTGAGCTGCCCCTCGGCCTCCTGTGCCTGACCCTCCTTATTCTGTTGCACACCCTCCTGCTTCAGGCCCTGAGCCCCAACAAGATTCCCCACAAACTCCTTGGCAGAGCCAACGGTTTGGTCGTACGATCCAGCACTGCGGTTCGGGTCGTCTTTTGCGAAACCTCCGCCGGGGGTCGCAGTGAAGGGGCCGGCTTTGGCCGTCGTGTGCGAGAGGTCTTTTTCAGCCGAGGCCGTGGTTTTCTTCGCCTCACCCGCTTGCTGATGGAGTGTCAGTCTGACCGAATATGAGGGGAAGAGATGGAGACGAGTGTTGGTAATGTAGAGGAGAACTTGCCTGGTCAGAGGTACTGCCTGTGATCGCACCCAAGGCACTTTGTACTGCGCCCGAGGCTTGGTCCATGACGGACTGAAGCGTCGACGTAGTGTCCTTGCTGGTGTTGGTGTTTGAAGACATGATGATGATGATGATTATTGTTGTAGTAGTAGGTGAGTGGTTTGGATTTGTTATCGTAGAGGTGAGCTTGGCCGTTCAACGAGAAGAGGAGGGGTCTGTGGTGGGCTTTATAAATCTAACGAGTCCCGCAGAGTCAAAGTCGCATGTGAGCCTATGACGTAGCCGATTGAGCCCTACCCGCGACTGGAATAAATATTAGGTGGCGCAACCGCAGCCCTATCCATCATCACACTGTGGATGCAAGTAGATCATGACTGAATCATCCATGCGTATCAACTGACCAAGTTGCACAAACAAGTTGCGAAGTTTTATTTTGCCGCCGGGTGATCCTCGTGGTCCATCCACTACAAAGTATTGAGACATACACGGCTGCTATGATACAATTACCTCTAAACACTGACACGCGTGCTATCCTGCGAGAATCGAGTGTACAGAGGTTGAAGGACGACGGAACAATTCACCATGTTCGTACACCTCGGACCAAGAGTAGTCTAGACCAAGTGCAAGATTATATCCATATTCGTCCATGTGATGGACGTAGTGCGAAGTAGTATCGAGATAGCTACCAGTGGCATATCTAGGCAAAAATTAGCAACCGTCAAATGATCGCAACGTAGGATCAAACTTACACCACCCTCACTATCATCCACGCTCCACGTCCCCGCGAGACCCACAATCTCCACCTCCCCATCAGTATGCTCGCTCATCTTGCCCAACCTCGCGACTCCAACCCATGTCGCCGCCGGCCCGTTGTTCAACAACCGTCGTGCCCAAGCATCAATAGCCGGCTCACCCGTCTCGTCTCTCGCCTGTTTCAAAAACGGTATCAACGCGGTGCCTCCGGTACCTCTTAGTTTCTTATTTCCATTACTATCCCCTCTGCTCAGGGTATTGGCGATATTGACCCGCTGTGCAGAGGCTTGTTTTGGAGACAAGGACCGCGAGTGTGAACGCGATTCACGAGACTTGACGATGATGTACCGGGATACCATTTGTATGTGTTTATCACGGAAGGCGCGGAGCATGGCGAGACAGGCATCGAATGCTGTCACGAGCGCGCGATTGGACCGGTTCTTCACCACGAATTCACGGATGTTAGACACGCTTTCCACGTGCTCCAGGAACCTCTTATGCGGACCCGGCATATACTTGCGCATCTCGAGGATGAAGTTGTGACTCGGTGCCGGCATGCCACCCTCTGAATCGGACCCGTCTGTTCGCTTCGCACCCGTGGGACGGTGCTCTACCCCGAGTACAATGTCGAAGAATTGGATGATGGAAGACTGAGCGTTGCTTCCACCGCTGAACTGTACGTAAGGCTGAGTGCCGGTACCATCATCAAAGGTCACGCCGTTGGGGAGACCGGCTTCAGCCATGTTCTTGCTGCCTGCGAGGAAGGGCCTGATGCGGTGATAGAAGACGTGCGGATCGCAGCTTTCATACATCCTCTCCAGTAGTCCGCCCAGCTCATCCAGCCTCTCTGCGAAAGACCGCAGGCAATGGGTAACAGTATTCGCATCGTTCCGCCGCGCAGCAGCAATGGCTTCTATCATGATTGGTATGATGGGGCCAGCCCTGGCTTCAATTGCCACCGATATGAGGTAGAACCACGACTCGTCCAACGATCCCGTGAAGGTCATGAGCGTGGAGAGGTTATCCAGTGTATCGACCGGCTCGTCATTGAACATGGGCCTCCAATTCCACAAGCACACGCCCGCATAGGTAGCCACGGGAGGGAGTTGGAGGTGTCGGCACGTTTCCAAGAATGGGATGGAGATGGGTGGTGGAACGATCTGTATCAAGTGGTTAGCGGTGCATCATGTATGCGATACGCGGTTGGCTGAAGCTTACATCGACGGGCCTATCACCACCCCAGATGTATGCATGCGCGATGAAGCCCAATATCGAATATGCCCGTCGCCATTCTGCTTCTGTGATGAGGAGGTCGGTCGATAGGATCGGGAGGGCTTCGACTATGCGCCGTAGTCTCTTGCTGAGAATCAGGCTCTGAAAGTTGCGTGCGATTGTCTCCCATGGCTGGTAGTATGCGTCGGGGAGAACTTCTAGGGGGATCTCGGATGGGAGGAAACCATTCTCAGGCGATATGTCGTAGTCGCTAAGACGTGGGAGTGGTGGTATCATAGCGTGTGGCGGTTGTACAAGTAAGTCTAAGACGAAGGACGAGCAAGTATGTAAAAGGAAGGACGGCCGTGGGCGGGAACTATAACAATGCGAAAATCCTTCAACAAGTTTGAGCACCTGAGTAATGAGAGCACCAACTTTGGTACAGTACTTGGGGGGTCGTGTCGCGTGATGGTGGTGGTGTACCGGTAGATTCAAGTTTGTAGCAGCTCTTTAAACAAAAAGCTTGGAATTACGCCACCCGTTTCGGTCCAGGAATTGTCGCAGAGATGGCACCTAGCGGTGTAGTATGTTGTCGCGTTGGAAACGTGTGCAAAAATTCTGGGTAGATGGCTGTCTAGGAAGGAGTAGCGAGGGCGGGGACGTAATATTTAGTACATGTAGTAGTGTTTTTTTTAAAGGACGACGAGGCAACACCTAAAGAGATCCGAGGCAGCCAGTATGGCAAGCGGGGCAACCGCTTGGAACTAGAGAATTCGAATAAGAGTGAGAAGACTGAGAAGGACCAGGAGATTTGTAATGAGTAAAAATTGAAACAAGAGCCTTATTATCCGCGGCCGTGAGGATTGAAAAAGTGTGTGTGTGGGTGTGTGAGTGGGTGAGAGCATGAGAGACGCCCTTGGTACTAGACACCTATGTATTACCTCCTAATCCCTCCTACCTCACCTCAACAAGTATTGATATGCGCAATGCCAAAGGCCCGACCAAATGCCCCAGGAAGCGCAGGGTCTAGACAACAGACTAACTAGTATGTATCATCTATTCTTTACACCTGTCCACGGATGGAACTGTTGAACTGGACCTGGTTTGTATGTACATACATACATACATGTACATACATAAATAGCCTGATTCTGATGAGTATCAACATTAGTAAACGTCTTAGGTACAAGAGGGATTATTATTAATTAGTGAAATAACAGAAAAAAGAGAAGGGTTGGTAATCAGAACCGCCGGCCTGTGGTGGGGTTAATACATAATAAAGCGGTACATAGTTCGAGACGAGACACTAGGCAAGTGACGGGTCTGAACATTACAGTTTCAGATTTCATCTTTGATCATCGATTCTACAACCAACCACTCCAACTGTGATGCAGACCAAAAACTACATACTCTCTCTCTCTCTCTACAACCCTTGCCCTTTCAGGACATACAAACCCCCCCATCCCCCATCATACTAAAGCAAACCATATTAAAATTTGCGAGCCCGCCGCGCCTGCCATGGTGCATGCATGCTCGATAAAAGAAATCCCCCCCCCCCTTCCCCCCTACATAATTGCCAAGGAAATGGTGCTAAACGCCTTGGCCATCCTTAAAGCAGACATACAGTACAGACAGCACACCGCCCAACCGTCCATTCATCCCTAATCTTTCCTCCCAACATATCCAATGCCCTTGCAACGGAAAATATTCAGCCGACTAATTGTATGTCGTCGACAGCGCAGATTTTTCGGGGTATAAACGTCGTGGATGATAGAAATGATGCAAGCTCGCTGACCTTCGCTTCCAAGAAACATTATAAACTATTGAAATCCCTACTCATAATATTTCGCGCTGCTTTAGCTGTGATGCACTTCTATGCTCGTTGCTACAAGAAAAAAATCTCCACTCGGTAGTTTGTCCGGCTCAACGAGTTTTCTAATCACTGTTAGCAAGGCAAATACATCCAATGCCGAATGTCATCGACGTACAAGACTAGCAATCGCCGCCGCCGAAGCTAGATCAGGCTTCCCGGATACGCTGCGCTGCGCGGCTCTCGGAAGACTGCTTGTTACATTCAGCGGGGCTCCATTCGCAGTTCGTTTAGCTCCCGCTACCCCGGGCGCACCTTGAGCAGTCGAATGCCGCCTGGCCCCCGCCTTGACGGGCGAACTACTTGGAACATCTCGATGCGAGCTTACTGCGTTGCCATTCTTGAAGCTAGTCATAGGAGGCTCTGGAAGCGGTCGAACGCGCTGCTGTTGGTGCGGGGTTTGAGCTGACACATAGCGTTTTTGCGGAGAAGACACAGCAGTATTGCCATTCACTGGTTGTCGTGCAGTCGGTCTTGCAGTTGATCTTTTGACACCAGTAATAAACTCGTGTTGCATGGCTTCATCAGGCTTCATGCGACGATCAGGATCCCATCGGAGACATCTAGAAATGAAATCTAAGAACGCTTCATCATCGCACTTGAGAGCTTGTTGCAATGTCTTTGAACTCGGCCGTCTCCGTCGGCCCTTGGTCGAAACGGTCACTCGAGGCTTCCCGAGAGAGTCGAAGAAGAGCTTCTTCCGGCTACTCTTTTCGATCAAATGCTTCTCTGGTGGGCCAAAGATTTCCATAATGCAAGCCAGCTGCTCTTGCTCGTTCTCTCCAGGGAATATGGGATAACCGGTAAGCAGTTCGGCGAGGATGCACCCCAGACTCCACATGTCGATGGGTAGGCCATAGCTCATGCCTAGGATAACCTCGGGCGACCGGTAGAAACGGGATTGAATGTACGTGTACACCTTCTCATTATCAAAGCAGCTAGAGCCGAAATCGATAACCTTGATTTCCGAGTGGAGCGGGTGTGCAAGCAAAATGTTTTCGGGCTTTAGATCGCAGTGGATCACTCGTTTGCCTTTCAAGAGCGTCAGGGATGCTAGCATCTGCTTGCTGAAACGACGAATGAGACGGAGGGAAAATCCTTTGAACTCGTGCGCCTTGATGAATTCATACAGGTTCATCCCGAGAAGTTCCGTGGATATGCAGAGATGGCCTCGGAAGTAGAAGCTTTGCACGAAATTAATCATGCTATGCTTCTTGTCCGGATCCTGCTAGTCGTTAATACAGAGACCCAAAACCGATTACATGACTCGCGCATAGACCTACCCATTCCAGAAGTTTCTGCAGAATGTTGACTTCGACCAAAGCTTGTTGATGGAAGCGCTTCTTATTGCGGATGATCTTGATAGCAACAAGATGCCCGGTCTTGTGATCCACACATCGCACAACTTGTCCGAAGCTGCCCTTTCCGAGAAGATCCACGACTTCATATCGATATGCAAGGTGATCGCCAAACACGATGTTGTAGTCGCCTCGATCATCGTCGTATCCAAAGTTAGCAGTTGAAGCACGAAGATCTCCGACATGCTTCTTTGCATTCTTCGTACCGCAAAAGTAGATCTCTTTGTAGTCGATGATCTCTCCTCTTTCGAAGATGTTGAGATTGACCACTTGTAGTGCCTGAGCTGGGCTGACACGCTCCTGTGGCTTCGCCCTTTTCCTCAACTCATCGACATCGCGCGCTGCATGTTCAAAATCTTTGCGTTTTGAAGCAAGTTTCCTCATCTCTTCGTCTGCTACCATGTCGTCCCTATCCAAGTTTGGATCGAGATGCCGCGACCTCAGCACGTTGGATGAGCTCCTGGAACCGAGCATCCTTTGCATGGGCGTCAACAAAGAGGAAGTGGATTTGGTCGCAGTCGTGGCGCTAGCATGTTCGGCATAACCAGACGGGACTCGGACACTCATGATGCCATTCTGTTTCTGTTTCTGTTTCTCGACTTCCGTATCGCTTGCAACTGTTGCTGTGGCGGATTTGTGGCGAGCGAAATCCAACGATGGACGTGGGCGATGTGAAGATGTTGGACTCGTATTATCGAGGGATCCGCTCCAAGTTGCAGAAGCAGGTAATCTTGGTGGTGGCATCTCGTTATGTTTCGGCGGTTTCGGTGCATGTTCCTCGCTCTTTTGAGCAGGATTGCGGGATTGAGAGACGTGTGAGACGTGCGTTGCGGCTTTGGATGAGGCTCGCCGCCAGCCACCGAGGCTGAGTTTTCGTCTCAGAGATGAGGCAGACGAAGGGGTTTCTGGCTCCGTCGAGGTGGAATCCGACGTGTCCTTCTTTACAAGGGTGCGAGGTCCGTTCACTTTCACACTTTGCATATCTACATCGGTGTCACTCAGTTTGGGCTCGGCACTTGGCTGAGAGTATAAGCGAGTGAACTCGCCGCTGCCCTTGGGTAGCGAATTCGATGAAAAGGGCGTGGTCATAAGTCGTGTGGGATTCAATGTCGGTATAGGCATTGCCTGCGCCCCGTGAAGAGATGAATCATTCACTCGCAGGTTAAAGGCGGAACTGCTGCTGCGAAGATGTTTACCGAAATCGTACTGGTCTACGATGTTGCTTTTGGAGAAGAAACTCGCCTTCGATGCCGTCATCGGGGTACTTGGGGTCTTGTTGCCGCGCTTGGGAGGTGTCAGAGTACGATCATCAATCTCAGCCGATGGTGTAGGGAAGGACGAGATTCGGTTGTTGAATGGCGTTCCGAGTGGCAGCAGGTTGAGTGGAGGGAGGCGAATTGGCTGCAGATTCTTCTTGGTCTGTTTCTGTACTGCGGGACTATGGTCGGCCTCGGATCCTGCAGAGCCCACAGTCAGTCCTCTCCTATGTCTGATCGTGCCCTTGCTCTTTCGAGGAGCGTCTGCCTTGCGAAATTCCACTGCCAAAGCATCAACACTTTGGGCACCAGTAGTATGCGTAGCCACGGGTTCCTGGGGAGTCGGTGGTGGCATGGCAGGTCTCAGTGTCGACGTCGAGAACGAAAAGTTGCTAGCTTCGGGATCCTTGGGCGACTCGTACGCCTTCGGTATAGCTGGGACGGGAGGCACCTCTTCCTCTTCCTCTCCGCCGGCCGAGCTATGCACATTTCTAGGTTTCGGCGTTGGCAACCGAGATCCTGACAGGGCGGCATTGAGACGAGGTTGCAGCGCGGAATTCCCCAGATTCAGATTTGACAGCCTCAAGGAATTGAGACTCGAGTTGGACGAAAGTGAAATGCCCGAAGTATATGACTTGCGATTCTGGTCTGGGGTAGCGCGTGCAGAGGACGGCGTCACGCTCTTCTCAAACATCAACGCTGGCGATTGATTCAGCGGTCTGTCGTCGAAGGGAAAGTCGGCCTGGGGAGTAGGGGGGCTGATGGGACCACCTGGAGGGTTGGGGTTCATCGATAGCCTCTTCAATCTCCGAGCATCAGTCGGACTGATAGTCCTGGCCCCGAGACCGCTCACGTGGTGCATGGTCGACTGCCGCTTACTCGCGGAAGAGGATGGTGTTTGCGTTCGTTGCCCGGGCGACCTGCCAGGAGAGCGCGCCTGGTTGACGCTGAGATTCGACCCTCGATCGGGTGTCATTGAAGATGCGGACAGCATTCCGGGCTGCTGCCTCGAGGGTGCTCCCATGGATTTGGCTTTGGTGGCCCGAGTTGCGTGTGACACTTTGGGTGGGTCTGTGGTGGGGTTGATGTTCGTATTCATTGTTCCGCGGCGGTTGATACCCTGGCCGAATGAGGGTGTGCGGCCCATCCGACCCAACGTATTATCGTTTGTCAACTTGGGCATTTCAGAGCGAGTGTCGATGCTCGTTGGCATCATGCCGGGTCCAACGGATTTGCGCGGTGCGCGTCCAGCTGGATGCGGGGGTGCCTGTGCAGGCAACTGGCTCTGGCGGCGTGTTCGAACGGCTACGTTGGCAGCAGACTGGGGCATCGAGGAGGGTTCTGAGGGCGGAGGGTTGATAGACGTGGGATTGGAAGGTTTCTGCGACTGGCTGAAGCGACGCATGAGCGAGGTGCTCCGTGCGGGGCGTGAATCGGCAGGTGCAGGCGCAGCGGTGAAAGTGTTGGCGTTTGGCGGGCCGGGCGGAGGCATGGCGTTGTGAATGGCTACTCCTCCACCGCCAGGCACGGGAAAGTCGCTCAGGGTGGGCTCATAGGAGATGCTGGTGTGGAAGTCATCAAAGTTGACCGAGGGTAAGAAGTCGTAGGAGTCGCTGCCGATGCTGTCGGCGAAGGTACTGGGGGGGGTAGGGGCATCTGGCTGCTTCCCAAAGCTGTAGCGTGGATTCGCAGTTCTCGTGGAATTGGCAGCAAAGGCGGGCTCGCTCGTGGACGACGTGGGCATCAAAGAACGACTCGCAGCACTACTCGCAGCACTACTCGCAGCATTCGCAGCACTCACCGCCGCAGAGGCCGCAGAGGTCGCGTTGATGTCTCCCGAGACGGTCCTGAAAGCGAAGATTCTCGTCAGTAATTTTCCATCAATGTCTCCTATTTATTCCCATGCAGATCCCCACCCACCTTTGTTTTGAGAGATCAAGAGGTCGTGGTCCAAGCGGTGCCCGATGCTCGCGGACAGATGGCCGTCGTGCCCTAAAATTATTATTGCTGGCCGCCTTGGTGTCGGGCTGCGGTAGCGGGCGTGGAGCAGACGTTATGTTCGAGGCGCTCGTCTTGCGCAGCTTGTTATCGGGCCCACTCGTCGTGGTCCGTTGGAGTTTGCGACGGACGCGTCCTTCTGAAATGACATATCAGCAACCTGCTTTGCTTTGTTCCCAACACCCGTTGTCTAACAAGAGCCCACCAGCCGTGGGAGCATAGCTTACCCGCCGAGCCACTCGAGTCCTCCGCCGAATTATTTCTGGGAACAGGGAGCCCACTCTCCATTGTGCGGGCGGGGCCAGACCTCGCAGGCTGCGTGGTCATTGTCAATACACACTGCCACGGGCAGTCTGGTGGTGGGCCTGCTGACCAACTCGTACGTCCCAATCACTTCCAGCAGCGCGGTAGACACTGTCCTATCAGTTGTATCGCTTGAGATTCGCCGTCGAGAGAAACTCTCCAAGCTCGAGGCTTGGAGTTGAGGCTACGGGTGCGCGGGCATGTCGATGCAGCCAGGTGGAAGGGTGGAGCGGACGAAGGGCGGCGCCAGATATACGCGTGGTCTATAGGAGTCACTACCGGTGCATCAAGCAGAGCGGTAGATGAGAGGTGGATTTGGTTCTGTACGGTATGGTATGTAAGGGATGGGGCGTGAGCGTAGTGAGTGGATGTGGTTGCGAGAGCTTCGGGAAGACTTGAAAGCCAGAGCGCCACTAAAGGATGTGATGTCTCCCTCCCATGCCTAGAACTGCCACCCCCCCCCCCCCCCCCCCCCCCCCCCCCCCCCCCCCCCTGGGATAAATAGCTGCACGGTGCGCCTTCGCCAAATAACAATTTCCAATAAACAGTGGCGCTCACCGGGTAACCGTCGTCTCTGCCAACGACGTGTTCGGTCTGGCCATGTAATGTACAACTACCTACAAAAGGTACATACGTAACCTTTGTCAAAACCTTCCCCCCCATCGCAAATGCGGAGACGTGAACACACAAGGTTCTCTTCGCAGTGCGACATGCGACAGCCGACATGCGCCCCCGTCTGTCGCATGAAAGAAGACTATTATTACTAGGGGGGGGGGAGGAACTGAGAGCACGAAGCAGAGAAGCACAAGCAACTCTAATTAATCCTAGCCCATCGGCGACACCAGAGCACGAGTCTGCAGCTGTCGGCATGACTTGCGCGTACCGTACGACATGACGCCATCCATGATACAAAGGTTAATAATAATGAGATGGTGAATTGCAATGATTTCATCTCGTCTTCCCAGTCCTAATGTACTACTAGACGCCTTGCACACTGCATACTCTATGTATGTATGTACGTCCGGAGAAGCACGCGTGTGTGTGTGTGTGTGTGTGTGTGTGTGTGTGTGTGTGGAAAAGCCTAGAATGCAACGAACCATGGTAGGTGCGCGCCCCTACGGCATAACGTTTCGATCTTCAGAACCCTCTCTCTCTCTCTCTCTCTCTCTGACTGAAGCTTCTCTTTTGTGGTCAAACGCAGGTCGCGAGGTTGGTGTCTTTTGGTGTCACTGCTCTCCCCTGTTCATATGTAAGGATAACTACAAAGGGTACAGTGCAAAACAAGGGTACAAAGTAGACACAAGGGGGGTATGTATGTATGTATGTATGTAGGTACAAACAAGTGTAATAATACATAATTAAGGGATGGCCCGCCGCGCGGGTGGTGTGGTGCATAAGTACATGTCGAAAAGTGTGTCGGGCCAACGCCATTGCCCGGGCCAAGCATTCCGCCACGAGCGGACTGGAGTCAATGCAGTCAGCCATGCCATGCCATGCGTCATTTCCCTTGCGCGGCTCTATCAACGTGAACGTCAAGACATCCGAACACATTGCTAACCTTGGAACCATCATCCGGTGCACCTAACTCGTCGTATCGTCGTATCGTCCTATCCCCAGAGATCAGTGGTGAACAGAGCAGCAACCAGCAAGTCACTCCCTTTATTGCACCTCCAAGCATGTGATCCGGCAAGCTGTGGCTGTGCGATATCAACTTCACCACCGCGATACATCACCAGAGCGTATTGAAACTATACTCTACTACATACTCATTCGCCCAGCATGAGCAACGAACAATCAGACTCGGTCGCCAACCGGGACACGCCCATCCCCCTGGTCTCCGTCACGGGTCCAGACAATCAAACGCCCAACGCCCAAGACGACACAAAGCACCACATATCAGCCAGCAAACTCAAAGACAAGCTCCAATCCCTAGGCGACAATCTTGAGCGGTCAGAGTCACCCAGTCGCGTATCCGACCGTCTATTCACCATGTACATACCTACCTACCTCCCCTTGCCTATTCACATAGCATCACCACTAGCAAATCACATGATTAACCCATTCACCAGGCTCCTGTCCCAGGTTCTGCCCTCCCGGGACTACGATGATGACGACTCTCAACCCACGGTCAAGGATCGACGGTCACGAACCTACGTTGATCGCCCCTCGTTCAGCCTCCCCCTCATGTCGACCAACTTCCGGCGCTTCAATGCTCGTATCGGCGTAGCCTTCGTCTTCCAGAACCGCGCCATACGGCTCTTCACGTGGCGGCAACCAACCCAAACCCTCTCTTTCCTCTTCGTATACACATTCGTATGCGTGAACCCCACCTTACTCGCCGTCCTGCCGCTCGCTGCCATCCTCTTCTTCATCATGGTCCCTGCGTTTCTGGCCCGTCACCCACCGCCTCCCACGCATCTGCCCACGGATCTATACCCGCTAAGCGGGCCGCCACTGGCAGCGGCGCAAACGATAAAGCCCGCGCCCGAGCTATCCAAGGACTTCTTCCGCAACATGCGCGACTTGCAGAACTCCATGGAAGACTTCTCGCGCGTGCACGACTCCATCCTCGCCTTCACGGTGCCGCTGACCAACTTCTCCAACGAAGCGCTCTCGTCGACGCTCTACCTCGCCCTGCTCTTCACCTCGGTGCTGCTCTTCATCACGGCGCACCTCCTCCCCTTCCGCTTCCTACTCCTCGTCGTCGGATACACGCTCACCGTGGTCGGCCACCCCTACGTGGCGGACCTGCTGAGTGCCGAATCCACCGTCCAGCTCATCGAGAACAAGCAACACGAGTCCAGGTCCCTGCTGCTGCAGGTCAGCAAATCAGACATATCGCTCCAGCCGCACACCAGCACGCGCGAGGTGGAAATCTTCGAGCTGCAGCACAGACCGCTGCACCTCGCGAGCGGCGAGTACGAAGCCGTCCTCTTCTCGCCGTCGCCGTATGCGCCCCTCTCGCCGTCGCGCGTCGCGGGCGATAGACCGAGAGGCACGCCCTTCTTCGAAGACGTCCTGCCGCCGCAGGGCTGGCGCTGGTGCGATAAGAAATGGACGCTGGACTTGCTGAGTAGGGAGTGGGTCGAGGACCGCTGTGTTACCGGCGTGGAAGTTGAGATTGAGGGCGAGAGGTGGGTTACGGATCTGCATTATGAGGTTTTGGAGGACAGTGGTGGTGAGGGGAGCAAGGGGGGAAAGGAGAAGGGGAAGGGGAAGGGGAGGAAGAAGGAGAAAGGTATGGGTACGGCGGATGAGGAGAGGGAGGTGTTGAGACGGGCGTGGGAGAGTCATAGGCCGAGTAGGAAGGGGGAGTGGAGGAGACGGAGGTGGGTCAGGGGTGTGGAGAGGGTGCCCATCGGGAATTCGTACACGTGAGAGAAGCAGTGGGCATTGCGCTGCTTATATACATTACTATTTTCTTTTCTTCTCTCTCGTCTATTTCAATTCTCTTGAATATGCAATCACGAATCCACTCGAACATGACCCAGACTCGAGGCTTTTTATCCAGAGCATGTATGAGCTGTAGATGTCCAGGTTTTCTTTTTATCTTCCGGGGAAGGGAACGGAAATTGGGCCCTACATGCCTGACGCAGTGATCGATTTGGATGCATAACTGTCTGCTTCTCCCAAGGACCCGACTCACGCCCGTCCTACCTTGAACGAAAGAATATCATTTTTCCCCACAACCACCAGATCGTTTTCACTGACCCTCACGCCGCCATCGGTTTCCACATATGCGAGCGGCGCATCCCCCATGACCTTCTTGTACACATCACCCACGGTACTCCCTTTCTTGACCAGGACACAGTCCCTGAAGGCCGCCGTGCTCCCTGCGCTCCCGCTAGAATACGTATTCACGTTCCTGACAGGGAACACCGGGACCAGGCCCAGCAGCTCGGCGGCGCGAGACAGAACTTCTACAACGCCAGTTGAGCCAAAACGGTACAGAACCATGTCCTTGAGGTTCTCAATCCGATTCTTGAGTTTGTCGTCCATTTCCTTCAGACCCCCACCGTCAGGATCACCTTGTTCTATGAGGTCTTCCCTCGTATCCACGAAATCACTGCCCTCTGTGTACTTGACAAACCCCTGTTTCGCCAACTTCCTCAAAAAGACCTCACTCACCGCACTCGTCAGCACGATGCTTTTCGGATCCGCCGTCTTTGCAATCTTGGCAATGTTCTTATCCGCGTCCGGGTGGTCGATTTTATTGAGTGCTATAACAGTGGGGAATTTCTCGTCAGTGAAGGCATTGACTACGAGTTCAATTGTCTCGTTGGACCAGTGTTGGAGTGGCTCTTTGAGCGCGAGCTTGTCGAGACAGCGAGCGACGACTTGAGATGTGCTGCCATAACCCGAAAATTGGTTTTGCAAGGTTTCGACTGCCGTGGCTTTTATAGCTACATGTCGGCGCTTTATGGAGCCCCTATGAGTGGGGGTTAGTTGGATGTTGTGGAAGGGATGTGATGGTGGTATTGGGGGGGGGGCGAGGTACCATTTCTCCATCAGGTTGCCTTGTATCCACCGCACGATTTCTGAACGTAGCCAAACGATATCTTGACTGGGGTCATATCCCCGCGTAGCCTTTCCTATTACGCCATTAGCAAAATTGCACTATCCCCCATCCCCTCCCCTCGTTGCATTTCCCTCTCCTGACTCCTCTCGCACAACATACCTTCCTCATCCGTGGTCCCACTAACATCCACAACATGCACCAGCGCATCCGCATGTCTCAGATCGTCCAAAAACCTATTACCCAGTCCCTTGCCCAAATGCGCACCGGGGACCAATCCCGCCACATCCAGAAGCTCAATGGGAACACTCCGCTTGCCATCGACGCAAGATCCGTAGTTTGGTTTACACCGGTCGGAAGCGTTGACGCGCGCGCATGCGCAAGAGATCTGCAGGTATCCGATTGCGCGTTGCGGGTCAATAGTCGTGAAGCTGCCGTCGAATATCAGGCTTCATTCGTCCATACGCAGTGTGACGAGTAATAGTGTGTGCTTCGAAACGCACCCATCGCATCGCGTAACGGAATGTCCGGAGAGGAAGAGAAAGGCGTGAGCTTACGGAAAATTCCCTGATACCATGTTAGCCTTTCCAATACAACATGTCGTTTCATGCACTGCGAAAGTTCTACGGACCAACTTTGGAAGAGGCGTCTGTTAAACTGCCAGAAAATAATGTCTCAGAGGGAGGAGCTCTTAGTTTAAAAGGAGGGGCTGTAGAGGGGCAATGCGCACCTGTTGAGAGTCGTTGACTTGCCCGAAGAAGGCTTGCCCACAAGGCCTATGAGCGGATCTCGAGGCATTGTGAAGGAATACGAGGAAGGAGCGTGAGAAGGTGAAGAGAAGTGTGTATCTACTGAGGCGCAAACGTCGTTCCACAAAAGTTGAGCCCGAGTTATCTGCAAGTCTTATCGATAGCTGTGCCGCTGAGTAAGCCAGCCCTTGCGGCAAACGTCACACGAAGCAACGGAAATGCTCGCTTTTGCACCACCAAGCACCATGTTGAACAAATGCTCACAGAACATGGAGAAAACTGCAGTTATATTTATCTATATACAACGCTATTCCCTGATGTCCCTAAAATGCACATAAACGCCGGATCGCTCTCTCCAATTCTAAATCGAGTCGAAAACTCCGGAGAGAGCCAAGCCGTGGAAGATTAATATTACCTCGAAATGCACTTGGGGCATGGCATTGTCCGAAGAGTTCATATCCAGCTGCTGTCGCACAGTCATAAAATGCCAAAAGACACATGGAGAATCAACCGTCCACGACTCAGAGCACAAGTGCGCCGCCAAAGAGTGACGACACCAAGACGACCAACCCACAAACGAGGGGAGCGAATGAAAACTCTCCTGGGCCGAAAGTCGAGGCACCAGCGGTCTTAGAGGCACCGGCAGAAGCAGCAGAGGCTCCCGAGGTGACAGCGCCAGCACCAGCTGAAGCCAACGTGGTACTCTTAGTACCAGACGTTTGGCTGCCAGCACCCGTCAGTCCGACACCGGCACCAGCACCCGACTTCAAGTAGGTGGATGCACCATCTGGGAAAGCAGGGAGCTGATCGGCAGAGATGGTGACGTTCCAGGTCTTGGACTCGGAGGGGCACGCGGACGCAGAGAGGTTGGACTGGTATCCACCATCACCGCTGGGGGCTGGGGTTCCAGCAAGAGCAGACTGGAGGGCGGCAAAGTCGGCACCTTCCTTGACAGAGTTACCACTGATAGTGACGAGTCCGTACTTGGTTCCCTCTTCAGAGTACTCGTAGACTAGACCTCCAGAGTAGACAGAGGTCATGTCGGTGCTGTAGAGAGACTTGACTTCCTCGAATTTACGGGTGTTGGTGTTGCAACCGTACTCAGAGAGGCTTTTCAATGTCAGCAGATGCACAATGGATATCGATCAGTGGCACTCACAAGAGGGGGATGCTGTAGTTGCTGAACGTAGCCACCTTTTGGGACCAGCCAGAGGTTGTGAAGCTGGACGGATCGCACCACGAATAGTCGTTGAAAGCGAAGAAGTCGCTACGGACAGAGTCGGGACCGCAGTTCATGTATTGAGCCATCTCGAAGCGGTTCGAGTCCACGTCAGCCGCAGAATATCCGACCGGAATGGACCGGTAACCCCGAGCATTGATGTAGGACTTCATGTCGCGGGTGGTAGCCTTGACGTAGGGAGCAGCCGAGGTTGTGGCATCGTCGTTGATGACCTCGTTTCCAGAGAAGAACAGTAGAGTGTTGTCATACGTAGAGAACTTGTCGATGGTAGCGAAGACGTTTTGCAGGTAGACCTTGTTGTATGAAACCTCGGGCGCTGCGCGGTTAAGCGAGTATTTTGGTGTGTTGACATCGAGAGCCAGGTAGATTCCAGCCGCGGCCAGGGCGTTCATGCACTCGTCATGGTTGGCAGTGTTGTCAACAGTGTAGACACGGACGGTGTTGATACCGAGCTTCGTGAACTCGGCGATATCGCGCTTGCAGCTCGTGGCATCGGCAATGGGGTCAACCGGGTTGGAGGCACCACCTGGGTGTTTGTCAGATGCTGCTTGCTGGCTGTGTATAGGAAGGGGGACTTACCTGGCTGATAGTCGACGCCGCGGATGTAGAAACGCTTATCGCCAGCGAAGAAAGCTGTAACAGGTGTAAGCCAAAGTCTATGATGATAGAGAGAGAGAGAGAGAAGAAGAAGAAGAAGAAGAATCGTATACGGACCATTTCCTTTGACTGTGATTGGTGTCAGGCTCGTGGCTCGCTTGGTAGGGGAAGGCGAGGCCGCGGCGGAAACGGTGAGTGCGCCAATAACGGCAGCGAATGTGGTGGACTTCATTGTTGTTGATGTGGTTGTATGATGGATTAATTACGAGGTCGAGGAGTTATTGTTGTTGTGGTGCACAAACGAAAGGTGGGTGGCCGGTGAGAAGCGACAGTAGTTGAAAGGTGTTGAAAGTGAGAAACGGGTGGAATTGACCCAGACAAACGAGCGTCTAGAAGGATGCAGAAGGGGGGGGTTTTTTGGGTTTTTGGGGGGATGGAGAAAAAGGGGAGAAGGGGAAAAGGGAGAAAAACGAGAGAGCACGCTGTCAAGTTTGTGTATGTAAGGAGGTTGGTTGGAGAGGAGAAAAGTGGTTGGGAAGAGCCGGGTTTTTGCTGTCAAACCGGAGTGGAATGCTCCAGTGGTAGCTCCCTTATTGGCCATATGTGCCTGTCCAAATTGGGCAAGGGTGAAGCTCCAAGCTTTCGCCATGAACATCAAGGCGGCGCCATGCAAGGCCACGGTCAGCCAACAAGCATCGCCAACGTAGCAATAAAAAACCGGGCCTCCGCAACATTGGTGGCGCATCTGCCTACTATGAAACGCGCGTTCGTCATTCCCCACTGTATGGCCGGCCTGTGGCGGCGATCGAAATCACCATAATAACTCTCAAACAGGGGAGTGGAGACTTCAACCGTGACACCAACAAGTAGTTCAAGCATGATGCCACCGCTGGTGCTCCATACAACGACGGCTACGTCCATGTTTGTGCCTGAACCTCTGACATTTTAAAGCGTTTCCGCTGTCACCATGAGACCAATGAATGACCAAGTATCGCCTCATCACTACTATTATAACCTTGTACGAGTACAAAGGTATTACACCATCAATTTTCATGGGTACGAGTAGGACACAAAATGTATAATTACATACAAAGTTACATACACTACAACGGTAATGTAGATGATAATTAATGTCGAGTTGGTTGTTATTATTCAAGTTCCTACCTTTGTACAAAGCCATCTTATATGCTCCACTGTTACAAGGATATACGTACAGAATAGTTGGCACTGCCCACCCACACCGATAATTAATCCATATCTGGGGTCCATGCCAGCTTGCAACTCCCGCTTCCATTAATGATTACATTAACATTAGCCTGACACGGCTGTATGTATGCAATATTACATATGTACACAGGCCGCAATCTCCTTTTCCATCCGTTTGCATCTTCCTCAACATCTCCTATCGTCTGTGACGTCACACGTAGTTTTGGCCTTGCAACAGAGAAACCTCGCACGGCCTTCTTCATCCGATAACGAAGATCCTCAGATCGTATCTACCATTGTCGTTTCCCCGTCGCATTCGTCGCCCCGTCACAATATTATGCCTTCGTCTTGCTTCCTCACGCGTTATTCTTCTTATTCTTCCCCGTCCCGAAATATATACCGAGAGCCAAAGCGATGATGCATAAGATGAGCACGAACACGCCCAAAGTCCACCACTGGAGCCTCCGCCTGCGCCGAGCTGATTTAATTCCAGCATCCAATTGCGTGTTGGCCCTTTCGGTATCATCCTTGACGTTTGTTGTTCCCTGCTCGATCTGCGTAACTGGTACCTCCTGGTACACTACCACCTCATTCAACTGAGTGAACAGCTGGGCCAACTCACCCAATGTCTGTTCGATGCGCTGGATGTCGTTGTGACGGGCGCGAACCGCACCGAGCACGCTGGAAGCTTGGCCGCTACGGTTGGTCTTGAGCTACGCCATCTGTTAGACAAGGGCACGCACAGGACACTGCCGTGGATACCATATTCAGTGGAACAACTTACAGCTTGTTGGAAGATGCCCTCGTTTCCCCAATCGGCGTTTGCTGCCTCATTAACCTCGGCCTCGGTCGCCTCTGGGTTGACGATTCTGTACTGCCTGGCAATAGCCTCGCGGTACCGCTTCGAGTACGCCGCCTCTGCCTGCTCAAAGTCCCTCAGCTGAGCTGTAAAGCTCCGCTTCAGCGCATCCACCTGAGACCGCTTGAAAGAGTTACTCGGCTCTCGCGACGCATCCTTTTCTAGAAACTTGATCTCATCTTTGATCGATGTGTTGCGAACTTGCGTCTCGGACACGATGCTCTCCAGCTGGGCTGATGCACGGTTGTCAGGCGATGAGAGCATGCGCTGGTGTATGCCTTCAATCTCTGTAATTTGGGAAGCGAGCTGATTGATCCGGCCTTTCGCGCCTTCGATGCGCTGAAGGAAATCGTCTCGGCTCAACGGCGTGGCCTGATGGGCTGGAATTGGCGCGGGTGCGGAGTACTGCGAGGGCTGCGAATAAGCAGGGTCGTCGTGGGCTGGCGGAGGGGCATTGTGCTGGTAGTCATCCTGTTGTTGTTGTTGTTGTTGTTGCTGCTGGTGTTGCTGTTGCTGCTTTACATTAACATCCTGTCGGTATTATAGCAGAGTTCTCTTCACCGAGTGGCGCCCGAAGAAGAGTCGCACAGGGGCCTCACCACGCCGCCGTATGGATTTGTGGTTCCATAGCCTGTAGTTCCTCCGTAAGGGTTCGCGCCGCTGGTGCCTCCCTCCTGGCTGTAGGGGTTTCCGCCGTATTGTTGATATCCGCCGGACATGTTTGCGTTGATGTAGTGGTAGAAATAGAGCTTGGATAAAGATCGGCGTGTCGCACCACCCGAGGCAATGACGGAGGCTTCGGAAAGACGCGTTTGTGTAGCACAAGTGTTTATTTATCTTCACAACGAAGGTGTACGGTACTGGAATGTGGAATCGAGACGAGCAACTGATTGGGAAATTGGTCACTATGGGCACGACAAGGAAGCGGTCATTCTTGTTGACCCGCGGCACAGTCCAAGCCCCAACCAGACGTCACCGCCGAACTATCCTGGCAAGCGCTTACAACAGTAGGCGACGCAAACCAGCAACACGCCAAGGTCGACTCCCAAAGCTTCTACCTTTGTACCTTTGTAACCTTTGTAATATTAATAGCCACTGCCCTCGCAACTCTGTCGACAACGGGCAACACTCCTTCTTGGGACGACCCATGGATCGTTGCCACTAACCATGTCCGTTCCATGCAACGATATGAAACGTACGTATATGTACGTTGCCTACTCGTACAAAGGTCATGTAATAATTATACGAAATACTATCAGAGTCCTGATGGAGCTATCCAGAGATGGATGACAAGTACTCACAAGCCTCTACATAGGCGAGAGACGTAAGTAATTACGGTACAGTAGTAATTAGATGTATTACTGCCCAAGTCAACAGCAACTAGATCACCCTAGCAACACAAATGCTAATAAGTGTGTGATGCAACAGGACCCCATCATCTCCTCCAGCTCCAGGCAGTATCATGGATTCTTCTTTCCTTGATTCAACCTACTCTCTTTATTCTCCTTCAGTTTATCTTTGGAAGAGACGGTGATGAGATTCAGCTTCAGCTTCAGCTTCAAACTGGTCCATGACTACCTGTTAGGCAAAGATCTCGATGACACAAAGTCTTCGTCGAACGGCCCCCTTTGCTATCTCGTTTCATACATGGTCGCATGTTCCGACGACGACGTGGTCCAAGCGCTAAAGAGGGACAAAGGTGTGGTACATATCTTTCTATCAATTCACGCTTGAGGTCTTGGTCGAGCTCTCTTCAAGGTTCCAGGGCAATAACAATCAGTATCACAATCCCGTTTGCATGCGCGTTGTCGGTGGACCTAGGCTGCCTGCCCAGTAGTGCCTTCACACATGTGAATTGCACGATACGTAGCAAACACACCAAAGTATCTAGCGCAATATGTAGGTGAATGAAATCCTATCTAGGTAGTAAAAGACCAAAATGCCATCAAACAACCACATCACAAATACAAATACCAATACGAGATGACGACAAGCTCGGTAGTATATGTAATGCTCCTTCTCCGTGCCCACCGAAAGCAGTTAGCGCGTGTCTGGAGTCGGAGTTTGCTCACAGCACACCTGCGCCCTACCTTTGTACCTCAGTGGCTATACACTGAACACCTGCCCATTATCACCTCGAAACACAGTCATATCACAACAGAATACAACCCGCAGTGAGTGCCATAAACGCTTCTTTGGGCAAACTTCGCCCACGACATCTAAGCCACACCCGCGCCACCTCGCACAGAAACCTGCCTCACACCCCCACTGAACGGAAATAGGACTGAGGTGATCTACAGAGCCTCGCGGGGCTTAGTGCAGCGTACCTATGTAGGATGAAGAAGGTATATTAATAATACTAGACTATTATCTTCTCTTTGTATTTCGATCCAAGCAACAAAATCCCGACATCGACCTCCATCCGGCCAAATACCCACAACCATTACATGCACCAAAATGGGCCTTTTCAGTAAACCAAAACAACAAGTATATGTACCAGAACCCACTCTATTGCTCTCCCTCACCGACCAAGCAGACAAAGTCTTCAAACCAAACGACACTGTCTCAGGCCACGTCACAATCACGACACCATCGGCCATAACCCCACGGACCATCGAAGTATCTCTCTGGGGCGAAAGTACAACCTGGATCCGAACAGAATCCACGCATAAGAACAGCGCAACAAACACGAGCTCAACAGACTACACGCACTACCGCGACAATGCGCCGCTGTTTGCTGTCACTTGCAAGCTCCTCCCTGAGCCCTACCAATTCGTCCAAGGTCAGGCGTACACATTCCCATTCAGTTTCCGCGTCCCAGAAGGCACGGGGTTCAACAGGACGGGATGTTACAAAGACGCCAACGATAGCCGCTGGACCGCGTTGCCACACAATCTGCCTCCGAGTTTCGTCTTCGGCAACCCGGAATCGCCGGATACGTGCTCGATATCGTATGGGGTAACCGCAACCCTCGTCCGCGCCAGCTTGGGCGAAGCAGACCCTACTTGTATATCCTCGACGACACCAATCCTCTTCCATCCCTTCAACACCACGGCCCTCCTCGCCCCGGGCCCCCTTCCGGTCCTGCACTATCCCCAAACATTCACACTCGCCAGCTCCGCACTCACGGGCCTCGACCCAGCCGCCCTCGGCTTCCGCAAACGCATGCACGACAAGCTCTCGTCGAGCACGCCCAAGCTCGATTTCGAGCTCTGCATCGACATTCCCGACGTGCTCGCCACGGGCACGGAATTCCGCTTCCGCACCACCTTCGACGTAAAAGCCAAAACCGAGACGGTCACACATGTCCCCGCTATCGAATTCAAGGTGCTCAAATTGCAGTTGCTGCTTTTCACATCCTTCCGCGCGCCGCGTGACTGGGATGCCTCGAATACCATGTCGGGATACCACCGCACTTCCTCGCACCGCGTTCCCAAGAAGACCATGGGCTCTCAGGGCCAGGAACACTCCCTGTACCGCGAGACTAAAGTACCCCTGAACACGCTGCCGGACACGCAAGTCGTCGAGCTCTCCGAGGTTCAGCAAGTCGAGGGAGGGGGAGGAGGAGGAGAAGGAGGAGAAGGAGACAAGAAAGGGTCAGAGCAGGACAAGCTCCACCACCACCACCACCACCACTGCGAACACTGGTGGACGGCACGCGTCCCGGGCACGACGCCGCCGAGCTTCCAGAGCTTCGCCATCACGAGGCAGTATAGGGTCAAGGTGGAGGTGGGCGTGCAGATTGCGGGCAAGAAGTTTGCGTTGAAGACGGAGAGCCATGTCAGGGATTTGGGGAGCGTTGTTGGGGAGAATGGCGTGTAAGCGGGGGGTTTGAAATTAATTTTTTTGAACAATTTTTTTGGGAAAAACTAGGGAGGTCGAGGTAGGCTTCTGGCTTCTGGCTTTTGTTTTAGGGCGTTGCAGCAGTGATTGTGTTGGCGTGGCTGTTATATGCATATATATACCCCTGGGTAATGTTTAACCACCTTTTTTTTTAATTTCAGTGCGGCACGGATAGGACAGGATGGGACAGGGCGGGACTATCACGAAAGGTAGGTAGATACCCAATAGATATCATCAATTGTCAACAACTCACTCACTCACTCACCATTCAACCAAAAGGAAAAAAAGCCATCGACATTGCAATACCAATAGAATATATCATGTTTCTGTCAGATTCTCCATCCAGCTCCCCACAACCAAAAGCGCACATGAAATGCCACAAAGGAAATAGACGCCAATGCAATTAATTGCGCAACAAGTAACAAGGACGCCAACGCAGTGCTAATATCTTCACAACACAGAAGAAAAACCACACCACCCGTCTTCTTCGGCCCTCTTCGGAAAGGGAAGCTCGACGCCAGCGCTTACCCCGTCTTCTCGTCTTCGAAATGCTGGATGTTGTTGTTGGTGGTGAATGGTGGATGGCGCGTGGGGTGCATATGGTAATCCGTTTGTGACTTCGGAGCGAGAATGGATGACTGGGGGGGGGTTGCGGAATAGGGGGTTGGGGGTGGAAAGGTATCATGGTGAGGGGGGAGGGGCGGAGAGGAAGGCTAGCTGGCGGGATAAGTAGATGGAGAAAAAACAAGGGGGGGAATCCATCGTCGTCGTCGACGAGCGGAACGAGGGTGGGAGGCTGTGCGAGCGGGAGGCTGTGCACTTGCGTTTGATCTTCACCCCGGGCGCGTCGTCCCGCAGTTCGGGATGTTAGATCGCCTGCTTTGGCGTCGGCTTCAGCGCCTGCCGGCCTCCTCCTGAACGGGTCCTGGGCCTGCCGGTGCTGCTGGAGATGCGTCCTGCGGGGCTTCAGAAATGGGTTCTACCACCATTCTTTTCTTCGTCTCGCTATCTCTATCACTCTCGTACTTGGATTCGGATTCGGATTCGTACACCAACTCGCTGCTATCAAAGGTCGGAATCAGCTTCGTCGTTGTAATTTTCCTAAGATTCGGCTCGTCTCAACGGCTTCTGCGAGGGCTGACGGGAATATGTAACTATTGTATCTGGTCTTGGATACTGTGCGAGATTCGTGGGTTGTGCCTGGAAGGTCTGAGTGGGTGTTTGTTAGCTTGGCATTGCTACGCTGCCTTGTGCCGTGAAATCGACAATTGGGCGTACCGTGCGCATGGTGGTTTGGACAAGATCTATACAGGGGTTGCATTGTTTGCAAATGTTTTCATGACTGGGAAAGTGAGACCTTGTGGGGATTTGGAGAGCAGTGGAAGGGCCAGGGGATGTTTTGCTGTTGTGTAGTAATATCTCATGAAGGAAAGAATTGGTGCCACAGCAGGGGCATGGAACCGTTGCTCACTGAGCAAGGTCCAAGACCCCCCTGACGACTATGGCAGCTTGAGATGGAATTTAGGAAACGCACAAGGCTTGGCGGCGAAGCATCCGCTCAAGCTTTACCTTGGCCTTGGACACGCCACCAAGCTTACGCTTGGCTTGCATCTTGAACAAGTTGTACAAGCGCACAACTTGCTTGTTCTGGGCGTCCGTCAGCTGTGACCGTTCGTTGTCCATGTAGAACCAGATCCAATCGAAATCGGGGAGCTGGCCCCGGACGTCAGAGTAGGCGAGACTACGCAGCATTTCTTCGATCAGATCACCAAAGGGGCCAAATATCTGCCAGAGAAGTTCAACGTCGTAGGCATTGAGAGCGTATTTCTGCATGTGCTGGATTACGCGCATGCGGGTGGACGAGGCTAAGGGATACATGTGCAGGAGTTGTAAAGCGCGGTAGATGCCGACGCCTTCGCGGATGGTGTTCCACTGTGGGGCTTCTTTGAAGATGTTGTGGCCAAGGCGGCGCTGATGCGAGTCAAACATGTGCTGGAAGACACGCTGTAATCCTAGGACTAAGACATCAACAGTCTTCGGACAGCGGATACGTATGCTCAGAGTATACGTGCTTGAACCGAGATCCTGCTCGATCCAAACTGCTACCGTGGGAGTGTACAGCTGGAGCAGGTGCCCAGGCACATGCGCAACATACGCCCGGTGCTGGGTATGAATATCGTAGAGCTCAACTGCCACCATGATGTGTTTGGAGAGATGTTTTGCATATATTTTGTGCACCTTTGGAGTTGCGTAGGACGAGTTGAATTCTGCAACAGTGACGAGACTGTAGGTTGTATTGTGTGAGAGTTGATTCTGCATCAAATGCCTGTGTATGTGAGTAGAGGGAGAGGGAGAGAGGGAAAAAGGAGGGTGTTTATAAGGTCGAAGCTCACTGAATGCAATGTCACAATGGAAGAAGTGATTTGCAATGTGAACTGCGGCGCCCGGAATCAAAGTTCAACATTTTGCACAGGTCACAAGGTCAGAAAGTAGTGTTAGGGCGGGCGTACTGCTCGCTAGTGAACATGATTGATAGCGTCTGAGTGATTCTCGGGATTCAGGTGGGTGGAAATGGCGTCGTCGGTCTCTTGTCAGGGTCGTAGACGATGGATGCGCTGCTATCAGGGCTTGGGCCTCCTCTTGAACGCGTCGGCGTTGACTCGGAGGTGTCGGAACTCTTGCGCCAGATGTTCAGGTCCGAATGAGAGTGTCTCTAGCGTCTTGATTTGTGCATTGTTCTGCGATCAATCACAGCTCGCCCACGTCAGTTCATAGCCGTAGACGGTTCGGCGGAGTAGCTCATCCTAGAGATGTTTAGTTTTGATGGGTGGGCCAGAAGTGAATGATTGATACAACTCACTCCTGGATCTTCTTCAAACATGACTTTGTCCATGATGTTTTCGAATGTCTTGGTCACTGCAAAGCCGGAATCACGGGCTAGATCAAAGAAGGCTAGGTCCTTCTGGAGAAGCCACGGGCGATATGGAGTGAAGAAGACGTACGCCTTGGAGGCAGGGGTTCTCTTCAAAGTCAATTGTACAGTCTTGACAAGCTTGGCATGTTCGGAATGGTTGAAGAGGAGATCGGCGAGAATGAGGACATCAAATCCAGCGGAGCCAGTGATGTGTTTGGTCAGCTCTTCAGTCGGAGCACCCCATAGATATCCCTGATGATGGATGAGTCGAGTCGCAAACATTTTTCGAGCTTGTGACTTTCCTCGGCAACTACCTTGGATTGAGATGGTAGGAGGTCGCAATGTGTGATGTTGTAGCGCAGGTTCTCCACCAAGTCGGCGTCAGGATAGTCTGTCACGACAACTTTGGCAGCGCCATTGATGGCACACACCAGACTGGGAAGACCAGCACCGGCGCCAAGCTCGAGCACTGTGTTGCCCTTTACGAGCTCTGCTGCATTCTCTTCGAAATAATTGGAGAGAGTGCGGCCGGCATTCCAGAGGAAGTGGCCCTGGTGGGGGTCAGCACTGACGATGGAAAATGTATCTAAATGGATGACATGAACAAGGGTTAGTTTCGGTTTCTACAAGGATGGCCGTACCCAAAGCGGATTGTGGCCGACGAGTCTGACTGACATGTCACGGCCAGACAACAGCTGATGCGAGGCAAAAGTGGCCTCTTTGTCGGGCGGGTAATAGTCGGCGGGCTCCTGGAAGAGGTCGATGCCCTCGTCGTCGGAGTCGGAAGCCATGTTTGTTTGAAGTGAAAGTGCGGGGCAGTTGTTGACGATGAGGATGGAGGGGTTGATGATGGAATGGTAAGTCTTGACGATGAGGATGGAGGGAGGGGTGATGGAATGATAGGTTTTGACGATGAAGATGGAGAGGGGTTGACGGAATGGTAGGTTTTGACGATGAAGATGGAGAGGGGTTGATGGAATGGTAGGTTTTGACGATGATGCACGTGAATTGGGAGTGGTGGCACATGTGCAGAGTTTGGCGAGCAAACATTACAAAAAGTAGACTGGGCTGGTCTGGTGGCTGTCGGGAGCACGTGCTTGCCGCTTTCCGTTAGCCGACATTACTAACCACGGCTACACGGGCCACGTGATTGAACCTGGTCATGTTACCCACACATTCCCCGGCTTATTACCTACAAAGGTATTATTAACAGAACATTAATTATACATTATTACCGACCGGGGTAGGCATGCACGGTCCATGAGGTGAAAGGACACCCGCCGCAGGGTCGTGTGTAGCCTCGTGCAGCCTGGCCTCGGTCCCTTTGTATATAATAATACTCCAAACTGTCGACCCATACAGTACCGGACTGGTACAAAGGGTGATTAAATATTAACATAAATGCGTGGCTCGGCCAATAAGAGAGAGGGCTTCGCTCGCCCATCTGCCGCCGCCGCCACCGCCGCCGTCCGCCATCGTCCGCCCCGCAACACCAGCGTCGGCGGATCACGAACTTGACCCTCCTGATCCTCGTTCTCATCGGTGGCTCGAAGCTTTCGTCTTTAGCGCGGCGCAACTACACCTGACCTTGGCCCAAAACGCGTGAAACTTGCTCATCTTACACACACACACACACACATACACACACACATACACACACACATACACACCCACACCCAGTTACAGTTACAGTTACACCCACACCCACACACACACACACACACACACACACACACATTGCCCGCATCGCTGCCCAAGAGAGGAGTCAATACGCCTCTTCAGTCCAGAACCACAGTTGGGCCAGGACACAGCCCGCCCACAACAAAGCACGCCCCCATCGCCCTATCGCCCTATCGCCCTATCGCCCCATCACCCAACAGCTCCAGGACAGTCCCTACTCGCACGCCCTACTTTTGTACATACAGCACCACCACCACATCGACATCCATCTCACCACACCACTCAAGAGTGCCCAGTGCCCAGTGTCCAGTGTCTAGCCATCTCGCCGCCGATCCTGCACGTCGACTACAATACCTTCGCTTGACAACCACCACAACCCTGTCGCCACTCGCCGCAGATTAATCTGCTCTTTTCTGCTCACCGAACCTCTCTCTCTCTCTCCCCCCCCCCCTCTCTCTCTCTCTCTGCGTCTGCCTCTGCCCCTGCGTCTGCCTCAATCTATCACGAAGCTCGACATCCAGTGTCACTCAGCCCTGCCGAAACCCTGCGTGTCGGATTTGTTTCAATCCGATCCTACGGAACACCACCACCACCACCACCACACCTTTAGCCAGACGGGGATCCTCGAATTGCTTCCGCACAGGTCTCTCTGTACCTTTGTACGACGCACGCCCTCTGTACTACTACTCTCCCGCCGTGCTTCGGCCGCATTACACATGTGCAGCTCCGAGCTGAGCGTCTGATCGTGACTATTTTCATCTTCCTCCTATCTAATAGACAGAGAGCACAGGGTCCGTCTTTTGCTCTGCTTCCTAGCCGAGTGGCGCATCTGCTGCCGTCTGTGACCAAGTGCCTGATTTTATTTATTAGCCGTTAATAAAGCACCAGCATGTGGGCCGACATCAACGGAGACAGCAGAAAGGTCGCTTGGTATGTTGTCTTATTCCATCTTTCTTGCTGTCCGACCTCTTCTTTTCCTCTGTCCTTTTTTCTCACCGCCTCTCATCACAAATCCCCTCACAAATCCCCTCACAAATCCCCTCACAAATCCCCTCGCACTCACACGCTCTAACCAACCCCGCAGCGGCCCTTGCATCCGCGGCCACCGCTCTTCCAAATGTGATCACAAAGATAGAGTCCTGGTCGAGGTCCGCAAACCCGGCCGGCCTCTAAGCAGCTGCCCGCATCCAGGCGGCTCATGCAGCTGCGAGCGTGTGGTCATCAACTACACCATACCAAAGAGTATGTCTGCCCCCCCCCCTCCCCCTTCCCACCTCCCAAAGCAACACCAGTTGATACTCTTGCCACAGCCTCTGGTTGTGCTTGCCCCTCAGAGCGCACCCCGACCATCTCTTCGCTAGCTGGTGCCGGCAATCGAGTGCAAAAGCCTCGCGCCCGGAAGCTAACAAACTCCCTCACACCGGCATCGCTCGAGAAAGCCATCAAATCCAGCCAGCATGTCGAGCCCGATACATCCTCTGCCCTCGCTAGTACACCTACAAACACGTCCTTTCCCCCCTCGGAGAGAAGCACCAGCAACCAGCCTTCGACCTCGTCAAGCGCAAGCTCAACCCCTCGCATGCCCCCATCTCCATCTCCATCGCGAAAGCAGAGCTACAGCACAGATTTCCGACTTTCCAATGTCTCCACCTCGTCTGATTCTCGGCCCCCCACTTCGCACTCCGATCCCGTCTCGGATTGTTGCAAGCCCAAGCTGGAACCAATGCCCCAGCAGGGAGGAAGCTGTTGCAGCAACAGAAACAAGGAACCCCCAAAGGTGATGCCTGTGAAGAAGTCGTGTTGCTCTGCACCCAAGCAACCAAGCCAAGTCGATGTCCTTGCACAGGCGAATCAGGGCTTCGGAAACTTTCCTCCCCCTCAGCAACCCGGACAGTACCACAATGCATTCTATGGCATGATGAACCCCAACTTCAACTACAACCTATCTGGCAACGTCGGCATGCCCGTTCCATACGGCTTCAACACTCCAATCTACAACCACGTGGCGTCCGTATATCCCCAACCAGCACAAATACCCAACGTGCCCATGCACAATGGAGCAGGTCACACTGGCACTCACAGCATGGAATCCAATTGTCATTGTGGTGATGGCTGCAGTTGCTTCGGATGTGCAGCGCATCCAAACAACGCCACTATGATAGAGTACATTCGGCAGATGCATCAGTTCCAGAGCACAGGTGGATTCGGGACAATGCCTCCCCCAACCTACGACATGCCAACCTATTCACAACACCAAGTCGCCCAGAGAAACAACTTCGTTGCAAACCCGTCATCTGCAAACTTCCCACCGGTTTCCCTCGGACAAATGTCCTTCCCAGCTCATCCAACTCCCACGATGAACATGGTGGACATGTCCATGCACATGCCATCCCCATGGCAACATGGCACCACTCCAACTGCTGTCCAGACTCCACCGGTTGCCGATGCTCAACACTTTAGGCCAAATCCGCCCTTGGTAGTGAGGACCGAGGAGCCTGTGCACAGTCCTGTAACTGCATTTGCCGATAGTCCAAGCGATGTAAAAGACGAGGACACGCCCACCTTGTCACCCTCATCCTACTTTTGGCAAGCGCTTGAGCTCCCTGGGTGCAATGACGCCACCGGAACTTGTCAATGCGGGGACGGATGCGAGTGTGTCGGTTGCTTGACACATGGAGGCCATAACGGCGTTCCTCTCGAAGTGCCTGCAGCTCCCGAGCCAGAGGCGTACGCTCAGTTTATGGATACCCCAAGACTGATCGACTCACCATTCCACGACCCACATGCCGCCTGGTGATGTTGCCTAATACCTCTTGGTTATCAGCTCATCATCTGGTTACGACGTGATGCCCTGCCATCATTATCCCATATCCGTTAAGGAATTTCTAGCCTCGGAAAACATGTCCCATGTTGCCAACGCATTCACCTCGATTGTACTACTTTGTTTTCACAGACCCAGGCCATTCTTCGCTTACATCCTGGCCAGTACTCGACTTGTACCCTTGTCATTTCGAGGACTACCGATGGACTGTTGTTACTTTTCCTTGTACATCATATTGCGTCGCACGACCCAAGTCATTTGCATACCATATCCCATAATGATGATATTCCGGGAAGGCGTTCATGGAATACCAAACGAGGGCCGAGGCACAAAGCCCGCTCCACTTGTCGGCGTTGGGATGATATCTTGCTCTTTTTCCTTTTGTTTCAATTGCATCTTGGGGGATCCCTAAGCCTTTTTCTTTTGCTTGCTAGACTCTGCATGAGTCGTATCCTGCTGGACTGTGGTCCACCGAGCATGGGTTGTTGATCACCACAGTCCGTCTACAATAGGATTATCATAGTTATAGCATACGTCTAGTCGACTACTGTTTCGATACCCCACATGTTATTTTTTAACTTGGCATGCACTTTGCCAGCCCCGATCACAATCATGAACTGACGTTCAACGTGCTCCATATACAGCATACACAAAATCACAAATAGCATACACGTGCATCAAATCTGAAAGTCTGAATATTGACCCCCTATCGAGCACGTGTTCGTCTTCCGATAGATCCGCCAGCGTATTTTCATCGTCGAGCCGAAGCCATGCCGTCCACCTCTTCATCGCAGCACAAGGCGACAAGCCCAATAGACAGTAAACGCCCCATGCCCCATGACAGTTATCCGAAAAGAGGCGCCCCAAGACCTTTTTAGTAGCCTATGCTCATGCCCGCTCCCCTGACTGCCTTGTTGAGACTGTCCATCCGACTTGAAATGAAAGACTTGCCGGCAGACCGGAGATGAAACCAAAAGGGAAATGAGGGGCAAGTGAAAGATGTGCAGCGAAGAAAAGGGAACCCGTAAATCCACCCGCGGACGAAAGGTATGTGCAAAGGAAAAAGGGAAATATACGTACAATTGGCCAAGATTGAAGGGATCATCAAAAGTCGACATGGATCGAGGAAAACCATATTCGAGGGGATGCGGATGAAATCCGAAATGCCTCCAAAAGGTCGTGAAATCCGTCCCTTGATAGTAAAGCCTGTTTACTGAACCTTTTCCAATATAGTGAAGTATTGTGCCAACATTCACTTTCGAGGTCAGTCGTCCCAGGACCATCCACGAAGGGTGGAAAGTATAAGACATGCCGAGAGAAAGAAACCGGCCCAGGGGCATAATCGGTCGCTCATGACTTATACGAATAGAGTGGGTGGCCATCACTCAGTGAAGACAAGTGTGAGTGTATTGCCAGCCTTGACAGCCGCCTAGATGCACAGTCAGCAAGAGAGATCAGGATTGTGGGTAACCTTACAGTGCAGCCAGCTGCGTTGTCGCATTGACTGTAGTCATTGGCAGGGCCTTGGCAGAACTTTTTGGTGTGACCATTGTATCTGCAGGCATTTTGAATGCCGTCGCCAGTGAATGTAACTGTAAAATCAAGCTTCGCGTCGGTCGTCGGGTTGTTCGGAGCTAGCGAAGGGAAGCCCATGTTCATGTTTATGTCATCCCAAGAGGTCCCGAAGTTGAGCGGTGCCCAATTCCCGGCAGTCTTATCACTGCTTCCCCAGGTACATGCGTCTTTCTCCGGAACGCCTTTATTGTTGATGTAGTATTGTGCAGAAGTAGGCTTGTCGTCCCAGAAATAGTATCCACCTTGGTTGGGATTTGCCAATTCTGCTGTCTCACCCGGGCTAACGGTCAGGGGGATAGTCATCGACTCGGTACCTTGACACATTAGACAAGCACGTTTGTGGTAGTGAGTGAGAAAGCTTACCAGGGTAGTCCGTGCGGCAGATTGATACAGGATCTGGAAGATCATTCCGAACCTTGACGACCATGTGTTCTGAGCCCTTGCCACAGAGCGTCTTGCCGAGGGAGCCCTCGGCCATTTGTAGCTTCCCATTTTCGTTACAGTAGAGACCTCCGACAGACTGTTTTGTCCTACCCTGCATCTTCGGAAATGACATCTTCAAGTAAGGATTTGGGCAGCCATAAGAGCAGAAGGTTCCAGGCGAACAACATGTACCATCGGCACAGGAACCTTTGGGAACCGTCACGATTTCGTCGAAGCCATCAGACTGACGGTGCTGAGGATCCTGGATACCAGACCAGCCGCCAAGGCCTTCGTTGATCAGTGGGATGGCACCGTACCCGAGAGGGAAGGAGTCGCAAAAATACTTGTTGTTTGGAAACTCCTTGTCGCAATCCGCGCAGTCGCCATGGTGGTCATCTGGCTGAGAAGGGCTCGGTAGCGGGGCTGACGAGGGCTCGGGCTCAGGCTCAGGCTGGTTCGGAGCAGGGGCCACGGACGATGTCTCCTCGGGAGCTGGTGTAGCTTGGGTTGGCTCAGGCTCCTGTATGGTCACAGGTCCTGGGGGTGCGGTAGCGACTGGCATGGCGATGGAACTCGAGAGAATGCCATCGTTTCCCCAAACAAGAGTACCATTCTGGATTCCCTGACGAACATCCTCTTCCGATATGGGGTGTCCGTCGAGCTCATACACGACGACGGTCTGTACGGGTCCGGGATAATACACTGTAGCCACGGCGGCCTCACGCTTGTTAACGGAGCGACGGAGGTGAGCGTGGGCATGATGGTGTGGCTGTGCCAGAATTGGAACAGTGACCGCGGCCAACGTGACAACAAGAAGAAGCTTCATGCTGATCTTGTCGATGCTCAAATTTCTTACGGTGAGCGTAGTTGCGAAGAAGCTTTGTTGCTATATGGTCAGCCAGTGAAGCGCGTAGGTGAAGAGACGCGGGATCGCGGTGACGCAACTGACCTGTTTCCGTGTCCTCGAGACAGAAGCCTTGCCGAAAGCTTTCGAGTGCCCGCACAAACGTGGCAATCGAATTTTGTTGTTGTTTCTGTGCTGGCGAGCTGAAATGTGGACAGACACAGGGAAAGGAAAGGATGCTGTGAATGGCTTAATGAATGAAATGGAGATAGAGCCCCAGGCGTGGAAAAGAAAGTAATAGGAAAAGGCGTGGACCATGAGCGTGATTATTGTCGTATCACAGTGTGAGTCGCGCGGAGGAGGAGGAGGAGGAGGAGGAAGAGGAGGAGAGAGACAGTGAGGGAGTGGGAGGTTGTTGTTTGTTGTAGGACTCGCAGACGGCAGGCGCGCCAAGCAAGAGGACCCACTTTCCGTTTGCTCACAAGAAGGACGGAGGAGCGAATGAGAGACGGAATAGATAAGCACATGAGCAGCAGGAACGTACCTTGAGTGGCCGGATTCCGCCAGAGGTAGAGGTAGAGGTAGAGGTAGAGGTAGACGCAGAGGCAGAAACAGAAACAGAGGCAGGTCCAGGTCTGTAGAATAGATAGACAGATGAAGCCCAAGCAAAAACCAGCATCCACGCACGCACTTCACCCAACAAGCCGTGATGAAGAAGCGATAGACAGTTCAAGATTGGGGGAGGGAGGGGGGAGCAGAGATAATATGTTGGTTCAAAGAGCGCGTGGATGTGAGAGACAGCCCAAAAAAAAAAAAAAAGAAGAATAAGAAGAAAAAGGAGAGAATTGAGCAATCGCCTTTGAGGAAGGGGGGAAATGAAGATTTATCCAGACAATAGGCTCGTATCACGGTAGCATTGAGCACGCAGCGCCAATATTTCAAATCTTCTATCCTCGTTCGCTGCGTCTAGTCTGTGTGACCTACCCTACGCTACGTGTGCCTAAAATAAGCCGTGTATTGGGGAGGACGTAAAGATCAGTGCTCTGATAGAGCTGAGGCGTAGTCCATCCAATGCCGACTAGACTTGCGGGGAAGCCTAGCTGCTATCAGCCCTGTGCTCCTCCACGGGTGGCGTAGATTGCTTGATGGAATGATGGAATGTTCCAAGGGGAATATTGACATGTAAAGTGCGCATTGTTGTTGGCCAATGAATTCCCTCCCTCGGGGCCCTGCAAACTTCTGTAGGTGACCGGCGTACCTGACGCTACACTGCCTGGAGACTTCCCTTGTCTATGGTGCACATCTCCATCTCCTGTTTGACTTTTCGAACCAAGTCATCTCCTCTTTTTCCAGTACATGATACCAGGCAGATGGTTGTGTAAAGCTCATCGCCGCGGACCGTCACCATCACCATCACCCTTTTACCGTTCCACCTCTCCCCTCATCTCTCCACAAAGCTCTCATGTAGCACCGCCCTCTCATATCACCCCGCGATGAAACCTCACCAACCGTCTGTCGTGCAAGAGAGAGCCATCAAGCATCAAACCATGTGTGTAATGTACTCGGTTGACGTCGATAACGTGTCGATGATCTGCTCAGGGGTTCGCCGCGCTTGGGTGCTGTGCAGCAGCGGAACAAGGTTGGCACGTTCCTTTGGTTCTGTGCCTGCATTAGGCAGATAGATAAATGCTGTGCCTACACTTGGCGAGCGTATCGGGTATATATCAAGCTGTTGGACTGCGGGAGGGGCTGGAGAGTATGTAATACATACTATACTGTACATAGGGAAGGTGGTATGACTCGGCATGCAGCTACGTCAGCGCAATTATCCTTGGTGAGACAAGACTTTACTTTGACTGAGAATAAATACTGGTTGCCGTCCTGTCTTTTTCTTTCTGTTTGTTTGTTTGTGCATTTGGAGCGGTCAACTGTACAATAATACGTAGTGTGGGTGGGGCAAGGACATATAGACTCATAGAGCACGAGTAGATGTTAGGCGTCAACTGCCAACTGCCATGATTCAAACAATTTTGATCTTGGAAACCCCCTCGCACTAACCCCACGCTATATACACTAGTAAATATCCTGACAGTCGACTAACGACAATGACATCTCAGCTTGTGCCTTCTACCTCAGACATCTTATTTCCACGACTTCTCAACGTAGCTTCGGCCGACATAATTCAAAGACATGCATGAACGCTGACTAGACTCGGGGACTAACACATTTGCACGCCGTGCTTGGATACCAAAAACATGCTGCGAATGTTGGGATTCAGTCATCCCACTCCCCGTCTATGAACAACAGAATACCAACCCATACACCGTACTTGGATCACTCGTCCACCAGAATCCGCCCTTTGGTAAAACTCATCGCGCACGCTTGGAATCCACTGCTCACCCAAATCCACGCCCATGCTCGCTCAAACTTGCTGCAAGTAGTTCGCTGGCACACTCCTTACGCTCCCATCCCTCTCCACATCCGCCCACCCATCACCAGCATCCATGTTGATAAGAACGAACCGCTCCCCCTCAGCCATCGAGTGTTCGGCATCACTCGATGCTGAATATTCGTACAACGCCTCGACATATTTGAGTTTCTTAGCCCCACGCTTAGGTGCAACAGCGGGTCCCTTTTTCTTTCCTACGGCGACAACACTGCCACTGATTGAGGCAGAAGACGCCGAATACGTCGAATCCGGTCGATTGTTGAACGAGGTTGAGGGTGTAAGAGACTGTATCTCGATATAGGCCGTGGGCACAAGGCCTTCATTAGAGCCAACTCGAACTTTCGTCCAGCCACCATCTGTATACAGTGAGTCCATGTTCAATCACAACCTATCTAAAACTAAAGACACTTACCATCTGGCTCTACGACTACGACATCCCTCCCATCGGGAACCGAGAGCTCGCCCGGTCCGGTTTGTTCATACGCAAAGAGCATTTTACCTTTGGGTTCTGCTGCCCTTGACGTCCCGGCACTACTAGGCATGTCAAAGCCGTCGTCCGGCTTGACATACTGCGTCGGTGGAGGCGCAATAACGCGATTCTTTCGAGAGCCTATGACGGGGGGAGGTGCCACTTTTCTTTCTGGTGCTGGCGCGGCTACGGCTGGAGCATCTTCTGTCGTTGGCGACATGCCTCCTGATATTGACCGATGTGCCGTTGCTGAGAATCCCGAACTCAGAGTGTTCATGGAATTCACCGTGTCACTCCGACTAATCCGTGACATGTCTGATTGTGGTCCTGCTGCTGAACCATTTGCCGGGACCGCCGCATGTGTCGACTTTTGCCGCTCTTCTTTGAGTTTCCTCCTCTCGTCTTTACTCTGTTCACCCGGGCAGTCTGCTGGCACCTTAAGCTCACACTTGCTGTGACAGGTATAACCACAGTCTCGACAATCGAAACCTTTCGCCGATAACCCCCAAATTCGGTCGCCGCACAGATCGCAGTTGGTCGGTATCTTGAAAGTTTGAGACTTGAAGTTGTGATTCCTCGCGCCAATACTGAGGTCTCCTACAACCGACGTAATCGTGGACACTTCGACTTCTGCGCTGACCTTCTGCCGCTCCATCTCGTGCATGTTCTCTTGAATCGAAAATATGGCGCGCACCACCTCAACTTCATCTCTTTTGTCCTTGCCTTCGCGTATGTTTTGCCGCACTGCCTTTGCGTTCTCCACCTCCTTTCGCTTCTTGTCTAGTTCGCGTCGATGGTCCGCGAGTGAGGCTTTGGTCTTAGTGAGAACATTGCGGAGGAACACAGCTGCAGATTCGTCTGTTGCAATGCTACCATCGTCTAGCCACACCGGACTGGGTTCGAATTGAAAGTCTGCCGGTTCCTGCCAAGGCCCAGCGTTGTGTCTGACGAACATCATGGAGTCAAGTAGAGGGCTATTCCGCGGAATCTCGGCGGACAGATGCTTGAGAAACTCAATGCTCCGCGAGAGGGTCTGTGTTTCTATCTGTGCGGCGAGGGACCAGATCGTGTTAAGCTTGTTTACTCGGGTCTCAGACAAGTCTTGCAGACTCTGCGCATTGATTTAGCAAAGTTCACAAGGCCAGAGATTCGAGTCTTACGTCAAGAAGTTCAGGTAAATACTCGTGGTAGTACATTTCCTTCTGTTTGTTCGTCACGTTAATGTTGATGATATATGTGTTCTATCGATGTCAGTGACACAATGCTCAATTGAGGCCACTGCAGTTACCTTGACGTTCCGCATTTCTACTTGCTGCTGGTCGAAGGCCTTTCGCGCCTTCTCCTTTCCATAGTCGAACGCGCCATCAGTCTTCTTCCGGCGGTTCTCCACCTCTTGGCATACGCTGTGATATTTGCCTTTCTGCTTGTTCAGATCGGAGTATGTGCTGTCTCGCTCTTTCTCCAGCTTGATAGCGTAGTCTCCGTGGCATTTGCGTAGTTCTTCGTATCGTGTAGCGAGGTTCTTCAGAGGATCGGCAAGGTTGGTAATGAGGGCGCCGGCGTATTGTTCGTGTTCGGAGGCTCGGGATTCCAAAGTATTCAATTGTACGCCCCATGTGGTCATAGACGCGCTGCAATTTTCATGATTCATCAGCATTTTCCCCGAAGCTATGCTGTTCCATGTCCATACCTTTCAAGTGAACCTGGGGTAACTGTAGGAGTATCGCCAACGCTCAGACTGCTTGATTTCCTGGCTTTCTTCTCAAAATATTTCTTTGCCAATGCGTTGAGCTTCGCAGAGTATTCCTTTTCTATAGCACTTCGTTCTCGGTAGAACTGTTGTATGTCGTCCAGCCATGCGATGCCGCCGGAGACCTGAAGTTTCATTTGTTAGCACTTGGGTGTCGAATCCGAAGCAGGCGTTCGGAGGCACCGTCACTGCACTCGGGCAGTAGAAATCCATATCGGAAGGCGTACCCATGCGTTGACAGTCTTGAAGCCATCCTGGTGATTTATCCGTGTCAGTTGAGGCTCCGCGGTAGAGTACGGGGGTGTAGCGCACCTTCAATTCCGCCCCAAATTGGGGGGCAATGTCGACCTCCATTCTTCTGTGGCAGTGGGAGAGCAAGGACTGATAGTTGTAGGCGGCGCGCCAGACATGGAGACTTAGAGACGCTTACGGTGCAGTGGTGAAGGCTACACGGGCGGTGATGGCGGAGTTCAAGTGGCCCAATTAGTGGGGTGTCCTTGGCTGACAGGGCAGCAACTTGGATGGCAGTGCACGCTAGAAGGGCAAAACAATGTCGCACGATGTTTTATTGCTCCTCTGTCAGGGCTGGGAGCGTAAGAATGGGTTTGGCGATGTGGACGTCGTTGGCATCCTTCTGAGCAGCCGAAGACCGAGAACGAGGAGTAGCTGTGAGGCATTCACCATCGGTCGCAGCTTTCCTGTCCATGTAGGCCGTCCAGCCTAACGTAGCCTAGCTCCGCCACCTGAAGTTCCCCACCATTTATCGAAGCTCAAGGTTTACTTTAAGGTTCTACTCTGTACAAACCACTTCATTCTTTGACTCACTCACCCAACAATACTGCGCGCCCCTCGCTCACACTACAGCCACAGCTCCGTCGTGGTCCATTCTTACTGCTCTCGGCTCCTTTGCGTATAAATAATCCCCTGTTCCGCGCTTCGCCTTGGGGAACTTTTCCTCGAACAAGCCCCCGCCTTCACCTGCAACATTTTTGGACATGTCCAACATGTCGTCCTCCGAGACACCTGTCGAAGGGGCTGTCCCTGCTGAGACCGCTCCCACCAAGATAGTCGCCGCCGCCGAAGTTGGAGACGCGCAACTGGATGGAAGCGGTCCGCCAGGAAATGGAGGTGAACTCCTCGAGACCGAAGCCAATGTGGAGGTCAAGCTGGCAGATCTGCAAGCCGACCCAAACAACCCATTGTTCTCCGCCAAATCCTTCGAGGAGCTGAAAATGTACGCGGTTTTTCAAGGCAGTTCCGAATCTCGTTTGTGCTAATCTCCCCAGTTCCCCGGAACTGCTCAAAGGCATCCACCAGATGAACTTCCGTACACCCTCAAAGATCCAAGAGAAAGCTCTTCCGTTGCTGCTATTGGACCCGCCCAATAACATGATCGCGCAGTCCCAGTCCGGTACCGGCAAGACTGCAGCCTTCTCCTTGAACATATTATCACGAGTGGATTTGAACGTGGTGGCTCCTCAGGCCTTGGTGCTCGCTCCTAGCCGCGAGCTTGCGCGACAAATACTTGGTGTCATTGCCCACATGGGTCAATTTATGACTGGCTTGAAGACGATGGCGGCAATCCCGGACCCGACCAGGCGCGGCCAGCGGTACGATGCTCACGTCCTCGTTGGAACGCCTGGAACTGTCATGGACATGCTTCGAAGGAGGATGATCAGTCCAAAAGATATCAGGATCCTGGTGTTGGACGAAGCAGACAACATGCTGGATCAACAAGGTCTCGGCGAGCAGTGCACGAAAGTGAAGTCGTAAGATAGTCTCAATCAACTCGTACAAAATTGGTATGCTAACTTTCGCAGTATGTTGAACAAGGACATTCAAACAGTTCTTTTCTCTGCCACGTTCCCACCGAATGTCATAGAATATGCCAACATGTTCGCCCCAAAAGCTAACGTCTTGACCCTAGCACACGAAGAGCTTACTATCGAGGGCATCAAGCAGCTGTACATCGACATTGATAGAGACAACGACAAGTTTGCAACCCTGCTCAAATTCTACGGGCTCATGACGCAGGCATCTTCGATCATTTTTGTTCGCGTCAGTAAAATCCACAGTCCTAAAATGCCGACACTGACGATTCGAAGACCAGGAGAACCGCCGAGGAACTCCAGCAACGCATGATTCAAGAAGGACACAAGGTTGCACAATTGAGCGGTGCGTTGGAGGGACCGGACCGTGACAGAATCATCGATCTGTTCAGAAGCGGCGAAGCCAAAGTTCTCATCACAACCAACGTGCTCGCTCGAGGTATTGATGTCCAGTCCGTAACCATGGTTATCAATTATGTACGTTTTCGAGCCTCATTCCCTTGTGGTTAGATTGCTAATTTGCTCAGGATGTCCCGACCATGGCAGACGGCAGAACGGCAGATCCAGAAACCTATCTGCACCGAATTGGTCGCACAGGTCGTTTCGGCCGTGTGGGCGTGGCACTTACCTTTGTACACGACAAAGCGAGTTGGACCCAGCTCAATGCGATTGCCTCGTATTTCAAGACGGATCTTCACCCCATTGACACCAACGACTGGGATGCGGTGGAGGACATGATCCAAAAGATCATAAGGAGCTCACGCGCTGGAAAGAGCACGAAGGAGATGACTGCGGAGATTACAGGCTGAGATGGGATGGAAATGGATCGGTGAACTTCAAGCTGGAGCTCATGAGAATTGGGAATGAAGGAAGAGACGGATCAAAATGGCGAGCATGCGACGGGATATACCATGATGAGATCGAAATTTCTGTGATTTTGGCTTTCGATACTTAGATAGCTACTCCGTATGCGGATATCAACCAGATGCACAGATAGCGGGGTAGAGCGAACCATGGCTTTCCCCTCAGATACGATATTACCTTTGTTGAGAAGGGAAACACTCAAAATCTTCGAAATGCCCAGCACTACCCTTGTAGTGTGCTTCATGCAAATATGCATACTGTACTTTGTACATACATAGTTTATTCAGCTGATAGAGAGTACATATGTATTCAACTGAATGGTTTGCTAATCATTCATGGAGGATAACAACACACTCGGATGAAAGTAGTTAGCCTGATCCCCCCCAACAATCGGTAGTAGGTACGGCAAGCCGCAAGACGATCAGGCAAGAGGATCAGGCGAGGAACTGTTCTCCAGGGTCCCCACAAAACTCGAAGCTCTCCCCTCTTTTCACTAAACGACTTTGGCAGGGCAAGCAGATCTCTTCCGACTTTTTGGACACATTTCCCACGTTCCCACGTTCCAACCTACGAAGTACAGTACTACATAATTCCATAATTGCAGCAGAAAGTAGCATTTGAAAATCTCGGCTTACCTACGCTCGGCAGTGCTGTTCATATCCCATAGGTCAGTTTGCACTTTCGTCACCCCTGTCCCGGCTCTTGCGATGGCGTCAATAAAGCTTGCGAGCACGAAATTTCTGCACTATGCAGCCCTAACCTCCACCGCAGCACAGAGCACCTGTGTTTACACAGTAATAAATATGCGATTCGATCCATCACAGGACACTCCTTGTTGTAAGTTCCTGGCTAACGGGTAAAATGCGACAGATCGGAAACGCCACCACAAGCCCGCACCTGCGCCCGTGGGTCTTCTGGAATGGCACTGGGTGATGATGGCGGGAAAATGGTTGAACGTATGGCTGGGTCTGGGGTAGAAGACTCGGACCTGGATTCGTTGCCACATGCAAGACGTGATCATCACGATCCTGCAGCTGGACAAGAAAGAAACGAGAACCTGTATTCGTCTGAAAGACCTTCTTCGACTACCACCTCACCTACGGTATATCCAATACCGGGCACAGCTACGGCTACGACTATGACAGCAAGCATGCTACATCCGAGTTCGGGTTTGAGTTTGAGTTCGCGCAAACGCTCCGCTGCAAATCCCATATCTTCCTCCTCGTCCCCCGAACACGATGAATCGGCCCCAATAAGAAACTACGCGCAAGACAGCGCACAAGATTACAATTCCATCTCGCCCTCGATATCGGCGCGGAGATCTGGCGTCGAGGCACTCACAACGGAAAGAGACACATCGAGGGTGGGGGAGCAGTCGGAGAGGGACAGGCAAGAGGCGGAACGGCGAGCAGCACTGCAGGAGAGGAAAGAGAGTGGACGGTGGAGACGGTTCATGGATAAATACGGCAGTGTGGAGTTGGAAAACAAAGGGAGTGTGGCGCGGGATCATTTGGCCTTGGGTATGTACACCGTCTGTCCCCAAGTCCTATGCTCTCCAACGGTACATTGTATGCGGTGGAAGTAACTCTTTTGGTTAACCCAAGTGTGATGTATATATAGAGCGCACCTTCCTCGCCTGGCTCCGCACTTCCCTCTCCTTCGCCTCCATCGGCATCGCCGTAACCCAACTCTTCCGCCTCAACACCGCCATCTCGAATTCACACTCCAAGGCATCCTCGCCCTCCACCGACTCACCGCAAGCGCGTCTCCGACACGTCGGGAAGCCGCTCGGCGCCACCTTCATCGCAATATCTATACTTATCCTGTTGATTGGCTTTCACAGATACTTCGAGGCCCAGCATTATATTATCCGTGGCAAGTTTCCGGCGAGTAGAGGCAGTATCGTGTTGGTCAGTGTGGTTGCCGGCGGGTTGATTATTAGTAGTCTGGTTGTTATACTGACGGTTGCGCCGAGGGCTTTTGAGAAGTGAGGGGGTGGGAGAGGGGAAGACGTTTGGGATTGCGGGATTGAGAGAATGGTTCAGAAGTACGGAAGTTTGGGTGTGATACTTATTTAAGTGGCATTGGCATTTAGCGTACGGTAGAAGCGGCGCAACGGATATATGATACCTATTGATCTATAAGCCGAATCTTGAGTTTGGAACCACATCATGACAGTCTCGGGCGGATTCCTCACACAGCGATACAAACAGGCACAGATGACATGATACAATTCAACATTCCCAATCATCCTTCCCAAATAAAAAGGCTGCATCAGGACTATATTCCCTTCTCCAGGAAGCTGTAGACAAGATGATATTCTAGAGAGATATAACGCTACATAAAAGTAGGTATTACGAGACCCCCCAAATGATGATACCAAAAAAGCGCAGACAAACATCACGACCGACAGCACGCGGTGGTTGTAGTAGTAGATGGAACGCGGGAAATAAAAACAAGACAGACCGGCCCGTAACGCCGTCCAATGGTCGCCAAGATAATGGTTCAACGCCGGATATAGGAGCCACGGTGAGATGCCTACTCGTTGTAGTGATATACCTGTCCGGCTATTAGCTTTGTAACCCATGCCTAAGCATGTTAAAGAGCTAGACTTACAAGATAATGGGGCAGACCGTAGCTCTCCCAGTTGAGACGACTCGCCATTTTCGCGAACCCCTCCGTTTCAATGAGGTGGTAGAAGGGAAATGGCGGGAACATGGCGCCATCTCTGTGCACCTCTGCCTTCACGAGCAGTGCTGCTCCACCAACACCATCCAGCTTGATTTTCGCCCCTGGGTCCGCTGACGGATCGTACATTTTGGCCATGAGACTGCGGTAGGTCGCCATGCTGCCATATCCCTCGAGCAGAATATCATCTTTGCCCATCTTGGAACCCAAAGCTTGAGCTGTCGGACTGTCGATCCAATTGTTGAAATCATATCCCCGGATATCATTCTTCTTTGTGTCCTCATTGTAGAAGCGCTGGAAGCAGTTGGGCGCAATAATAGGGACATCGTACGCGGCGAGGTCCTGGATCATGGTCGGGGGAAACTCGACAATGTCGGCGTCGAGCCACAGAACCCACGAGGTGGTCGGCCCCATGGTAGTAAAGAGCAGCGAGTTGCGCGCCTTGGCCATGGCCGCCCTCCGCGGCTTCTGGTTCTCCATTTTGTGGCGCTCTGCCTCGCTCTGCGAGTTCAGTGGGGACTCGGTGTCCTGGCGCAAAATGGTAATGCTGGCGAAGCGCTTGAGTTTTGGCCCGTTCTGTGTCTTGCTGATCTGTGTTTGCAAGTCTGCGTACGCGGCATTTCCTTCCTTGGTCTTGGGAATGATGAAGCCCAGCGACACCAAGTTATGGGGATAGCTAATCCGGAGCAGATTGTCCCAGTACTCTTGATAAAATTTGGCCAAGGGAGTGAGAATCAGCACAGTCTCGCTGTTCTCTATCGGCGTCCGCGTGTTGGTCAGGTTGTTCATGTAGTAGTGGACGACGGGCGGCGCAGGCGGCGGCTCATTGCTCTTCGACTTCCGGAAAGGTAGCGATGGCGGGCTCAACACATTCGACGCTGTTTCTCCCGTCCCCTGTGTCCCGACGGCGGGCGCTCCATCGCTGCTGGAAAAGAAGAATATGAAGAAGCCAATGCACAGGATCCCGGCGAGCACGAATGTGATGGGATTCTGGCGGCGTAACGAGCGTGGGGTGGGCATTGTGACGGTATGGTTGGCAGAGAAGGCGAACCGGGGCTACCAATAAATGGGAGGGTCTATAAATTGGGCATCAGAAGTGAAGATGTGCCAGATGGTGAGGCGTGAGGCGTGAAGGGTGAAGCGTAAGGCGTGATGCGTGATGCGCGATGCGTGAGGCGTGAGGCGTGAGGCGTGGTGTAAGCGGAGGTGCGGTCGCGCAAGGAGGTGCTGAGATGTGGCCAAGAGGGTCGAGTGTCGGCGCAAAATCGGGGGGATTGCACAGAGCGTATTAATCGTGGCTGGTTGGACGAGAAGTGTGTGAGAGCGGTGCCAGAAAGCGTAGGAGAAGATGACAGGAGAGTGCGCTCGTTTGCGTCTGAAGACAACCTTGCCGACGATGTGCTCAGAGATCGAGCGTGTTGGGTCGCGGCTTATTATTTATTAATTACTCGCCTATAATAATTAAATACAATTATGTCTTGGCAAAGAAAGCTTGACGCCCAGCCATGGTGGTGATGGCCGTGACCCCACGACACCTATAGCCATCATCACCAAAGCCATGTTGATGTCCAATTGAATTACGACTCATGCCTCCTTGGGTCTCCCGACAATGCCATGCCCTGAGAGTCTCGCGCTCAGCTGGAAGCGCTCTGTGTCGTCCCCAACGGCACGCGACGCCTGTCTGCATCGCTGCAGTACGCTCGTATGCGAAAAAATCGGCACCTACACTTGCCACCGCAAAACCTATCACCACAATCAATTGCGCTACCATAATACCTAGTTCCGTCTCAGTATCAGTAAGCCACGATCTGCTCCTCATAGTTGGGGTTCAAACACTGATTCGAAGAACAGCCCGATGAACTCATTAGACACATCCGGCCCATTCACGAGTCGTCTGAAGTCATCCACAAACGACACGTCCACAAACACCGCTTCGCCTTATTTCTTCTGACTCCGGCATTTGCGACATGGCTTCTGGACGATCGCACATTTCTCAACAAGGCCGTGGCCCGGCTATTCGACTCGATACCCAAAACCACCCCTTCCACTTCCTTGAAAGACGTACATGTGCTATGCGCTGTAGTTGACAAATTACCAACGCCACAGCCTGTTGGGACAACTGAAGATGCAGTATTGCGTCGAATCCAGAATACTCTAACACGGGATCTTGGACATGAAGGCCTGGCATATGCGACTTTACGATTTGCCGATTCTCTACTTTTGCCCCATGTAGCTACAGATGAAGCGGGCTCCATCAGCTTCCTCACATCCAAAGCACCAAACGATAATGATGCCTATACGGAGACGTTGCGGCTTCCGCTCGCGAATACAGTATTTCAGACAGGCTCGCCACATACGATGATAATGACCAAATGGCACAGGGGGAAGACTGGGTCGCTCGTTCTCCACTCAAAGCAGAACATAACACACCACGGCATTGTACTGTTTCAGAAAGACTCTCATGTGCAGTCTATCTCCGCATTAACTATTCCCTTGATACCACTTTGCTATCCGCGCCTTGTGATGGCAAGTATGGGCAATATTCTCCGCCAGATTGCTGGCCCACAGAACGAAGCCGTACCCGCTTCTCAAAATTTGGAACGCCTTGTACCCAAATACCTTGAATCCAGAGGGGAATCCTCACAGACTCTTCCTGTGTGGGCTCTCGTGATCCCTAAAAAGGCACTCAACAGTGCCAACCTCTCCACAAGAAAACTACTTAGATTGGTGCGGGAAGAGAATCGCACTGACGGTTCTTCCTCTTCGTTCGATTCGTTCAAAGCGCTTTGGAGAAGTGATCCCTCCAAATTCAATAACCTAGTCATGAAGTCGATTGAAAAAGGCTCTCGTCTCCACAGAGTACTGAGCGGAGGTGGTGGCTGGGGAAAGAAAGCAGGGTTGTTATCTCTAGATCCGGCCATCTCTAGCACGGAGACTGAGTCTTCGATATCACAAAAGTTTTCCGAAGAGCTGGATGGACCGGGTGACCTCTCGTCGGCCCTTCACCCAGTTGTGCATCCTGAAGACTCTATCCAGTTTTTTGTTTCCCCTTCAGTACAGCAAGTCGACGGGGACATTCCCGGCTCCACTTCCTCGAAGCTCCGAGAGCTTACAGAGATGTCGGCACCGTGGAAATTTGAATTTGGGACCATCCCTAGTACAATTGACGCCTTGCAGTCTAACTCGTGGCAGCACAATGATTCTCCAGCTTCACAAGTCTTCGTATTTCCCCACAGTTTTGGGGCTTTAGCGGAAGGGGGGATGGCTTTGAGGCGTAACATAGGGCTGGCCGCGACCAGTTTGGATTCTGTCTCGGTCGTCGGCGGAACCAAAATCGATGTTCCATTCTCCAGATTTTGTTCTGTTGATTTGAAGAAGAGACGGTCAGTCGGCTTAGACGAAGGAGTATGTGGTCCCGTTCCGATACGGATTAGGAAGGTGAAAGCGCCCGCCAAAGCAGGACTAATATGGTCAATACCAGTATAAACATGGGAATGAACATGATATCAAAAGATCGTCTTTCGACGCCGCCCCCGCTAGTTGGGTTGCTGATGCTGTAAACTCGGTGAGCATTCTTTATCAACTCAGTAGTGTTGAAATAGGACTGATAAGACATACATTCGAAAGACAGAATCAGCCATGATAACAGAAGATGAGCTGGAGCCGGAGCCGGAGCCAGAGCCAGAGCCAAAACCACGAGTGAAATCCAAAGTTCTTACGATTGATTCTCGTGTCGAACGAATTCGTGAAATAGATGTAGGACCCAATCTCGAGACTGACGCTCCATATCCCCCGCTTGTTGAAGTAGCGAAAAGCATGCAGCTGGGGCTCGGTTCAAAGCCAATGGAAAAGGCAGAGCTAAAGATTGGTCCCTTCACTACCGTGTCCCCAGATAAAAAGAAAGACCGGCAGCGTGAGCTCAAACACGTGGTCAGGAGGATACTCCCAAAAGTTCAGAGTTTTGTGTATGGTTCTGACCCCGACACTTCATGTTTGAATGAGACACTCGACTCGCGGATCCAGAGCATCGGGGCAGGGTTTGACGCCGACTCTAAGAACGCCCATGTTATCCGAAAATTCGACGCCCATCCGCTCAGCAACAACTATGTTGTCCGCAAAGTCTCACACCCGCCTCTTTCCCTTAGGAACGACAATGATGCGCAACACTCCGATCTACCCCCGGTTCATCTGCTCACCAAAATAGTTACGCAGCTTAGGCAGCAAGCCAACCTTACAGAAAGGTGTGTCTATGCCTTGCAAAAAGAACTCGAGGAACTTCTGAGCGAGATATCACGCAATCCCCTCCAAGCATTCGAGAGAGAACTGGAGAGGATACAAAACAACATTCATCATCTGGCCGAGATTGCCTGGATATTGGACGTCATCAGCGCGAGGACGCATTTCACCCAGCAAACCAACATCTCGGCTATCACCATCTATCACTTACACATCTCTCTCCGCTGGACGCTATCCTCCATGATCGACTACCGCCAATATCACGAATATCCAGAGTCCTGTATCAATCCGCTGCAAGACAAACTGGAGCAGCTGAGAAGCTTCCAGGAAGTGTTGTTTGTAGAAAGAAAAGACGTCACGGAATCGGATGTCCGCAAAAGGCTGGACGAGTGGGAGGGCTTGAAATTGTGGCGCGCAGGAGATATACCCAGGGAAAGAGTGACACAATTGAGCTCCAGGCAGAGGATGGAGATGGCAAGGAAGCTGTCTCTTAAACAGATCCACAAGTCGACTTACATCGGCCCAATGCTTCGTAAAACAGAAGACCGGAGTGATTTCATACGGAAGTTTGTTAGTGGGAGAGTCGAAGTACCGGGCTATGAGGTGTCGTACCGGTCCCTCGAGCGCAGATGGCCAGCCGCAATCCAGCCCAGACATATCCTTAATGAAGTGAAGTCTCCAACCGATGTAAAGAGAGCCGAGAAGAGGAAGTTGGCGGAGACGGTCAGCTCGTGGTTGGATCTTCCGGGTGGGGATGGTGATGAAGACGGCGACGGCGACAAGGACGAAGAAGCAGACGGCGACGGCGACAGGGACGAAGAAGCAGACGGCAAACCAGTCACACACAACCAGTTGTATGACAAAGGGGAGTGGGGGGAGTGGGAGTACGTTCAACAATCTGGTCAAGACGGGTAAGCAGTTTGAGAAGAAGATCAGGAGGGACTGTTGATTTGGGCGGTCTGGTATATGATGGTTGTATGATGAGAGACTTGTTCCATGTATATAAGAGATGGGAACAGGTGATTATGTACATACAGTAGCTTGGGGCCTAGGAAGGAAGATGTCAAATCCATCCTCACGAACGGTATTGTCCAAGTCCAATAGTGAAAAGACAAAGTCTCAAAACGTTCCCGTCAGAGTCAAGCTGTGCGTACGCATGCTGGGAGCTTCCAGGGCACAAAGGTGTAAGGGTGGTTTCATGAAGTGTTCTTCTGATCCTCGCCTCGAAATATTGGGTAGCAAAATATGATGGGTATGGTCGATAGATGGAGTATGAAAACTCCACTTACTCACCCATTCATATTCTTCTTTTTCACACACACACACACACAAGAGAGCTGGGACCTTCCAAAACCAAGTGGAATAAGTAACATGAAGTAGAAAAGGGCATCGTCATCCGTCAACGAAAGTCCACACGATATTTTCTCATAGCAACAGCTAGGGCATCTGTTTTTCTCAACATTAGAAGTGGACACAGCTGCAAGGTATCGAGAGAATCAACATTGTCTTCCTAAAAGATGTGAAGCATTTTCTATTATAGGAATGGTGCCATTGAGAGAGTTTTGGAAGGCTTTGAAAGCTCAAATCTCACTCCCAAGGCATCATCTTTGGAGAGATGAAGCCAAGCCCCTGTATGTTGAGATCCTGTGAAGCTATGTGTGTAAAGAGATACTCCCTAGTCCCTTTTCTGATACTGGATACAACCCACATGCCGGACAGTCGTCCCGCGCGTCTTGAGAAAAAGATTTGCCGCAACAGTAAATGGAGTGAAGCTGCGTTTGTGTTTTTGAAAGCCAAAATATTCCAACAACAATATGTCTGTGAAGTGGCAAACAATGTTTGGAATACGCTAAGTATTAACTTATTGATTTGGAGGCAATATTGTGTGATTTGTATGATGCCGAGTTGAAGATGATTGATGTGTTTGAGCAGGGGAAAACTTATATCTTGGTGGGATTGAATTACACCTACCTTGCTCCTTGTTCTATATATTTATATAACTTTTACGCTGTCATGACAACTGCCCCTGTCGGAGAGAAGTGATTGCGACATGTGCATAAGCCTTACTGTTCGAATGCTCTAGCACATTCTCCGCCCTTTTTGGCATTGCTGTAGATGCATATCAAGATCAACATGAACAGACAATAGACTTGCTATAGTGCATAGTAGTCGATATCTACGCCATCCATACAGTGTCCGCACCAGCCGCAATCCTTGTCGCAAAGCCCAAAATCGTCACCTTTCTCGCCTTTATAAATACCACCGCATCCATGGGAACTGGAATAATATCTCTCATATACCCGGTAGCTCTCTTTTTTATATCCCTGCATTGGTTAAGTTTCACACTGTTTATAGTGAGGATAGGTACGCTTACACCACCGTGGACCTTAGGATGAGCGCGTGAGTCACGTTTGTGCTGTTGCATGGCGTTCTCTGTCTTGAAATTCCTGCCACAGCAAGATATAGATATATGTTCAACGCCAAGGATGAACGATGAAGATGCTTTGGTAGCTGGAGAGCCTGAAACTTGTTGTAGATCAATCGGAGTCTTCCTCGTAGAGTTCGCGCTGGTATGTGGACTTTTGGGCTGCGATTTGACAGCTCGCTTCTTAATGGCGGCCCTGCTGTTCTCAGCACTGTCTCCGATCTGGATCCGGGGTTGGTTAAATTACCGTTACACAAAAGAGGGGGAATGAATTACCGCAGCCCCGCCGGATTTCAAGCCCTCAGAAATGGGAGCTGAAGTAGAAACGACAGAGCCTGAAGCTGGAAGCCCCAATACATGTTGCGGGCTGGCGGGTATCGAAGATATGTTGTTGTGTTCAGAACCCCCCAAGACGTTCGCAACGTCGCGGTGAACTCTGGACGCATGCTTATGCTGCTCTAGCGCCTTCTCACTCCTGAATAGCTTCCCGCATGTGCATCTCATATGAGTGCTATTCATTTTCAGGTGTAAGATTGCTAATTTCACTGTGGACCTCGGGAGGCTGAGGGTAGGGGAAAGTAAACGCTGATAACTGGCTTTGGTTTAGTGCGTGGAGTCGAGATTCACGCGGGGACTAGAGACGAGGATCATTATTGAAGGTTTATCATTGTAGGAGGCGTGTTATCTATGTGAGACTGTTGGCAAGATGTACAGAGAGGCTAAGCCCAAACTGGTCTAGCTAACAGAGGCAGGTAAATGTCATATGGATTGATCTCGGCCTACTCCACAAACATTCTTCTCTCCATTTTTAGGTGTCTAAAAAGGTGATATCAGGAGAAGAATCGCGACTCATTTACCCTCTTCACTGCATTTTCTCAGTCATCATGTATTGTGGAAAGCAGACTCAAGAGAATCCGAGCAGTGTAAATACGCTCAAAGCTTTCTTCATTTCTCATCTCCCTTTACCACATCTACTACATATACCTTGTCTAAAAGAACTAGAATTGAACTATTACAGCAAATATGACATTAATACCTAACCTTTAACCCTTAACTACCTGAAACCAAAAGTTCAAAGAGACAAGGAGCCTTGGGTACGTCTAAAACAGAAGCTCGCCGCATATATGGCACTCCAGGACCTTAAGATCTCAATATATGTAGTACTCCGATTCTACAAGACAGAATGCATACTATTACTCCTTTCTTCCCTGATTCTATATCCAAAAAGTTCCCACCGGAGATTCCATGATTGTCTCTGGAAACCCTCAACTAGCTGATGAATGACTTTACCGGTGCCAATTTGTCCAAGACTTCGTGCACTTTCCAACATTCGCAACTAAAACACAGTTTGTCATGCTATAGCATTCATAGGTATTGCTACATAACAAAGCCGGCGTGGCTTCTTTCTACATTAAAGGGCTAAGCAAGAAGCTCCGGAGATACATTGCGCACTGCCCGGCATGCCTACTCAACCAGACAAAAAGACATCGCCCATACGGAACAGTGTTTAGACACTCCTTAACAATATCCTAATCGTCTTTCCAAGCTCCTTACATGGAACATGATTGAAAGCATGGCATGGCTGGTTCCAGAATCACTACGCGGCCAGGATATGGTGTTCTTCAGCCTGATAACAAAGACGCGACACAAAGACGAAATGCCGGTGTTTGTGAGTGAGGCCGATCGTGATCCTCGTATGCTATTGCTTGCCTTCTAGGGACAAATCCATCGGAAGCGAGGGATCAAAGTATTGGACATGACGGAACATTTGTGACCTTCCTGGATTTTGCGAAACATAATTCCAACACGTTCGGGATGTCCATGGTGTCTCTGGACCTTCCAAAACAGCCTGAAAACGTATAGACGCCCGTGTGCAAGGCATAGAGGACAGCACATATAGTGAGTGCAGTTGCGGTTGCTCTTCTTTCCCGAGGTCTCAAAACAAGCCAGGGGAAAGGGGAATGACATTTACGTGCCGCGAGAATCTTCGCACTACAAAGTCGTTACACATGTGCCCATGAGTGTCTCCAAACAGCGAGTAGAACAACATCCAAGCACATAGTATGTCGCGCGCACTCTCCGCGACCAACCTCAGCAGCCGAAGAGTCATTGATCCATGCCGTTTAGCATTCTCGACCTCGTTCATTCCAAATCAGAACAAAACACGATCCATGGACCATGAATCCATGCGCGTCGTGTCCAACGAGCTCTTTTCCCTAAACTCATGGATGATGCTTTTATGATGTGGGATGTGGGCGGTCAAAACGAGTATTGCCGGATATATATGTGCGATTGAAGACTCGACGCTCTCACACACTCATGCCGGTGCTGGAAGTCTTCAACTACTATACCTATGTCTCTTCCTGGACCTTCTTTTGTACGGATGGTAATGGAGAAAATGGGGGATGTGTGTGTGTGTCTCTCTCTCTCTCTCTCTCGAGAAGAATGTCATATCCCCTCCTATGCTATTGTGTCCCTCGACTCAAAAAGGATGGTAGAAGAGAGAGAGAGAGAGAGAGAGAGCTAAATTACACCCTTTTTAGTTTCTCTCTCTCTCTCTCTCTCTCTCTCTCTCTGCAATATCTAAAAAGTCTAAAACCCTAGTACGCCAGTCCAGCACCTTCCCAAAACCCATCCATAAGCCCAATACGACGCAGCACATGAAAAGGTCGAAGCAAAAGAACGCTCCTCTCCCCCCCTCCTCCACGACGACCTTGGTGCTTGAACCAAAACCTCGACCAAAAAAAGGAGCATAATCCATGCATGCTTGGGGGAAAACTCGAACATAGCAAAAAGAAAAAAGAAACAAAGACAACCAAGCCAATCCGCATGCTGGTCCGTCCACACAGAAAAAAAACGGCAAGCTCATGTTTATCAAAGCCACCACTCTTGTTCTCCGCAAAGCAGAGAATATTCCAGAACCCTATATACCACCACTGCCCCCTCCCCCATTGCATTGCATTGCATTGCATTGCATTGTCATCTACCTCGACATCCACGTCCACGTCCAACATCCAAAATGCGTTCGTTCTGAGCTTAGACAAGGCATAGCATGGCATAGCATAGCATAGCATATCGGAATGATTAGTCGTCTTAAGGATAATAAGAATCTGGAAAAATACGACATACACACAACGCTACAATGGAAAATCCCCTCCCACCTAAAAAGAAGAAGAAGAAGAAGAAGAAGAAGAAGAAGAAGAAGAAGAAGAAGAAGAAGACGAACGAGAGTTCACATGCCGTGTCACATTCTCGCTACCGTCGTGCTTTCACTACCGAGATCTATCGTGCTGTACTTACTGTACTATACTATACTATACTCTACTATTCTGCTTTTGATATTGTAAATAAATATATGAATAAAATAAAATAAAATAAATAAAATGGACAAATATTCAACACTCAAGTGTGAAGAAAGAAGAAGGGAAAGAAACTTAAAAAGGCCAGGAATGTTTATAGTAATTATCAGCCTTCCTCTTTCGTGCTGAATTATTAGGGAAACAAAAAAGACCCGGTGCTTGGGGCCGGGGCGGAGGAGGGGGACAGAACAAGGTTTGGAGGCAGAGGCACGCAGAGGTTGCTTGTGGTTGGGCTGTTGATTGCCATTGGTCTGTTGGAGATGGTCACAGGAGGGAATGAGTGGTGATAATGAGTGGTGTGGTGTGTACTGTGGGATAAGTAGTAGTAGTACCGAAGACCCACTCCTAATAGCGCCTTTCTTCAATTTCATACATAGTGACCAAGTAAGCCAAGAGCGGGCCGAGCCGGCCCGGGTTAGTCTCACTTTCGATGTTTAGAGTTCCCGAGACTGAGATATCACGAAGCCGAAGATGAAAGATGTATGCAGTGATAATTCGATTATTCCCCTAAGATATCTGGTCCACCATCCTGCCGTACGTTCCCTGTCATGCTCCAATGCCGTAGCTGGCACAGGTGGCTTCATCGCTTATATTCCACCCGATCCCAATACCAGCTTTTGCCCAAACTCCATGGCTTGAATGGGAAAGAAAAAAGAGACCAAGTAAACGCACTAATGACATAGGTTCTATTCTTCTGGATCTGGGTAGTGGTGTAGATCCGCGATAGTTCAGACAAAAAGAGGAAAGCCAGTGATTACTAGAGGTGAATTAAATGGGATTTTGGGGGATAGAGGTGGGATTTGCGCTTTAAGGATCTTGCCCGTCGCGAGAACGGTTTGACGCACGTCCCCGAGGAGTCGAAGCGGCTTGAGAGATGTTGAGATGCTGGGAGTCCGATAAATATGTCCAAATCATGTGCCGTGTATGCCAGTCCGTGCCACCGCTCCGGATAAAACCTGACATCCGGAGTCCAGAGTCCAAATACGAGAACCAATTGTTATCTCACAGGTCCGTCTTTGAAGCCGTGAAGTCCCACAACAGTTTAACGAGCGAGTCGGGCAGCGTGTATAAGTCAACGTGGAATTCACCGTCTGCCAAATGTTAGCGAACTGACCAATGAAGCCCAAACTAATCACCACTCACTCTCCACATCGTTCTTTGTGTACGTCTCCGATGTCTTATTATCGTGGACGAGTGTGACGACATGCAGCAAATCATCCTCGGTCAACTTCTGCAGTCCATCCGCCAACTTCTCCATATCCACGTTCTTGTCTCGATTGCGCGCCTTCTTCTTTTCGCTTCCACCCTTAGCGCCCCGCACTCCATTGCTATCGCCTGTAGGGCCTGACTGGGCGAGCGCAGAGACAAGATCGGGCTTCGGGTTTCGGAAGGTGACCCAGTGGACGGCTTCGTATCTCTCGGATTGGAAGTTCAAATCGTGGTCGAGGGTGTGGTCGCCGTTCTTCAACAGACCGCTGAGGACGATGCTCATCTCGAACTCGCCCCAGCCCTTCTCTTGGATACGGAAGGGGGGCTTCTTGAAGACTGTGATACACAAGCGTCAGTAGGCGCATTCTCATTACTATTGTGGGGTCAGTGCCGGTCGCGTACCTTGCTTGTTCTTCTCGAAACTAGGGTGAAGATTGTAGGTGACTTTTTCGAAGACATTGGCCGTGACCTCGTTGCCACCCTCATCGAGCAGGAAGATCTCGATGCTCCATTCGCGCATAGGATAACCCTCTACCTGGCTCGGCTCGTCACTACGCATAACCCATTAGCATCAGTCTCTTGTTCATCCTCGTCATCCGTCACTTGCGCGAGCTCTAAGATGGAGGTTTTGCAAACTCAGTGGGTAGGGAAAGAGAAGAGCGCGACGCGCGCGCAACATGTCCGCGCTGAGCAAGACGTCTGCAAGTGAAGCCGCGGGAGTGAGAGGGCAGGGGATTTCGAGACGTACATGATCTTCTGCGTCGTCACGAGCTTGACTTGTCGTTTGATCTGCCTCTTGTATTAGCACACACCTTCCGAACCCAACTCTACTGCCTGCCTCCCCGGCTTCCCCCCATAACCCATCGCCCTCTTTCTTCCCCAGCATTTTAAACTTACATCTGGCATGTTTGCGAATATCAGTCAATCAAATGGGTGGGTTAGATTATAGAGGTGCTGTGGTGACACGCGGGGGAGAAAGCGCGTTTTGTAGTGGAGGTGAAGGTTGAGGATCGCAGTCGCGCGATGGAGAGAGAGGTGGGTGGCCGGAGCTTTGTTGGCGTTTGGCGGGGATAAATGTGTAGGCGAGCGAGCAACGGTCTAATATTTAAAGCACAAGACACCCTGTAGATTGCCACTTTTTGTTCTTTGTTTCTAGGCAACGAACAGTAAGGCCACTATCCGAGAGGTAAAATTAATGTTGCACGACTGAGACACTCATGATCAAAATATTGCGTGGGTGGGATCTATATATATGGGAGAGCAGAGAGCGGGTACGAAAGAGGCCAAAAGAGGCCAAAAGAGGCCCAAACCGGCAACTATTGGGATAATTAATCCCAACCATTTCCCTTCCTTCACTTTGTGTCAAGGCAACACTTTGCATCAAACTTATTCCGCCAGCAACTTTGGGGAAAGCCATTGGCGTCTCAGCCAGGCTGATTTAGTAGACTATCTAAGTTATGTGCATTCGGTCATGTGTGTGGGGGGATCTTCTACCGCCGTGCTATGCTACTCATTCATCGTCCCTCATTGGAGTATTTCATGTCCATATCCATTGCCGTTCCATATCTGCCCATCGCTATCCGTCCCGATTTTATAGCCACCCGTTGTATAAAGTCCGCCACGCTGAAATCTACTCGGTGGATTTGAAAAGTGCCTCGTTCTCCTGTTGAGCCTTGATGAAGGCCTCCTTGAAGCCGTTGGCGTCTATGGAATACATATTAGCCATGGACAAAGGACGATTCAAAGACACAAGTACGTACTCTCGCTGTTAGCGAAACGAATAGCAAGGGTCTGAGCCTCGGGCTCGCCCTCACTGACATCGGCGGCGGCATTCCACACCCAGCTGCGGTCAGAGCCGACGTTGGGAGACAGCTTCATATCAGGGACGACTATAACCTCACGTTAGCGACAGCCTTCAGCTTATTACACCTATACCCGCTCTTTAAAGACCATGCCCCGCATAACCAGAATAGGAGGGCAACATACCATAGTGGTTGGCGCACACCTTGAGGGTCTTGTCTCTCCGCATAACCAACCGCGTCTTTCCGTTCTCCTTGTGCTTCAATAGCCGCACGTCTCCCGTGCCTCGCTCCTTCCACTCGCGACTCTCACGGTCAAACTTGAACAGCTTGGCGCGCATCTTGAATGTCTGCTCCTCGAGCTCCTCGTTGGTCTTGGTCTCGACTTTCTCGGTGAGGTGGACAACAGGCGCAAAATCGACGTCGGGCTCTTGGTTCTCTGGGTCTTCCTCCTGTGGCAAAAATACACATTAGCACTGCGTACGTACAACTAGTAATAAGGTATACGAGGGGGAGGATTGGGAGGGACAGGAGAGATATAAAAATGTGCGACATACATCCGCAGCAGGTTTGCCCTTGGATCCACCTGAAGGCTCATCGACATCGTCGACCTCCTCCTTCTTCTCTTTCTTCGGGCCGCCACCAAACATGCTGAAGACATTATCCTTAACGGCCGACGCGGCGTTGGATGCGGTTTCCGTGACGGATGATGCTGTGGTCGCAGCCTTCTCTGTAGGTTCCTCTTGTGTGGCCTCGGTGGTGACCTTTGCCGTCTCCTCAGGAACGAGAGTCGCGCCGGGGGCGGTGGCCTGCTCGGCGGTGGGGTCTGCTTTGGGAGGGGGAAGGTCTGCCATGGCAGCTGTGACAATACGCGTATGTAAGTGAAGAGGGTATGGTAGAAAGCTGTGGCGGGTATGAATGTAGAGTGTTGTTGTGATGGTGGTGTACGAACGCTGGCAAAAAGTGCGAGTGGGTGTTTGTGCCTGCGGGTTGTCGAAGGTGTTAGTTTTGGCAGCCTGCCCCTCCATTGAGCCGCACGGGCCGCATCTGGGCCTTGCTCCGGCACGTTGCCTGTCTGTCGTCAACTGCAATCATAATACCCATATTCATTCGCTTCCATAGGTCACGCAAAGTTAGGCTGAAGGAACAAAAAATGAAGTGTAGAGGCACCATGTATACTCTGTCAGACTATTTGAAAAAAAAACGTACTCCCTATACTATGATATAACCCATTACACCACTTGGTCGCCAGTGATATCCAGATTATTTATACTGCTTTCGATAACCACAAGCAGATGGACGATTGTCTCCGATGCCAGACTCCGCATGCACCATTTCCGAACCGTCGAAATCCACAAACGCAAAACGCCGTCCTATGAATCTAATCCACCGTATTCCAAGACAGCTTATTGGCGCTTCAGCGTAGCCTTCTTGCATCTCTTCTTGCCTTTCTTCTCCTTGATCCTTCTTTGTACCTTCTTCTGTAGCCTCAAGGCATTACATCTCGCCTTTAATAGCTTGGGGTGTGTCCTTACGGGTCGGGAAAGTTCCCACAGATCCGGCATTCTGGCTCCCTGAAGGACATGAGCCAACTCTGACGCCTTGGAAGTATAGCCCTGCAAGTTCTGACGCAGACTTTTTGAGATGTCTTTGGTGACCTCGGTTCCCATGCTAAGCTGGTGCGCCGCCCTCTTCTTGGCCTCTTCCAGATGACCTGCAACGCTCTGGGTGGAATCCCGAACTCGTCTCCTCCAATATCGCGTTTGGCTAAATGCAGCCATGGCGCCTTCTTCGGCCCGTGTTACTCCTGCTTGCAGACCTTTTGAAGCCACGGTTGTAAGATCTCGGAGGTTGGATTGTGCGAGAGCGAGATCGTGCTTGACAGTTTTAGAAAGACGATCGACAGTATCTTTGAGCTGGTCGAATGTAGACTTGTTCGAGCCTAGTTGAACCTCGAATGATTGCTGCAATAGAGGTTTCGATCGTGTTGTAATGGTAACATTGAAGGGGCCAGCAGGGTATTCATTTTCCAGATCAACAACACCAGATGTAGGATCGACTCGAATTGGAATGTCTTTCGACTCGCGGGTAACGTGTATATAGAATTGAGGTTTCCGCCTTCTGGTGGCAAGCTGTCGGACACGGAACTGATGGTCTCCGGTCACTTCAACTTCGAAACCACCAGCCTTTTCCCGTCGACGTTTCTCGGTCTGGCGTGCCTTGTCCGCCTTTTTGTGGCTTAGATCATCTGAAATTGGTTCCACTGAGGTTACTACGGTAAGATCTCTCGTCGAAATAGGTCTTGGGGGATCGGGAGTAGATACAAGTAGTGAACTGGTCGAGGCCGTAATGATGGCAGCCATTGAAGCGGATGAGGAGATAGAGGATGTAGCGGATGATTGAATGTTGATTTGGGCAGTGTTATGAGGGATAATAGGCAGGAAGACTGAACTCTTCAACCCAACCGTAACCATTGCTGTCAAAGCAATCAAAGTCATCCAAAGATTTCGTTGAGCTAGCCATTCCCTCGTATCTTGACGAGAAACGCTGTTCTTGAAGCTAGGAAGAATGTTGCTGATGTTCCATGCCCTTCTTTTGCTAGTTGTGTGTGTTGAGGCGGATGAGGCGGCGTGTTCTTTAATGCATGCCAAGTGCCGGTTCAATTGTGAGGGTTCAATTTCGATAAAATTATAGATGTCAATGGGAAGAGTCTCTTGGATCCCATAATCAGAGTCTTGATATCTTCGTCCTTCGACACAGAGTCGTAGACTGTTTGTATCAAAGGTGAATGCTTCAGGACACTGTCCAAAAGGCCGAACCAACGCCACGTCCAGGCTCGGGATTTGATGGCGTCTAAATGCATTGCGGGCGAGGCGGAACTTTTCAGATTCTGCGGCAGCCGTTGAGGCAGACGGTATTGAGGTCCCATGAGAGAAGATCACAAGGTCAGGTAGGGGTGCTGAGCCCCGAACGTGAGTAGCCTTTCCTGGACCAAAGGTAAGCTGTGTTCCATCATCCAAAGTAAGCAATACCCGGGAAGATTTCCCGGTCTCCCCCTGGATCTCAAGGGCTGTGCAATGGTCTACGTCAAGTGCAGGGCCGGATGGTTCCAGCTGACCTCGTACAATGTTAAACCTAGATGAACTTGGAGGAGCATCAAGAGCAGTGCCGATTTGGCGGCTGATGTCTTTCTCGGCCCACTTTGGCAGATCTCCAACATAGAGGAGCCTGAACGATCCAGAGACAGACATGTATCGCTCGGACAAGGCCATGCGGATGGTAAGTCTGACCTCGGGACATCCGTATGGCTGCAGGACGGCTGGTAGTCCGCTGGTCTGATCAAATTCTTTGATGAGGCCACAGGCATTCATGTCGCTGCTCCCTTTTACAGACGTCTCTTCCAGCCTAAGATGAGAGCTTTCGCTCATTTCCTTGTCAGCCAGCTCGGTGAAGGTACTATCGTCAGGGTTCGTTATCAGATGGGCGTCAAGAGGGTCGTATGGTGCTTCGGCAGGTGTGGGAGGGAAATGCTGCGAGACATCGTCCATGTAGTCATCATCGAAATCGTCGCCGTCAGAGATGCTGGAAACATCGTCGGGTGTGTGACCATCCATCGACGCCAGTGACTCGGTGTGGCCCTCGTCGTCCGAAGTGTCAAAGACACTCTCGCCGAGAACCTCGTAGGAGCTCTCATCGAGGGAGCTATGGGCCTCCTCGGACAGGCGGCGGGGTTGGGACCGCATGATGAGGGTATTGAGGTCGAGGCTCGCCAGGGAGTGATTGACCCGAATCGGGGGGTATGTGAGTTCCTGGGAGGATTCAGGACTGCGAGAAGTCATGTCAGTGAGGGGTGCATTAGGGGCGTGTGAACTGCAGGAATATGGGCGGCTGTTGTTGTGAGCGTGGGTTGAGGAGTGAGGAGGGTCGGGATGATGTCGAAACGTAGTTGGAGCAAGGTAATAGTGGGCGCTGCCTAACACATACGGGGAAGCCTTATTACGCGCGGGGGGTGCAATCTGAGAGTGGGGCGTCGACTGTCGACCAACAAGAAGGGACTCGTGACGCGTGAGTGAAGGCGGCAGAAGCGGTCCAGGTATTAGGTGCAAGAGTCAAGTGCAACTACGCTGTATAACCCTGGTACGCTGGGAGGCTGTGTGGTGAGGGTTGATGAGTATACCAAAGTGTTGACGAGGGATGGATGCTTTGGGTGGAGGGGTGAGCATCCCGTCATGCAGCTTGCTTGTGAACCCCGCGACCCACACTACCTAACATGTTACATACCTATCGCCCCAATCAGTGCGATACCAGCAGCAACAAGTGTCCACATGACACGTTCCTCATATCAGATAAATATCCGATTAACAATTTCAGTCATGGACTACGTAAAAACATACAAACGGCGAGTTTTCCACATTGTAGCCAGAAACTGGGTGCTGCCAACCTTTTGTGATTATGTTCGTAGACGTACAGATATGACTCATTGCCACGTACACATAGAATGGACATGTAAAAGCAAACTGAAGCACTGAAGCACTAGACCACTGAAGCACTGGACCACTGAAGGAAGCACTGGACCACTGAAGCACTGGACCACTGAAACACTGGACCACTGAAGCACTGGACCACTGAAGCACTGGACCACTGAGGTACTGGACCACTGGACCGATAGACCACTGAAACATCGGAGCACTCAAAGCACCAAGAAAACTCCCAACAACGCCCCCCCATGGACACTCCAGATCCCCACGAGCCCATGAATGTTGCGCCCTTGCCCCCCAAAAAGCAAGCAAGCTGCCACCGCGCTGAATGCAGGAAAAGCGGCTGAAACCAACCACAGCAAGCAATAGCGAAAAGTCTATATTCACAGGTATTAAGACGCTGCAACAAAAACATGCCCTGACATGAAGAAAATGCAATCAGATATCCTCTTCCGTTTCCGTCTAAGGTGGGCCCGGCGATGCCCAACCACCCGCAACATCGACCCATTCGGCCAGACAACTACCTTCTTTACCCTCTACGTCCACAATGTCCGTGTCGCACTTGCACCGGCATCCGACTCCGTTCTCCTTTGGAGGATCCGGCGTCGCCCAGTACTCGTCTTCCTCGATGCGCTTCTTTTCGTCTGCGGTAGTCTTCTCCAAGTAGGGAATTCGGGTAAGCTGGCGACCGATTGGGGCATTTGCTGGGCAATGCTGGATCGTGGTGTGCCGATAGCCAAAATCGCGAAAGTAGTGGACGTCACTAGGACCCAGGAGCGCTCCGGCGGCAAGGGAATGGATAGGAGCATCCCCCCACTATGTCGTATTAGCATCTTCAAGCGAAAATGAAACAACTGCAACTTACTCGTTCCATCCAGAACCCACCACTGCGGTCCATTAGCTCGAAGAAGTCATTGTACTCCTTGCTCCGGAACCAGTCGAGGCTTGCAATCTCAAAGTTGCTCCAAAAATGGCACATGTTGTACGACTCGCCCTCCATTGCTTCAGGGTCGATGTCGGGCAGCGCACCAGTGCCGGGCTCAGAGTTGAGAATTTCTTCCGGTAAAGGTTTCTTGTACTTGGGATCGCTCTTGGGAAGGTCCGTGGGCTTCTCTTCGGGCTTCTCCACAAACATCTCCCACAATCCCTTCGATGTCAGGTTATTCATCCTCTTGTAAGCGGACGCATATCGGAATATGTTGGGCACCGTCTCTCGCAGCTCCTTCACGGCGATGGTGAAGCCGTACGTTTTCTTATTTCGAATCATGTGCTGGAAGGGGTCACTGGAGATGATCAGTATGCGTCGTTAGGAGAACGAGGGGGGTACCGTACTATGTAATGTCGCAGAAGTACTTGATTTCTGGCTCTAGCCGCCAGTACCATTCGTACTTTTGGAGCAGCTCATGCTTGTAGAAGAAGCTTTGCTGATTGTTAGTAATCAAAACCATTACATCATCTGGCGCGAACTGACCCAGAGTAGAACCGACACATGTGGTGATAGCTCTCCATACCACCATACATGATGGCCGCATCCCCCTGCTTCTGGATGCCCTCTCTCGCGACCGCCGGATTCACCCAGTCAGGGAACCCCCACTCCTCGGGGCTAATCTTGCCCCATTCCACCTTTGAGCTCGTATGATTCAGCACCGTTTCCTTGAATGTCGAGTTGAAGTCTCCGTCGTTGAGAAAGACATAGGGGTAGTTGAACCAGCGGTTGAAATGCCTCTCGATAGACTTCATAGATTGTATGACACCGTCTAGCTCTTTATTCCGCGCCAATACCACAAATGTAGCGTTTGCTCGTGGTCCGTTGACCTGAGGCTCAAGGCAGCCTGTCACAAAGGGCTTGTCATACTTTTCGCTTATCTTTCTACACATTGTTAGTACCTGAGATTTTGTCTTCATCTGCAAATCTCCAAGCTTACCGTATTGACGGCGGCGTACCCGCGGGCATCATCATGATTCCCTGAGAGTCCGGATGCCGCACAAACAGGACGAGGATTAATACCAGGACAATGCACGGGAATATGAGCACAATACCCAGCGGTATGGAAATCGACGAGTTCCCTCTTAATCGTATGCGGCGGCGGAAGAAGGCTAACCGGGGCGACACCTTCTCTGCGCGGCGGGACAAATCATCCAACTTTTCCATACTGGCTTGCGGCGACGGGAGTCTCCTGAAGATATTTTGTATAAGCCCCATGGCTGCGAAGTGTAGATGGCAGGTCTCGCAAACTTTGCGGCCCACTGATGATCCCGAGCCTCCCAAACTTCAATGGCGAAAGATCGGTTGTAGTATATAATAATCGAGGTTTGTGGGCGGTACGCAGAGCAGACGAAAGGGTGGATATCCCAAGGGGTGAGTGGATGCGCTCGGGGGGAGAGGGGGGGGGGAGCGAGAGAGAGAAGGTCGGGCAGGTTCAACGAGCGGCCGGAGGTGAAGACCTCGATAAAAGACGGGGAAACGTAATTACGAGTCCAGGTGTTGGCGTCTTTATCCAGCGAAAAGGGTGACTTCGAAGGGGGTAGCAGGTGTCGTGAGAGGCGCGCGTGCTAGCGGAGCACGAATGCGTGTCGTTTTGACAATGTGCTCAAGCTAACAAATAAATAGCTGCCAACGTTGTGCAGTTGGACGAGCAGGGCAGGGAAGTCGTTGCCAAGTAGCGCGCGCTCGGGCAAAGGTGGATTGGAAGTTATATGTAAGAAGACGGCTACATATCCGCGCGCGGGACAGGCGGCCGCGACGGCAGCGCGACGCTCAGATAACAGTGTGCGCATCGGCCTTCATTTTAAATGTTGGTTGCGGTGGTAATCTCTCGTGGTCGTCCACAATCCACAAGCGTTCAGGAGACATCTATGCGTGCATCTAAATTACCTTATTCGCGGAGATATTCGCGCCAAGAGATCAGAGCAGAGCCGCACAGGATCTCCCGCCGCCGCCCCGTCATCTTGACCTACGCTGCCTCTGGCCACAGCATGCGCATCATTTCTAGAACGCATTTCTAGGACGCGTTCGTCATCTGCTTTCTGCTTCTCTGTTTGGTCCAAACTGTCAATAACACTCGTCACACGTGACCCACCTACACTGGCTGTCGAGCATGAGCTTCAAGGCCAAGGATCTTCACTATGGTAAGCCTCCCTTCTGGAGGTCTAATCAGTTCTAACGGCAGAAGATGACACCCAGCCCGCCTTCCTGCGGCGGATGCGAGGTGAAATATCTGGTCATGGTTCAGGCCGCCACGAGCAGCCCATTGCCCGCCCCAAGCGACTGAAGCAAGACGATGAAGATGACGCTCCGACCTATGTTCTGGAGGACACCCACGAATCTTTATCCAAGGCCGAGTACGAAGCAATGCTAGCCGGAAACGATAGGAAGGAAGAGGATGCAGCCTCTGAAGGGACCGATGCCAAATCCAAACCCACTGAAATCGTACCAGAGAAGCCCAAGGATAACATCGCCGAGCTTGGGAAAGCATCGAAGAAACGAAAGGTCGCCAAAGTCATTGCAGAAGAGCAAGAGGGCGAGAATGCCACTGGAACGTCTACGACCAAAGCCGTGAAGAAGATCAAAAAGAAGTCGAAACCGGTCAAGCTCTCGTTTGGAGATCAAGAAGAAGGATGAAGTTGTGCTTGTGAATGACATCCAGCGCATATGACCGTTCATGTACAGCTTCGCCACATCACCTCATACACCAAGGAGCGAGGTCAGGCACCCCGGATATGCATGTCATCGTGTGGATGGCGCTAGTCAGATCAGGGGAAGGGGAAGGGGAAGGGCAAGGATTCACGAAGTTGGTGTGGGCATCAATCAAAGTTTGCGAACCGTCTTCGGAAGTCACCGTATCATTTAGCTATGGGACATGATGATGACATAAAGTTGAATGAGGTGGACAAGGTCAGCATCTCCATGTTGATGAAACGCTCGGGCCCCGTTGCAACATGGCATCCAGTTTAACTTGCCATCAATCTCTGTAGAAAACTCTAGTGCGTATTTGAACAATTTTGACCACTGAACATTCAAAGGGAACTCGCTCAATGTGTAACTGTATCCCACCTGGCCACGTACCTGGACTACACAACCTACTGCCTAAGACTTGGCCTGGTAGATACAGCAGGGCAACGCATAGTGTATTCAATCCCTTTGTCCAGCTACTACATACATCTACGTGGTCTTCCACCGTACATAGACGCGTACAGTACTTGGTTAAATTCTCCAAGGTCTTCGGAACCACATTCGGAACCTTCCGATTGTCTCAGACCTAAATTTCCAAACCCCTGCAACTCCCTCCCCGAAGCTCCAATTTCTCCGCAGCACACAAACTCACCAAAACGCCACGCATCACACCATGTCAACCTTCTCGCTCGAAGTACATCTCTCACAACTTTCCCTTGCTCTCATCTTTATCTAATCAATCTTGCGCAGGACTTCGACAAGCACATCCAGAGCCTGCAATCGCAAGTTGCCTTCCTCACCTCCGCATTCGACGCGACAGACCACAATGCGCCAGATTGGCTGGCTACAGACCTAATTGCACTGAGAAATAAGAGTGGGAGGTTGCAAGATGATATGCAGAAGTTCAGAGACCAGCTTGAGAGTGAGGGGCTGGGCGTGAAAAAGGTTCGAGTTGGTCTGGCTCATAATTACGTGTGACAGCGCAACTGAGCTGGAGCTAACATTCTCACAGACATCAAATAAGAGACTCAGTTTAGAGGGCTTGAATCTAAAACCAAAATCCTCCCCGGTCTCTGTGCAGACCACCGAATCACCCTCCCGCCGAGGCACATCCCAAACTCCAACGCCCCAACCTCCTACACCCAAGCAGCAGCCACCGCGGCCTGGCGACGACTACATAGTTCCGCGCATCGATATCACCGAAGAAGTTAACCGACGCTTACAAGTAAGTCGTTTACAGCGTCTGATGGTTTCGCCCAGCACAGCACAGAAACGGAAATATGATTCTCTTGTGGCACCCAGCTCGGAAGGTGGTACAGGAGAAGGAGAAGATGGGGAAGAGCAATTGGAGTTTGATGCTAGGGAAAGAAGTCCGAAGAAGTTGAGGGCTATGGCAGATTTCGACGGGACAGTGCCAGGGAGCTTTGAGGAGAGGTTTCAAAAGAGGAAGGATGAGAGTCTGAAGAGGAAGGATGGCGAGATCCAGAAGATGCCGGAGCAGAACAGCCACAAGAGAAGGAGGATATGAATAGATTTGTCTATGGGTGAGGTCATACAATAACGTGTACAAACTTCGTAGAGAAACCGCCAAATTTAGCGACAATAATCGATATCTTTTAGGTACTCCGCTTCCCGTCTGAAAACACCGCATTTGGTCACTTATCGTAGGACACAATAAATCCAGCATACAGACTACTCGGACAGATATTTCAAGATAACAGAGAGCTTAATTAATCCTTCTGGCCTGTTACTACATACACGGCTTGTCCTACCTTGGGTGAAAACATGCGGTAGATGACAAACATTCCCACCTGCCTGCACGAATCCCACCGTGTCCTCCAGCCCCTTTCCCTCTCCCTATAGCTGCGGCTCTATCGTTCTTAGATCACATCGCTACCATTGATACTTATCAAGAGATGGACATTGACCGATCCATACTCCATAGAACGGATTCCGCAGAGCGTTCCACTTTCCATAGAATTCTACAAAGACTTATTAGACTTTTTAAACCTCACCCACATTTAAATAACACCTGTCAGCCAAACACTTGATAATAATTGATCCTCGGACTGCCCCTATCCGACTTGGCCTAGCTTGCTTCCTCTTTAGGTCTAGTAGATTCTGTAATTAATAATTAATAATATGTAGAACAATCTATACCATTCATTGTATGTTGTAGAGGTTCCGGAACAGATTTATGATAATTAGCGTGTTCTCATAAATTCGTTCATGAAACATTCTAGCTCTGTCTGTTAATAACACTCTCCTTTTTTCCTTCCCTTTGATGATCCAAATCTTTTTCGCTCCCGAGAAGGAGATGCAGAACTGGGAGGTATCCCGATAATGCTGTAGTAATAGAGGTGGCAAAGCTAGTGTCACCAATTTAAGCTAAATGTCTTTCTACTTGTAATACCTGCAGCCCATTCCAACCCAGCACATGGGGTAATTTCGCTTATGGGCTCGTTCTTTTCTGCATTGATGGACAATTGGCCTCTACGATGGTGCAGATAGATACTATTTCTTCTTTTCTATCTCTCTCTCTCTCTCTCTCTCTCTCTCTCTCTCTCTTTCGTTGTTTATTTGAGCCTTTCTTTTCCAGATACACCTTCTTGGACTTGACTAGGAAGTACTATTGTGAAACTCGGTATGATCGCTCCGCTTAACTTGAAACACTACACAGATACTACAGAATGTATATATGTAGCTAGTCAAGGCAGTGCTGTTGGATCGATCGAGATTGCTCAGTTCCAAGTAGAGCTAATGTACTGTACCTATTACCGCAAGTATCAGATAGTTAGATATCAAGACAGCGGGTCAAAGTTAAGCGGAACAACTATTACAAGAATCATGGATAGAAATAGAAGGAATTCTAACGCTATATTATGCTGGTTATTATCTAGAAGAAAACTACCACAGCTATTTCCGACCAGCTTTGCATCCTCACCTACGAATGGGTAGACCAAGAAGAGAAAAGGTGTACGTGATAAAATAATTTACGGCTCAGGAGGAATGTACAAGCCCCCAGACGATTCTTATCTACGAAGAGAATTAACCAATGATCCCTTTCCCAATTCCTCCACTTGCCATCACTTAGACTGTCTATCTACTCAACTGTTCAACAGCGTCAAAGACATTGAGCGGATCTAAATATTTGTTGTTCATATTCGCGCAAGTCCCTACACTACATTATGGTCTTCCAAATGCTTGACTGCTTTATACTACGGCTTCAACTCTCATTCAGCATAAAGGGTTGCGTTGTATTGCGGGTCAAAGCAATCCACTGCTTAGCCGGTACACACAGAGAATAGAGTATGAGTGTCCATATCGTAAAACCTCTGCTTGGACTCAGGGTAGAAATGGGGTCTTAAGGTTTCTGAGTTATTGCAGAGTTCATGGAACTAGTACTCCTATCTTGGATCCAGATCGCGTGTCTAGTTCACTTTTTTGTAATCTTGGGGTGCCGACAGTCGTCGAACATGCAATAAACCCCCTCAGCATCCTATGCATCAAGTGACTCTTCCGGATTGTTATGGTACATATCAGGGAGGCAGGCGTCTTTTTAACCATGATAAACCTTTACACCTGCAGCGTGTGGTGGTGGGGTAAAAGTCCCGGGGCATTCATTGCTTTTCGTTCATGTGTATGAAGATGTTGAATCGAGACATGGTGTCGCACATCTGATGCAGATCATTCCCCCAATGTTCCCATTTGGAGTTGTCAAGTCCAAAGTCTTGGAGATGTGCGGAAGACCCCTCGAACGGGACAGGAGGGTGCTTGATCCACATTGGGGTCCGTCCCGTCGATCCATTTTAGGCACTTCGGCCTCACCTCTTCGGTGGGTTGGCCATCGGGTGTCGAAACTGAAACCGATGCTTGTGAGTACATGATACCAAGACCACACTCTTTGTACCGCGCCGCATTCTGCGGCGAATTCTCCAGATAGAAAGATCCGCTGCTCATTGGTACCTGGAGGTGTGATAGTGACTATATTCAGCCGTATGAAATCAGTACAATATCTCATACAAATATAGTTTGACACCGCTGCAGTTTTCGAGGTGCATTTACGACTAGTAACATAGTGTTCAAAGCAGATGGGAGGATACATACCACTCGTTATGCAGGTAGCATCGGCGCCGCTGGGAGTTACCGTAGTGTACTTCGGTTCTCGTGCACTGCCTTGTTAATCGAAACACTCAGCGAAAATTTCGTGTGGCGCATTGTGCTCCGTCTTCTCCTCGCCACCGGGGTTTCGGTGATATGCGCCCAGCGCGATTTCAGCGGTCATCTTGGTAAGTAATAGTATGGCCAATTAACCTGAAAATATCTATAGTTAGATTGTGGTGGTTCAAAATAAAAGGAGAAGAGAGTCAGAAAGAACTCAGAGGAATACAAGGAGGTTGTCGTCGATAGGAAAGTGGACTTGGCGATAGATAGAAAAGCAACTATGAATGATTTCGCACTAACTTTAGTACATAGTTACAAGTCACATAATTAGATTGTAATGATCTCTGCCCCCACAGAATTCACGCGTATTTCCTGAGTGTTGGGTTGCCAAGAACTTTCTAAGTCTGGGTGAAGGCCCCACGCCACTCTTCGGCGCCCGTTTACGTTGGAAACCTTCCACAGGACACCAAAAACGCCAATGCTTGATGTTTCGGTCATGTTCGATACGCCTGCCACTCGAAAATGAACTCCTGCGAGGCACAATCAAGGATTCACCGCGCCAATTGGATTCGGGCATCATTTCGTTCAGAGAACAAAATCTACACCAGCTGAGACCTTCGAGGAAAATTCACACCACTTAGAAATGGATTGGGTGTAGCAAAGCAGAACGACCCGACATGAAGAGCCGCGGAGAGTTCTACGCCGCAGGACCTGTCCCCGAACATACGCCGTTAGTGGAAAGAGCCTCCTTTACCGGACGGAGACACCTTTCTCCAGATAATTGGTGGGAGAGACTATGCGAGGACACATAACTTTGCACTTCCCTGTCTGCTTTGACGAGGGAGATACTCATACGCGGGAGGGTTCTTCGTATAAGTAGAGCAACAAGGAACCTGTACAGGTGAAGCATCACAGATTCTAGCACAACGTCACTTTACCATCAATACCATTACTCATACCTTCCCGCTTTTTGATATCATCTCTTTACGACCTACAGCCAAGTTCCGAACCAATATCTATCTCCGCAGGTGCAAAATGCGACTGCATAGCTTCAACCTCACGCTCGCGTTCCTCCTGTCGGTCTTCATCCGTGAATCGGATAGCCGCGTAGCTCCTTGTACCCCGGCACTTCCTGGCGAAGATTTCCACACAATCGATCACGGAATCATTTGCAAACAGCCTCTCGATGTCATCGAGAAACGATCCTCGCTTGGTGGAGGGGTTAGGCTCCGTTCGAACAGACCTCCGAAGACCCCAAAGGTCCCTAGCCAATGGAGAAGGGGTCCAAACCGACAAGGTCCGGACAAGACACGACAAGAAACCGGTCACGGCGGTCTTAGCAGGACAGGAGGGAGGATAGAACTTAAGACAGGGGGGAAGGCAGAACTCAAGACCGAAGAGAAGACAGGACTCAAGACCGAAGAGAAGAAAGGACTAAAGACACGAGGCAGGAAAAGAGGGAAGACAGGAAAGAAGACAGGAAAGAAGACAGGAAAGAAGACAGGAAAGAAG
>MU005769.1:234229-251832 GCA_010093715.1 Pleomassaria siparia CBS 279.74 | reverse complement strand
CAGGAAAGAAGACAGGAAAGAAGACAGGAAAGAAGACAGAAGAGAAGACAGAAGAGAAGATAGGAGAGCAGACAGGATGCGACAAGAGAAGCTGGACTCGACGATGGACTCCATGGCGCCGTTGTTCGACCCCAACAGCATCTAGAGAAGATGTGGAAGCAAACTACCAAGTCGTGGTTCAGGAAGAACAAGAAATATCCAATTTGGGAACACCAGTTTACATTGACGATTTGCCCGGAGACATCGACCTCGAAGAACCTATATGGTCAAAAAGATCGATCTATCAGAAGGGGGACACTGAAAGGAAAACAATCAACCAGATCGTGGTGACCTTCGAAAAGCCCGACGCTCAGACCATAATCATCGATCAAAGCTTCAATAAGAATCGTGACAAAGTCAAGTCATCTCGGTGGTCTGATATGGTCATGAGCAATTGGAAAGAAGCTTGCAAGAAATGGTCAGCCGACAATCCTACACATCCTGTGGATCCTAGCGAACTCAGATACATCGTTCGGAATGGCATCAAAGAAAAGTACGACGGAGAGGTCACAAACACGCACCTTGTGTTGGAGGCTATCTTTAAGGCTAAAAAGGAAACAGAGCCAGGACTGAATCCTGCTAAAGGTATCCTTCTCCTTCCAGAAGGAGCGGACCAGGAATACTACAACAAGTTCCTCAGAACCGCTCACGGCGACCGCGTTAATAGGATGCTTGGAGATTATGCGAACGACATGGGTTCGAAGACGATTAAGAGTTTCAAAATGTTCAAGAATCCTGGGGAAACTTGGAATGTCCTTATCGAAATCGGTGTATAGAGGAAGAGGATTGTAAAGGATAGGAAAGCACTGTTCAAACGGCAACAGTGGAGCAAATAGGATCTTTCTATTGACTGTAGTCATTCTTTTGGAGTTCTTGTAGATTTCGTAGCATAACTTAGAATAACAATTCAACGGAGATCACTGTTAAATTCATTTTGAGGTGTTTTTCCCACGTTGTCGTTGTTTTCATGGGGGAGAAATTGGGCGAGGTGGTGCTCAAGATACGTGGAACACGTGACAGTTACTTTTCTGTAATATGCCTTATGGTATAAACATAAGTACATATCTTATCTCAAATCTGTATTTATTTACTTCTTTCAACTGCATAGTACTCTGTCAAGCAATATTGCTCCTTTGTTCTATGGAGATTGTTTCACATTTCATTTCCGAGGGTATTCATTGGTTCTCGGCTATTTTCTGTAGTGGGAACACGTTTGCCGCAACGAACTGTGCCGCATCGCCCCCAGAATAAGTTGGTTAGGTTTTCCACAAACTTTCTACAAACTTTCTTAATACTTCATATGACCAACATATAGACTTGCGCATCATCGAATATGCTTCTGTTGGATTTTCCTACCGAGATTCTTGATGAGATCCTTCACCAGGCTATCCTTGCGCGAGGAGTGCAGCGTGGTCTTAGATTGCGACTTGTAAACAGTAAGTTCAAACACCAGGTCTGGAAAGAAAACTGACACTTTCTAGAGCTCTTCTCTGCTGAAATATTGCGTATCTTATACAGTTGGAACTATCGACTTTTGGATAATTACCTCGCTCAACACTGTTTAGCGCCTTTCGCTGCAACATACGCCACCGCTCGAATCCTCAATGAACCTAGCAACGGATACCCCCTACTCCTCGCGGTTCGGAGAATCGCAGAGCGCATAGTAGATGAAACAAGCAAGACAAATGATACGCGGAATCAAGATGTTCGAGCATGCATTCATAAATTGCTCGAACGGGCCACTGCGTGTAACTCTTTATGGGAAATCTTCGATCCCATGAGCGCCATGCTCAATGAGAAAGAATTCTCTGAGAACCTCTTAGCTGGAGCTATATATATCAATTCGGTTCCGCTGGTCATTTCATTCATGGAGCAAGGCTTTCGTCTTTGCGGCAGAACAATTTTATTTGGCAGTCCATTTGATTATATTTCATGGCACTTGGAGATGGCGAAAGTCTTCCCCAGGAAGGTTCGGATTGGAGATGCTCTAAGAAGTGATAGCCCCCTCGAAGTTATCCAATATATATGCCAACGTGATATGGATAAGGGCGGTTGGACACACCCGGACAACTACAAGCACTGGGTCGACGTCTTTGTTACATCATCCAGGCTCGATGTCTTCGACTTCATGTGGAACTTCAGAAAGAGTGTCGGTCTCCCTCCGTCGACGAACTGGACCTTGCACCGTCGATTGTTGGCATCCTGCCGACTAGATAGTAGGATAGACATGGTGGAACGACTCCTTCAAATTACGACGCTGGAATGGCATAAACAAGGCGACTGGGGCAGATATGATCCACTTCGAGTAGCTTGTAAATCTGGAACGACCAACACGGTACAGCTTCTGATTGACCACGGTGCTGATCCGAAAATCACCTGGCCTTGCGAGTGTACCGCCCATCTAAGAGGAATGATAACGGAAGCCGCAATGAATCAACATTGGGATACGGTGCGGAAACTATTGGACCACGGTGCAGAAATAATCGGACCAATACTAGGCAAAGCCGCGAAGCTGGGAAGATTAGATATAATGCAGATGCTGATCGATCATGGGGCGGATCCGAACGCTCCATGTTGGACGGCCGAATACAAGAGAACGCCGCATCCGCTCGTCACCGCTATCTTACTGGAGCGCCTGGATATGTTTCAATTTCTACTCGACCGGGGAGCGATTCTGTCAGCAGAAGTTGGAAGGGACTGTGCAGCGCAGGCGAGGTCTAATGGACTGGAATCTATGCTAGCGTTTTTGGAACGACACGGTGTCAACATAGAGGATAAGGAGGTAGACAGTGTTGGGCCAGCACACGTATCATCCAAAGTACCAAGATGTGGATAGTTGAAATTGGACATGGCGCATGTGCTACTGGGTGGTGGGGACAATCTCGATCAATCGGTGACCTATTGTGGCAACATACTGCTTCTTCATCGCTTTCGTTTGTTATGCGGGGTTATGCGAACTTTCTAGATGCTCTTGCTTTACAACTTCAATCTCGAACATCCTGTTATATGATTTATGTCATACCTTTCAGTAGACATACTGTGCTAAATGAATTCAGGTACATGTCGTGGTTGAGTAGACTACCACACAAGTTATACACCACACCCCTCTGACTTCAACTGTTGTTTTATTGATCGCCACTCATTCCCACCTGTTCCATGTTGAGAAGTCAAACCGCCATTCCCATGGTCCGTCTTAGCGTCAGCCCACGCTTCCCGGCCGGCACCGATTGGAGAAAAGGATTGTTTTCAGGCACTTGGCACGTGGTATTCAGAGGCGGCAGTTTGCCAGTCTCCATAAAGTTAGTCATGTACTTGGTCGAACACTCCGACGTCGCGGCCATCGTTCCATGCTAGATATGTCAGTGTGTAATCTTAGCATAGCAAAGGCGGAGACACATACCCCAACTGCATCTTGTTTCAGTACCACGGAGCCGGGGAACAAAGCGGCCATTTTGTTGTAGCTAGATGTAACGGGGTCGATTCTGTTATCGGTGAAGAGTATTGGGTTCGTCGTATTGGTTACTTTATACCTTATGGTGTGTTAATTGAGGGAAGATGAATGATTGCGAAATCGCGGATAGCAGGATGCCCGCTGAAGCAGTCGATGCTGGGCCCACTGTTGTTCACTCTACGGGGGTCCATATAGATAATGTTATACGAACTGCCAAGAAGATCTGGGACCATGTTGCGAGAACTTTCGCTCAAAGGAAATTGTACAGACGAGTCCCCTGGGCCACCTATAGAAGCGTAAGCGTCATCTGAAGAAGTTTACGTGTCAGGAAATTACCAAGATTGAACAGAACGTCGCCCATGGCGGGCTGCTTGGGCGAAGACCATTTCAAAAAAGCAATGTTTGTTGTTCCGACGTCAGGGCCCTCAAGATTCACACAAGTATAATTGTCATAGCATGGGGTCCATTGTATGTCTTTCGTCAGAGAAATGTCTTTGAAGCTTCTTTGCGTTTGTGGTATTTTTCCTGATGACGAGAGGAGTCGCGCCAGCGGTTGCTACAAGGAACGCGAGGACGGATGACTGGCGTTTCATGGTGATAAGAAGAACTGTTCTCTACTGAGAGATACGATGTGAAGTGTGTAGACATGGGATTCCGATGAGGATTCCTCGACCCACCCTTGAATACACTTTTCGTATCGTGCCGTGCCGTGCCGTGCACGCTAACGCCTCTACCGCATCGAACATATGGTATTATTATCCTAACCTAGTTTCGTCATCTTATGAACTTGCATTTCTACGTGAGGCCGAACTACTGCATGTCGCTCTTTGCAAGGCTTCCTCGAGTGGCCGTGCAGAGGTTCAGGCAGTTCAAATCTTGCTAGAAGCCGGCTCACCTGACTCTTCTCCATAGGTGGCGGATCGTATATTCATCTCTGTGCATGCTAAGCGCATTTAGTGCTCGGCTTTGTCTCGAAATGGAAATTCCGTTGTAATGCCACGATAGGCTGGAGCCCTGCAGACTTGTAGCAGTGTTTGCTTGGCCATGGTTTGGTCCGCTTCGGGAGTGGCGCTCGCTGTCTCACCTGCTCATTCATGTGTTCCACAAACAGGTTCTTTGTCCCTACTGCGCCTTCGTAAATTGCGTCCTCAGTTTTGTCCCAGGCCCCAGGTTGCTCACCCGGGTTTTTCGTTCGTCTTGCGGTGTACGACTTGGGTTGTTATCTTTTTCCACGAGATCAGAAAAGACATGCCAGTTGTTATATTGATAATCCATTGGATGAAGTCCTGGTGTTTCAAAAAATGACTTGACTTGATGTAAACTTGTTCGTGAATAAAGACACTTGGACGGGGGGGTTTGCGCCAGATGACCAAAAATAAGAAAGAAACAAACTGTTGAAGTACGAGAGGTACGAAAAAACACAAGATGTACAAATTCGAAGAATGATATATAAAAGATACAGAGGAGTTGCGGGCAAAACGGAGCCGAAGCCAGGTGAGCAGTGTGACAATAATCCTCTGTCATCGAGACACCAAAAACGAAACCCCGAAGTGTCCGACATGCCAAGCTTCCATACGATCAATTATATCTTACAGACTTGCCAATGAGTCTTGAGAGCAAGAGCAAGCTGGAATGACCCCAAGACTCAAGGTGAATTGGCGAGACTACTTTCGGTTAGTGTCATACACCAGACCGCCTTTCCTAATGGGAAATGATTACATTCATACCCTTGGCATTGATATGATTTTTCCAAAATAACAATCTCCAATCTGAGCCTCCCTGCTCGTTATCATTTAGTAGGAACCAGGCGTCTGAGCCAACCACCCTCCATCGACCGGCACCACTGCCCCATTCAGGAAAGCCCCCGCCCGACTCGCAAAGAACAAAACTACCCCAGCCCATTCTTCCTCACTTCCCGTCCTCTCGAGTGCACTCCTCTCCTTGGGCACGACAAAACTCCCGTCAAAAGCGCGCTCTGATCTCCCACTCCCCTCGAACCTTTTCAGCGTCGCCGTCATACCACTCGTCATCTCGCTCGGAAACATACCGGGTGCAATAACATTAGCGCGGATCCGAAAGTCGTTCTTCGCAAAATATGTCGAGAGCATCTTCACGAGGTGATTCGTTGCGGCCTTCGAAGTGTGGTATGCGAACCCGGAAGAGACGAGACGGTTGAGCCCGGCTATTGAGGATGTAACGAGGACTTGGGAGTCTTGGGCCAGGTTGCCTTGTTTGTTTCCTGCATCCAGCAGTCCCAGAAAGGCAATCGTGGTATAAAACACCGAAGTGGCATTCACATTGTATGTGTCGGTGAATGCCGAGGTTTCGGGAGCCCAGCACGCATCTTGAAACTCCTGGATCGTGGGCTTTTCGCTGGGAGCAACTTTCAGCGACTCGTAGAGTCTGGGGCCCGGTATTCCTGCGTTGGCAAAGAGAAGATTGACGTAGCCTTGTTCTTTCTCTATGTGGGAGACGATCGCTGTGAGGGAAGACTTGGATGTTACGTCCCCGACAAGGGGGATTATGGTTCCATTTATGGCGGTCTTCGCGGCGTCTTTGAGGGTTTGCTCACGCCGACCTGGATGTGTTACTCGATGTCCAGGTGGACTGGAAATCCGATGTTGTAGGAATGAGTCTTGTACACACCGATGATATATACAGCTTTCGCCCCATTGGCATCCAGAGCTCGAGCTGCGTAAAGACCAAGCCCGCTACCGCCTCCGGTTATCACTGCAACGAGACCGTTGACGTTGAAGAGATCTTGGATCTTGTTCTTTGGTGGCATTCTGGTTCAAGTGCTGTATAGATAGTAGACGGACAGCAAATCAGACGCAATGTGCAAACCGATCCCTCATCCTTCCAAGACTGACAGGTGCTTTCCGAGACCACGGAATATCGGAATTGGTAACATACGGCTGCTCCCATACGCCATTCAGTGAGCCCATAGCGCAACCTTAGTGGAGCTCCGTTATCTGAATGTGGCAATAGAGTGGGTATCGGGCCTTTGGAAGTGTGGGGGCGACGGGAGTTCACCGATAAATGATTAGCGCTCTGCTCCGACAACGGGAAGAGCTATACTTGATTTGGTACACGAAGGACGAAAGCTGACAAGTATTAGATAGATAGAAAGCCAGACAACTGATGGACAGGACGCTTTCGCAGAGAGAAATGGAATGCTTGTTTTCAGATGTATAGACATACATTGGAGTTCTCCCATACTCACGTTGCTAAACATAAAACTCTATGTTCCTGAGAACTCTCCATAGATGCAGACTGCACGCCTCCAACTTCAAAGCTTATGCTCCCTGACAAAGATTGTAACACATAATGCCATCAATCCAAAAGTCACAGAAACGCAGAACCCATACCTGAAACTCTCAATGTAAGCGCCCACCACAGCACGATGCACCGCTCCCTTTAGTGTAGTGACGAATTCGATGTCATGTATTGCCCTTTCTTTGATCACTGGGGATAGATCTTTGACGTGATCCAGTGCACCGCGCAACGTGGCTCCGGTGACAGCAGCAGATACCGAGATACCGGAGAGAACACCAATACTTTGGCATAGGAATAAACCAGAAGTGGCTATGGCAACGAGGGAGTTGTCGAGGTCGGCTGTGAGGCTGATTAAAGTAGATAGATCAATGATACCAGTACCGAACCCCCTGGAATAACGAGTTAGTAAAAGAAAATTGGGTAGCAAGGTGTTACTGACCCTGGGAAGATGTAAAGTGACTCCCAAGTATTCGTATTTCCATGCCATCGTAAAACAAGCAATGCGTAGCACGAAGACGAGAAAAGAGTGGCGAAGATCATGAGAGGCTTGTATCGGCCCGTTCTGGAGATTGTTAGCGCTTGAGAGGGGATTGATTATAAGGATATTCAAAGACTTGCCTGCGAATGGTGATGCCTGTCAAGAGAGCACCCAGCGCATTTCCGCAGATGGTCGGGACAAGATGCGCCCCAGCGATAGAGTTGGACACATTTTTTGTGATGCGGAAGTAAAGAGGCACAACAATCATCATCTGAATGGCAGCATGTCAGCACCAGAGATACTTTGGGTCTCGACTTTGCCGACTTACCGATATCTGAGCAGCAACGAGAAACCCAACGGCTAGATACGCAGTTACCACATCCCTCCTTGCCAGTAGAAATAAAGGGAAAATCGGTTCCGCAGCCCAGTAAAGCTCGATGAGCACAAAAGCTAATCCAAAGAAGAGTGCAGATACAAAGCAAACTACGATCAGTGGATGATTCCAAGGCATCTTTTCGCCTCCTAGTTCAAGTGGAAGTAATATACTGACAATGGCCGCTGCTAGGGTGATTGAACCGAGGAAGTCGACGCGAGCGAGTTTGCCGGCTTTGACCTGCGCGGATTCTTCTTCTTCTTCGTCGTTTCCAGTATGAGCTGGGATCAAGAACCAACCTAGAGACATAGCTAGTAAGATGAGTGGACACTGAGCGGCAAAAGACCTGCACCATGAGCGTTAGCAATGAGTACGACATGTATGTAATTAATATGGTATAGTGTTCCATACCAGCGCCATCCGATCGTGTCGGCAAGATAACCACCAACTGGGCCACCAATACTCCGCCCTGTGGTGGCAAAGATGTTCAGATAGCTCCGCCACGAGGCTACTTGTCTTAATGGCACCAGATCTGTGATCAGTATCGATGCCAGTATTGACATTCCAGCTCCACCAAGACCCGATAGCACACGACCCAGCAAGACAGCATTATAAGTCGCTGCAGTTCCACAGATCAGACATCCAAAGGCAAACAGCGAGTACGAGACTGTGAGCATAGACTTCCGACCGTAGATGTTACTCAGTTTTCCGTATATGGGCTGTGTAGCGCACATTGCCAACGTATAGCATGAAAGTACCCAGCCCGAATCTCGAAATCGCTCGAAATCTGTGGCTATAGTTCCATGCGTGGTCATGACAAAGGACGTATCGAGATTCGCAACGAAGGTCCCGATCAGAATGACTACAAGGACTCCAATGACTGAGGCTGTCGGTGTTTCTTCCGTAGGGTCTGCATGGTTATGATGCTCGCTCACGATCTCAGAGTCGAGTGATGGGGCTTCGTTGGTTGTTGGTTCTGTTGATAGCAATGGTGTTCTCTCGGTAGGTTGCACATTCTGTGTACTCTTGGCAAATGATGTAGACATGGTAAATCGCACCAAAAACGCTTGACTTGGATATGAAAGGTCGACTTCTACGTCAAATGCGTTCAACCCGCAAAGATACAAGTAACATGGTAAGCGCAATGTCAGAATTTTCCTACATATGCTTACCCATGTGTGTCATGACTCTGCCTAAAAATTTAGCAAGCACGACATCGAATCCACCCTGTCCGGAGATGCTATCTTCGAGTTATATCTCATCATTCACCAAAAACAACATCCTACCCATTAGCGATACCCATGGGTATATCATTATTACTTACCGTGCGTGATGAAGATGAAACTGGAGATGTGAATACTCATGCATCAAGACACAGTAAGTCGTCCTAACTGTTCGATTACTAATCTGGCATCTTCCACTAGCGCCAATCTTTAGCGTCATTCCATCCCACCGCAAACACACGTCCACAACGCGACAACGCGACAACGTGACAACGTGACAACGAGACATGATATCTAGTCAAAATAGGTCATTTTTACCCCCTTCAAAACCTCCACATCAGAGACTGCGTGATCACCTTCTTTTCCACTTGTGGCGCCGATGTTCTTTATGACCCGTGCCTTTACCCAATCACCCGCTTTTAGGGGTTTCCCATCTTCTCCCAAAATTTTCTCACTGACGAGGCCGCGTTCCCGGAGCACTGGAGAATCTTCAATGGGCAGGAGTTCTGTATCATCTTCCAGTCGTACCATATATATAACCCCAAGCCGGTCGATGTGGGCTTGATCCTTCGGTGGGGCCACAACGCGATGTATGCTGGATTTGAGAAAGCCGTCTGTTTCCCATCAGTGTCCATGGATGTGTCAGCGAAAATGGAAACTCACTGGTTAAGAACTGCAACCCATCTGCGATATTGACCGTCAAGGCGTTCTCCTGAGGCTTTACCCATTTCCATTTCCCGGTAGGTGTCAGGACCTGTAGTGCAGCAACTGGTTGACGGAAAAGCAGAGTCAAGCTGCCCATATCAGAATGGCTAGAGTAGTCAGCTTTGCCCCTGCACCAAGGAAATACCATACTCACCCCTTCAGCCACAAATTTCCAAGCTTCTCGTTTTCTTCCGCGCTTCGGTGGTAATACTTCATATACCTCAAATGGTCACCAGATGCTGCCTCGTACCGGTGCAATCGCACAAAATAATCCTCATCTTCGAGTTTGAGAACCAGGGCGAACAGAACAAGTAGCTTCTTCACAATCTCATTGTGGATGTGCTTCGAAAACCTCTCAATCTCTCCAAAGTTTTGCGTAACAACCTCCGGGTGGGCTCTGTCTCGATGTTCGGGAATAAACTTTGGAATGTTGTATATCTCATAGTTGTCACGGATGCCCGGCAGTGACTCTCGGATGCCAGCAGGTTTCCAACCGTTGTAGTCGCCGGCTTCGAGGGCTGCCCGATAGGGTTGCTTCTGTTCATCGGACAGCGAAGTTACTGATCTGGCGAGTGCATATTGTCTGTCGATGTCCTTACTCGTCAGTCCATAGTTGGATACGTAGAAGAAGCCTTTCCAGTCTTTAGTCAGTCTGCGTTTACCGTCACTAGGGTCGTGGGAGAATACCAATCGTCTCTATCGCTACTGCCAGTTCAGCAGCGAGCGCCTCTTTTCCACCTGGCTCATTGAACTTGGATAGATCTAAAGTGGCAAGATCTGCCCAGTCCAAGATCTCGGAAGTCTCTGGTACTACCACGTAGTCGGGAATGCTTGGAATGTTGGTTTGCGTCGTCGTCGTAGACATGGTGAATAGAAATGTACCTTATCAACGAGTGTCTGGTTCCAAGGTTGCAAGCGGTTAAGTCTTATTATCATCTTCCCGACAGATGGAGAACCGCGCGAAGTCTGATAATATGTACAAGGATGGCCTTAGGTCGTCTATGTATACACAGTAAGATTCCCAACAAAATGTTAGAGGTGGAACGACACCATGACCCACTGATTATGATCATATGCGCGGGTTTCTTACTGTGAACACATCCTCATCCTGAAGTCGTTAACAAGCCCTGTAATACCATGACCAATCAATCGGATGTTATATATGAAAGGCATCCCACGCTAAGCCCACCCCTGGACGATATAGCGTATAATTATATGACGTGCTCACCAAGCCGAGTCTGGGAAACAAGCGACGGTAACAGTGCCGAATTTACTACCTTTGTATCCTTCAACCTCATCTTGAATCAAGCTTGGAAACCAAAAGAGCGGGAACCGGGAATCCCAGAGACGAGACTACGAACCCCACATACAAGGGTAGTTTGATAGCAAGAGAGGAGATTTCTGCATCACGACTTTGCCATGCCTTCTGACGCGATTGACAGCGGTTCGGATCATGTCCAACAACCGACGCTACATACATCCATCGGCCTTGTATGGAATGATTGTTCATGTATACTGCCCGTCCGCCCATACTTCCGACCATACCCACACACGTCTCGAGGATGAGCGCCGTAGATGCGAACGTCGCTGCGCTCGAGGAGAGGAAGACACCCGCCTCGTCAATTGGCGAAAAGAACACTGCCTTTAGCTTTTTGGGTGAAGATGTAACGCCTCTGGACGAGGCCATCGCGGCGCGTGTCCTACGAAAGATTGATTGGTTTTTCATGCCCGCCATGCTGATAGGTACGACGCGACAGCTCACTCACACTAATAGCATTTAATCGTCACATAGGATACGGAATGGTGTATTATGATAAGGTCAGTGAAACCGAATCCATCTCACCAAACTCAACGACTCATGTATGCTGTAGGCAATCTTGGGAAGCGCTGTTCTCTTCGGCATGACCAAGGATCTGGAGCTCTCCATCGTCAACACTTCTGTTTCCCCTGCGGTAACCGACACCACCCGGTTGAGCTGGGCAACTTCAATATTCTACTTCGGACAGCTAGTTGGATCCTATCCCATGGTATACCTCTTACAGCGCTTCAACGTCTCTCGCACCCTCGGACCCATTGTCCTAGTATGGGCTATCCTATGTGCATCGACCGCCGGTGTCACTTCTTGGAGTGGCTTGCTCGTTCAGAGGTTCTTCTTGGGTGTGTATGACCTGGTCGTTGATGCCAGCGTCTTATGCTAAATTTCTGTCTAGGTTTCGTTGAAAGTATGGTCCCGACTGCCTTCATGACTACAGTCAGCGGATACTACACTCAGCGCGAGCAAGCTCTTCGCCAGTCCTGGTGGTTTTCTGGAACCGGATGGTTCACAATCATTGGCAGTGCCCTCAACTACGCATTTGGACAAATCACCAGAGGATCTCTGCACCGTTGGCAGTACCTGTACATCCTGGCCGGAGGACTGACTGCCTTGTTCAGTGCATGGTGCTTCGCATTACCTAATTCCCCTACCGATGCTTGGTTCCTGACAATTGAAGAGCGGAAGGTTGCAGTAGAGAGACTAAGACACGATCAACAGGGCGTGCGTTCAGAGGAGACGCAACGGATCAAGGTTTCTCAAATCAAGGAGGCGCTCCTAGATGTTAAAATCTGGCTTGTTGCGCTCATGATGGCGTCTGCGTATGTATTCATCTCCTCTCGAAGGATCTCGACCGGTAAACCCTCAGTGACTAATAGTTTCAACTACAGGTATACCGTTAATGGCGCGGTCTCTGGCTTTGGCCCTCTGATAGTCTCGACCTTTGGCTATACAACCCTCGAGAGTATTCTCTTCCAATTCCCCCTCGGATTCATTTGCGCCATTGGTATTCCATTGACCGGGTTCCTCGCCTCCCGCTACGGCAACCGCATTTCCATGCTTCTTCTCTGCACCCTCCCCACCATTGCTGGTTTCGTTACCATCTGGAAGTCGTCATGGGGTCATCGCTCCGTTGCTCCTGTCGTCGGATATTCATTGATCGGGTTCTTCGGACCGGTCGTGAGTCTGATCATTACGCTAGGAGCGGGCAACGTGGCGGGTGCTACCAAGAAGAGTTTCGTTGCTGCCGCGGTTTTCGTGGCGTATTGTGTGGGAAACATCATTGGACCGTTTCTGATCGACAGCAAGCAGAAGAGCAGACATTACCCAAAGCTTTGGACGGGGTTGATTATTTGGTATGTCACTTTCTCCTGTTCCCTCCTCCCTCTCCCAAACATGGTCGATTACCGTTTGACCTTTTTCGGCGAAACACGTACTTCGGAGTGCTGATATTGGTCTACGTAGTTACTGCATCACTATCGCCGCAGCCTCAACCCTGTTCGTCATACTGAGACGTGAGAATAAACGAAGAGATGCCTTGGACCTTGACGACAACGAGAGGACCAGGTTGGCGTTCAAGGATCTTACGGACAAGGAGAATCTGCATTTCAGATACATTATGTAATTCGCTACCCGAGGGCAATATCGAGTCAAACGTTATCAAGTGTGCACTTGCTGTTCTACAGTCGGCAGCAATGCTACACGTCATAATCTGATGGGTCTCAAAAAGATCGTCGTTTACCTTCAAATCGTATTGTCTCTTCGCGTCTCCAATATCTCTGGGGTAAGCAGACACCGGAGCAACATTGACTGATATGTTGTTACTATTTCAGTATGTCATTACGGAGTCTATCAAAAAGTTTGATTCCTCGGCCAAGGTTGGTGCGCAGGGTACGATGGGATGCCAGAGTTTGAAATGAGAGCTTGCCAGACAGGATATAAACTGGAGCATCTATCACGATTAGTTGTATAAGAGATGATGTAAGTGGAACGAGAACTATAAGTGTGGGGAGATATGGGGCAAGAAGAAGTGCATCCATCGGTCGGTGGTGAGAGTGTGTCAAGAGAGCCAGACTCCTTCAACTTAATTACTAAGCATTCTTGTTAAACCTTGTCGATGAATGTTCCATAGATCTTGAATCACGAGTTGATGATTAGATAGACTGACCAAGGAAGGTTTAGCCGAGCGCTAAGCATCCGCAAGAGTCTCTCCGTCATAAACTTTTGAGCGACCATCAATCACCCCCGCCCGTCCAAACAACGCTTAAACGCATGCGCATAAACAAACAGCACAGAATATTGATCTGCGCATGAACCGCACGCAATGGAGACCCCGCAACCACCCCTCACGCCCGACCAGCGCTTCGCGCTCGAACAAAAAGCCAAATACGAGTCCTTCGCCCGCAAAGCCGCCTTCGGCGGCGTAATAATATGTCCACTCATCGCCTTTCTCCCACCTCGAAAACTAGATCTTTACACCTTCTCCCTTGCAGTCGGCACATATCTCTCCGCCGACCATCTCTCTGATTCGTACACGAACCGCGGCCTCATCGAGAACGCGTTCCGCAAAGTACGGTTCAATCCCATACCCGATTTACCTACGGATAAAGCAAGAGAAACACAAGAAAGACTGAGACAAGAGAGGTTAGAGAAGGATGGTGAGGCGATGCAGAAGGCGAACGACGAGAAGAATTTATTGCATAGACTGTGGATGGGAAATGAGGGACCCGATTGGAAGGAGAAGAGGATCGCGGAGGAAAGGCAGGCGCTGGAAGAGGGAAAGACGTACACAGGGATGATATTGGACCAGATCTGGGAGGTGTGGAACTGGGATAAAAACAAGGGCGCGGAGGATGGGAAGAATGAGGATGGAAAAAAGCCTTGATTTCTCCAGACAGAATGAGGGAACAATGACGCAGACTTGTATGGGATATTGTACAATATGTTGGTCTAGTAGTGTTGGTTTGTAGAGGCATATTTCTCTTCCCTATCTGACAAGCAGCATGAATAACGGCAATATGGCAGCAGGCGCATGACTCGGTCGGGTTGGGCTCATTACATTTGCTAGGAACATTGACGAATTAATGCAAATATATCATATCGATCCAAGATGAGCGCTCCACTCTTCTCTACTCTGAAAGTTGCCTTTCTTCTGACGTTAGACCACAGCTTGCCGTCGAGCATGCTCCCTTTGACACATACCTTCCAGCCTCCTGTCTCTCTCAGTGTCCATATGGGATCTAGGATACCGGATCTTAAACTGCGGCTCATCAAAACCAGTGGCTTTTGGTGACAAGCTCGAGCGAACAAAAAAACGAAAAATTTGTGAACGCTGTTGGACATTTTCCCATCACCTGGCGAAGTTGTTGGTTATTCCGCTACGCCTTAACAACCAAGCGCCTTAGTAAGTGTCCATGAACATAGATAATTGACACATTCTTGGTCGCTGTATTGAATTCGATGTTTGTTTCCTCGTTAGTTCCCCTGCACGCACCCTCTAGTCCCAGCGCCACTTTGCCAATGTGCCAAACACTCCCCTTTCCTGTCTCAGTTCAAGCCACGGTAAAAGCATCCATCCATCTATATCCGTCAGCCCTTCCGCCCCCATCACATCTCTGTGTAACCCGACATTACACCACCTGGGGAAGAAATCACCACGCAGTCACCCTCGTCACGCGATCAACAGAGCTCGATCATCGATCCCAGGGACCCCTCCGGTCTACTTTGAGGCATCATGTCTCAGTCCAGCACACCCTTCAACGACTCCGCTATCGATCCTTTCCTCCCGCCCATGGGCCAAGACGATTTCGGCCATGGATATGTTCCTTCGGATGAAGGCCCTACTTTCTCGCCTGACGGAAGCAATATCTTCGATCTTGATGATTTTCTCAACGACAACAGCCAGCTTCTGTCGACAAACGGGTCCGATGTCTCCACGCCTGACTTCTCAGGCTACAATTTCGGTGGCAGCAATGATTCTTTGTTCCCATACCCTCCGATCCCAGGCCCAGCAGCACCGCATCCGTATTCGATACGATTGCAGCAGAATCAGTTGCCGTCGCACGACACCACTTTCAACACGCAATTCCAAAGGCCACAGATCGTCCGCTCAGCTACGAATACGCCGGTTTCGGGGTACCTTCAGCCACCCCCACACTATCAACAGTACTCCCGTACTCAGCAGCCCCACCATCGCCGCTCTCTCAGTCAAAGTGACGCAGAACGCATATCCGCCTCCCTAGCTGTTTACCAGAATCAGGCTCCTACTCCCGACTTTGTGCGTCACCTCGCTCCACGTGCCCGTCCCATATCACACATGGCTTCAAAGAGCAAGTTGGGCCCCAATGGAGGTAGTAGCACGAGCCCCGGAGTGAGAGGCAATAGCGCGGCTCCGACTAGCATGCCGACCTCTACCGAGAGGATTGTGACGAGCATTGGCACGCCAATGCAGATGCACGTGACACTCACAGGGACCAACGAGCCGCGATTCAGGCATATGAGTTACGAGCAACAGATGGCGGAGAGCCCGAGGATACTGGAGATTGGCGCCATGGCTGTGGTTGGGCCCCCTAGGCGGAGAAAGAAGAATACGGCAGGAGACGGCGAGGAGGAAAACGACAACCGCGGAACCTTGCTGATGAAGTTGGATGAGATGGAGAGCCATCTCAAGCAGGAGCTTGGACACTGTGAGAAGGGCCTCAAAGGATGCGAGATGATCAGAGAGGCGCTGGTCAAGAAGAAAGAGGAGACGAAGGAAAACACCGTTAATTAGATGGTGTAAGTCAGTCACTCTCTTATGTCTCAATTGCGATGGACCACAACTAACATTCTTCGCTATAGACTACATACGACCCCTCCCCAAATCCCACAGAGGATAAGCCCAAATCGTTCACGAACCCCCAACGAGAGCGACCCCCAACGAGAGATGTGGATATAGGTCAATACAACAGACGACGAGATAATATTCGAGATCAAGATTGCAACAAAAGGAAATTGAGGAATAGAAGTTAGTGCTTCCTTCGAAGAGTGACCCTTTGCATAGCGACGGAGTTTGAGCGTTGAAATTGGATATATATATACATACATACATACAAGCATTGGGGATGGATGTATTTCTTCATAGAACAAGGTTCCGAAAAAAAGGTACACACATACATGTATGCAATCTAATAGGTAGCATGCATACATATATTTGGGACAGGCGTTGTTGTTGTTGTTGTTGTTGTTGTTAAATATCGTAGGTTGTTCAAAGGTAGAAGGTTCTCAGCTAGGGGGAAAGGGAAGAAGAAGAAGAAGAAGAAGAATAACAAGAAGAAGAATAAAAGCACATACATAATACAGACAAAGAATCTTTCTATCCCTATAACTACTACTGCACGCGACAACTTTCCCCCCCACCGGCTATACTTTCTTCAAACGTGGAAACTCGGTCATATGTATGATACATACAATGGGTAACTAACTGTACAAGGCACCCACCACCATCCTTAACAGCCTCAAACCAAACCAAAAGTTCTGGAAGTCTACTCGGGCAATCTTGAAACGCGGCCCAAACCCAAAACCCATCTTTGCAAGTTGACATCGTTGTTGTCAGCGTCAGACAGCCCGGGGGGAGCCATCTTTCCACATGTAAGGGGTGTATACCTACATAACTGTTACTGTTACCTGGTCCTGGTCCTGGTCCTGGTCCTGGTCCTAACAAAGGGTAGGTACTCGTTGGCCGATTCCCACGAGTCAAACGAGGTCGTGTCGTCTTATTTGCAATGCTATCACTTGGATGCGAGGCGTTCCAACGGGCCGAAAGCATCGTTTTGGACACCTTGGCGATCAATCGGCCCGTTGCTGGACCCTGGTGGCGTGAATGCCTGGGGAGTACCTACTCTGTAATCCTTCTCGGGGCGGGCTGGTGTATGTATGTAATGCGTGATGCCTTGTGCTTTTTGTCGATCAGACATGTGTCGTTATGTATGCTGGGGTAGGGCGAGCTGAGCTGAGCTGGGCTGAGGATGCTGTGGTGCAGATTGGGTTATGTAGGACTGACTGACTGACTGACTGACTGCGGGTAGGACCGCTGTAAGTATTACATATATATACCGGCGACTTACTGCCTCATCAGTGGTATTTCAAATCATCGACTACTATTCTTTTCTTTCATCACCAAATACCTTCTTCGTTGTCAGGTACAACTCTACTTCTAAATTTTTCTTTCTGGAGAGATTTTCCCGTCATCGGTTTTTTGTTCAACG
>MU005769.1:223705-234219 GCA_010093715.1 Pleomassaria siparia CBS 279.74 | reverse complement strand
CCCCTCAACAAGTACCAACTATCATCATCATCATCATCATCTCCACCATGCGTTTCTCCGTTCTCGCCGTCTTCGTCGCATTTCTTTCAGGCCAAGCGCTTGCCCGTATGTTTTTTTCGCTGCTCCTCGTGCACGCTCAAGACTGATTATGACTTGCAGTTCCTTCCGTCGATGCTCGCGCCGCTGCTACCGATGGCAATGCTTGTTCTGGGAGTGTTGGAGGTCTAGGCACGAAATTCCAGGGTTTTTGCCGAGACGGCCGATGTGGAATCAGCACGCCACCGAACGAGTTCGATTTGGTTAGAAGCCCCGACTGCTAAGTTAGGAGTTTGAGAGGTTGAGAAGAAAACGACGTTTGGAAGATAGACGAATACAAAACAAAAAGGGTATAAAGGGCCTACATTCCTCCAGAACTTGGCAATTTGGTCCTACCCTACAAACTCGGCTCCTCGATCCATCTGCTAGAGCCAAGATCAGTCGCTCTTCCCTATCCCCACCACTCTTGCTCTACCTAGTAATCCCAGCTCCTCGGGGCTCTTGAATCTCCCTGCACTCTCTACATCTGACCTTTGCCTTCTCTTGCTTCCCTTTGCTTTCCCCACCTGTGCCTTCTCATAGTCATCCTGCCCCAAACCCCAGCCAAATACTATGAAAAGGCACACCACGACGAACAGCACAACTACCACTAAGATGAAGACGAACAATGCCCAAATTCCTTGGTCCAGGAAATCGATGAACCAGTTCCCAAAAGCGGTGAGCGAGTGCGCGACAGTGCCTTTGCGACCATTCTCGTCCCAGTCGAGGAAGTGCATCGTTTGTTGCGGGGAGGTCAGGGCAACCGGGTGATGGTTTCGGGATACGAGGGAAGCCTTGACGATCTCAAACGCAGGCGCTTCGAGTGCGGAATATACCGGCTTCTCTAGCAGTACCAATTCCAGCATCTTCTGCTCGCTGTTGTCCAACTTGTGCAAGATGGGTGTCTCGGGCAGGTCACTCCAGATCTCGATGACGTCGAACTGGAAGATCACGGCGGGAGTGTCTTTGATGGCACGCAGGGAATGGCGATAGGATATGCCGAAGAAGCCTCCAGCCTCGTGACTTCCTTCGAGCGAGTTCGCGGCGATGAGGGCTGAGAGATCAGAAACGGAGAGATCAGAGAGTACCTGAGTAGCATGAATGCGGGGGAGGGTTGAACGGCCGGACCAGATTGCTGCATTGTTGATCGAGAGGTAGGCGCTATCATAAGGAAGGCTGATGTTGAGAAGCTGTGACTTTGGTTAGGGAGGTAACCTGGTCTGAATAGGGAAATCCTCGTACTAATGCATTATTATATTCTTTCTCCATCCAAGGCTCGTTGGAGCCCTGTGACGTATCTTGGTATAGGAATGGACATCCTGAACACGGGATCTTGGCTATGATATTATAGCCGTCCTGGACTATGGTGATTTCGGGCGCAACATCTGCACTCGCATATTGAATTAAAAGCAGGCTGGCTAGTAATAGCGCCTTTAGCAGTATCATGATGGCACAAAGGAACAAGGTTGTGGTTGCATGGCCATGGGTGAGGTCTGAACAAAGAATCTATCAGGTGAGATGACTTGGTGTTCGTGTCAAGATCTGGACTTGGCGCGCTTATCGATAGATAACCTTGTTCCGGACGTAGCACGTGTGTTCGCGTTTACGTGTTTGGCGTCGCGTCGCTGCACCTTGAAATTTCTTTTCTTTGGAAAAAAAGTCGCCTTTGACAAGTTTCCTACCTAATAAGTCGGTCTTCTGAGTTCCTGAAGCCTCAGTTCCAGGTTTTCTTCTCCTCTACGCTCCTTGGCAACACAACAGCATAGCAGCACAATCGTATTCACTACTTCAATGACAACGGACGACTTGATACCGCATATTTCTTTCTTCTCCAGCTTCGTCCTACTGACCTCTCCTGCACCCTAGACACCAATTAAGATGTCTCGAAGCGGAAACCAAAAGAGTAGTGCTACTAGACGAAGACGCAGGGACAATTGGAGATTTCCTGTCGTGTGCAGATGGTGGGGATTTGGAGTGAACGGGTGGATGCAGCAAGCTTATGGATCATGGGGGATACATAGCTTTGAAGCAAATAGTAAATACTGCACAAGCCCAAGCCCTACTCTGGCAGATGAATAAAGCAGTGCACTTCTCTACGTGTACGACAATGCAATACCCTCGTCTCTTCGCTCCTCCGTGCCGTCATCCGCGACATGTATGTACTACTGGGACACGAAGGTGCCGCGCAGTGTATATTGTCAACTCCGCCCACATAGATCCTCCATCGTCCTTACAATACAGTTTGTTATTCAATAACGAGCACAGATCTCTACTACCAAACACAAGCACGAATGTCCAATACGGTTCCTCGAAGACTGCAGAGCAAACGCCATTGAGATCCCGTCGCTCGGGGTGTCCGATTCATCGCCTTTCACAGTTGTACTTCAGGTGGCGAATATGGGAAAAGGATTCGTGAGTGGAAGAGCTGATTGCAGGTTATCGGCGCTGAGCTTGCATTGCCACAGGGTGTGCTCTGGTGAGACCTCAATCTTCGGGAAGAATACCAAGGTGAAGGTAATTCCATAGACGCCGGCATGGTCATCGTGGCTAAGCTCTCCTACCCCCCTTGGAACATGAGACTAACATGGTACGTAGGTACATATGAACAATGGGAGAGAAAGAGTCGTCTTTATTTACTTCGTCTGATGTGCTTTGAGGTTGCAACGCCACAACGCCTCCCTGGTTCAAAAAAGGCCAAACTCGTTAACCCGACCGACCAATCACCGCTTTCTGTCGCAGTCTGCAAACGATTCCAGTCAACAACAAAAAACTACAAAAAGATATAATCAAGTTGAGGCTTGAACTCGGGACCTTCAGTGCGCTAACTGAACGTTAGACTGATGTGACCAATCACCGCCTCCCTTCGCAGTCTGCAAACGAATCGCATCCACTCCAATCAACAAAAACTGCAAAAAGATTGATTTCGCCGAGGTTTGAACTCAGGACCTTCAGTGCGCAACTCATGTTAGACTGACGTGATAACCAACTACACCACGAAACCGTGTTAGATCTGTTGTGATCTGTGGTGATCTGATCTGATCTGATTTGATGGAAGGAATCGAAAAATAAGCAAAATATATCCTACAACGCTGGTACTGTTTAGACAATGTGGTGGTAGTATGTATGTGGCAAGACGATGGGGGTGGGGCAGTCGGGAGTAGTCAGGGGGTGCATGCGTGTACCAATCCAATCCAACTGCATAATCGCTAAACAAGATTATCCGCTCGCGCCCTAAAATATTAATTACAAGGCCAAATCCTCTGTCCCAATCCGCCAATTCTCATGGGCTGAATTATATCATGTCCTCAATTCCCTCTTGTTGAAAGAGGCATAATAAACTGAAAGCACGAGAGATAACAGTAGAGAGAATCCAGTGCAGGCAAAGCGAAATTTTTCAAAGTAATTACAGGGTCCGGGTTACTGCATTGGTTTTTACATGGGCGAGAAAAGAAAGGCCCGATTCCATCACATCCTACGGTACACATACATGCATGTTATTACTGTTCATTGCAGGGAACGAGGTTTGAGTAGCTTTGCCTCGTATCGGCGATATTCTATATGCATTAATTAATAGTTTCGTTGGTTCTGCTCCCTTTCGCGGCTTGCTTAGATTCGATCTCAGAAGCATGATAGATAGATTCACCAAAAAGAAAATTAAACGACTGATCGTGCGCACGGCTTCTGAGTACATACTTGTATTGTCTCTCGCACAAGTAACGCTTCGCAAATCTACATCAGATTCGAGGTGTGGTTGGTTGCAGATGTACATATTTGGCCACATCCCATTTAAATAATTCACAAGGCGGAATCAGATTTGTACATGCATCCGCCGCACTTGTTCAATCCATCAACCACTCCATCCACCATCGACCGTCTCGAGCAATACAACATGTTGGTCAATCCCATCGCAGCGCCGCAGTGCACCAATATAGACGTCAGCCTTGAAAAAGGAGACGAAATATCGAGATGCCTATGATACCCCGGAGTGGTGTGGACCATCCACCTCGACCGCAGCCTTCGCGATGTACATGTAATACATTGTTCTTTCGAAACGAATCGAGCTGGTGGTATGAGATGTACTCCTGTGCTGTACGCGTGCGCGTAGGAATCGGCATAGCTTAATGCGACCTCAGTCCTTCCGTGCCTAATGTACTCACTCACCATCAATAGCAACGGACTTCTGCGGCGGTCCGATGGTTGGATAGTCATGTTCACTGACGGGCAGAGTATGGACGAGGATGCGACATGTGTGCTTTCCCAGAGTCGGGCGCCTGCTCAACTGTGGTAACAGTAGAAGCCCCCAAGTAACCTTTGCACGACGCTGTGTTATCGTCTCGTCTGTAAGCACGGTTCGGATGGGCTTCGACTTATAAAGAGTGTACCTGGTGCTTGCTTTATCGCGGACCACATTGTCGGCTTCCTTCGCGACTTTTGTTGTGTGACGAGAGAAACAAAGTTTATTACATTCTATATACGAGCCTTAGCACATGTTACCGTCAAGGCAATCATCTTCCTAGTCTCTCCTCAGTCCTACCGTCGTCGTCTCTCGGATGTTCGACACACATATCCACCCAGGGTGCGACCGAGGTCGACGATGTCTGGAAAACAGCGCTCAGTCTGCCACAAACAATGGGCGACTACGATACCGGAACAACCAACGAGTCGTACCGGCGGACCGTGGTGCGCCCACGAACGAAAATTCCAGGACTTGGATGGGTACTGATTGCGCGTTGATACAAATGGGACGGAGGTTGTTGCTAGATATTGTCTAACGGAGGGTGTAAGTGTGAAGTGGAAAGTTGTCTACCATCTCCGTAGCGGGAGTGAGGGCAGGTCAGTGTTCTCTGCTTGGCTTGGGGATATACGTGGCCAATATAATAGACCATTAGTTCATGGATACCATCCGCGGAAACAATCAGCGGGGAGATGTGGTCCCACAAGAGACCGTGGAATGCCAACTCTCTGCAGTTGCGAACCAAGAAAGCTAAGACGGATTGCGCGACGGCCGAGCCCTTTCTCAAGATGCAAACCGACATAAGGATTTTAGGGATCGACGCCGAGAAAAAGAGGGAGCGAGAGGTCTGGGGCGGGTACAATCGAGACTTCTACGACCCCATCCACCAACTCGTCGTCGTAAGGATTAGGAGAAGTGCGAGTAGGTGAAAAGATTTGGAAGGAGGAAAAGTGATGGGGGATTGGAGCATTCGAATGAACAGGGTGTGCTAGAGGGAGTCGGCCTCGGACACCCATTACTAGCAGACTTGCAATTGGCGCTCGTGTCTACCTGCTCTTTCAGTAATTGTCGGGCTAAAGTCTTGTCACTTGTCCAAGCATTCTGTTATCTTTCTCTTGTCTCGCAGATCCCGGATTCCAATGCAGGGACATCTGGGCAGTGACACCTTGGTCAAATGAATTGCTTAGCCGTCTCCATATCTTTGTAGCTGTCAGACTCGAAATTATGTGGCAACACCAAGCAACGTGGTACAATCTCCCCAAGTACCACTGGATTATGGGGGTTGGACGCTTAAGCCTTACAAAGGTACATACCTTTGTAGCCTTTGAATGTTTTGCGGGGGACAACTAGGCAGCGGGTCTCTTGTCCACCAAAACGTGCTGTACCCACAGAACGGTTTTTTAACCTTGTTCAAGATGTCAAGATGGTTAACTTGCAGGTCGAGGTTTTTTATGTTGCGATGCGGTGGTCGTCACTCACGAGGAACCTCGGGCGCAAAGTCGAGAAAAGGGCGCGCCAATTTCCTCTGCAGCAGGAGTGTTCGAGTGGCTTCCTCGTAGCGTTGGAGAGCGGAAGGCCCTAGATTCCCGTTCATTGCCAAGGTATTCCGTAGTCAACCTTCCTGGATTCAGGAGTCGTTTTGGTGTCGGAAAAAAGAATATTCCGGGCATACAATTTCTGCCTCACGATGCACACAATCACCCTTCCCCTCCCCCTCCCCCTCCCCCTCCCAAGAACATGAGGCAGGCTCCTCCTTCCATGTACACACATTGCGATAATATGTACAGCGCCGCTATTCTCGCCTCTTTCACTCTCCCGCGGCTGCATATGCGCCCAGCTACTTGATCTGATGCCGAGAAAAAATCGTTGATATGGGCTGGCCAAGTGGGCTAATGGCGTACACAGTATATCGTCACATCCACGTAGGTGTGTCTGTTCGCAGTGGAGACTGATACAAGGCTTACCGCCCGACTCAAGCACGTCACACAAGCTTCCCAGGTTGCACGGCGGGCCAAGCACGCTTCCTGTCGCACCTTTGACAAAGTCGGTTATTTTTTCGGGGCGGGCCAAGCCTTTTTTTTCTTCTTCATCGCCTCGGTGCCTGAAAAGGGCCGCCGCCACTTTGACCTCAAACGCCTCCCTCGCAGCCCCCTCGGCTGCCGAAGCATATGACCGATCCACTTGGCCAACACGCTCATCGTCTCGTCTGAAGCTTCTTCGAACGAAGCTCATAGCGTCCAAGAACCTCAGCTACTAGGCAAACCGCCAACATGCCCCGCGGCGACATATCGCCAAGTGCCACGAGCTCTCCAGTTTGCGCTGCCGTGCCTAATCACACACGTTGCCCCCATGGAGAATTAGACGGTCGATGACGACGCTCCTAGCCGGGCCCACTAGTAGGTCTTTTCATCTTACTGTGTACATACCACCTACCTAATTAATTACTCCATGGACGCCTGGTGACAGTGCAGCGAGTCGAGTCGAAGCCTGGCCCTGTTCACTTGGCGACAGCGGGGGAACTCAGGCTGGTCGGTCAGTGGCAGTTAAGCACTGCCAATATCACCATGCTTTATGCACCTGTGCGGTCACGATTCACACTCATGGACTTGGCACAAGCATCTTCAACTCAAATGTCTGAACAACGACTCCTGGAAAGAGCAGGAAAGACGAGGGAGACGATTGTTGAACGGTGTGGGTGGTCCAGTCTTGGTATAAAGGTACGTACCATACATATATGTAATATGTACCTCCAGCGGTCGTTGATACTGCAAGTAGATGCGGGAGCTACAAAGATCTGCAAGCCTCCGCCACTCGTCTAGATGCGTGACAAGATATGCCGCCCAAAAGGGCCACCTTGGCTGCAACAGGAGCAGAGCCGCTCGAGCCACGCGCACGGTCTTTCCCCGGGCATGCCACATGCGCCCCGTTGCCTCTCTGTACTCTGCATGCCCAGGCCCACGCACCGGCATCACAGAAGTTTCGAGCTGGCTTCAAACGGCGGGATGTGCTTGGCAGCTAGTGCAACGACGCTGGCTTGGGACGTCTGCCATGCTGGGTTTGCTTGTTCTTGGCCCAGCTTCACAGAAGTTTCAACCTCGCGTTAAAACAGAGACACTGGCTTGGCGGGGGGCCGGTGACATTGTGGATTCCACTACATGAGGCTCAATCGCTATATAATAGACGAGAACCCACTTCTTCAGTTCTGTAGTCCGGCCACTCACCTTCACTTCTAACTATCAACATTACTACTGTCGCCGAGCGATCAGTCTTTATTTATCTTACATTTTAAAGTCGTTCAAAAAAAGCTTCACGTATTCTTTCCTATCATCTACTCTCACTTCAACACACTACATTACCACCAATTTTTAAATCCCAATCTTCAAGATGCTTTCTCAATACATCATTGTGGCGCTTGCCGCCACCGTCGCCGCGGTCCCCCTTAACATCAACTTGGGCGCCTACTCTCCGGCCCTGGTAGTCGGTGATGGTGAAATCTCGCTTGGAAACGCAGGAGCAGCCTCAGAGCTGATGGCCACTCTGGCCACTGGAGCGACGGCAACAGGCGGAGCAGGTCAGAAAAAAAACGAAGCCCCCGCTGCGGCGGCTGCCCCCCCGGCAGCACCGCCAGCTGAAGGAAAACCAGCTGAACGTCGCGCAGCTAAACGATCTGTCAATCTCTCCCAACGCAACGAGGACCACCTGACGGCCGTCACCGAGGCCATGGCATGGATCAAGCGTGATCTCGCTAGCTTCAACGCCGCTCTCGGCTACGCCCGCGAGGCCATGAAGGATGCCCCCAAGATCGAGATGGGCTCAGAGGCCGCCGGTGTCGGTATCGTTGTCAATGCCGGTGTCAACGTTCCCACTGCCTCTGCTGCCAACGGCGCAAAGCCACCAGCTGGTGCTGCTGCTGGGGGGAAGAAGGAGAAGCGCGCCGAAGTCGTCGAGGAGTCCGAGGCACCCAAGATGACCCTTGTCGCCATCACTGAAGTCTGATTCGTCTTTTATTCATGATACCTACCTGATAGGGCTTGAGACCCTTGCAAGAGCTGTCATTTCGGGGAGCGTGCGCGCGTGGGGATGAATATGTTTAAAGGGAGTTTAATTTCTTTTCTTGGTTGGGCCCTATTGGCAATGATGTTCGGCCGTGTTATTGAGCATGTAAGGAGTACCGCACTCACAAATTATTGCCCTTAGAGTGGCAGCAGCGGGCATATTCACGGTAGCCCGGTTGTAGAACGGAGATTCAATATGAAGTCTACGTGATGAAAAGATTCTCCCCCTGTTTGTTTGCACATGTCAACCCCCCATCTACTCACCTAAAAGACATCCTCCAACGACCTTTGCATCTTCCAACCTTTTTTGCCCTGCATCTGTCCAACTGCAACTTCCCTTCCCTTCGCTTCCCTTGCCGCATTTTCTGCCCGCGTTTTCAAAATTCCAAATCCCAAAATCTCTCTCTGACGGTGACATGTTCAGGTGGAAATGCCCCAACTCAAGCTTTCTCACGGCCAAGGCCACAAACGGTCTCAGCGCTGTCTTATCGGCCTTGGCGAGGCTTCAGGCTTCAGGCCTCAGCCCCCCAAGGTGCCAAGGCACCTCCCCTCTCAAAGCTCCGCCCGCGCGGAAGGTGAAACTTCAAAACTGCATAAACGAGGCGGGGCTCTCACAAGGAAGCAAGAGAGTGTCATGGGGGAGAGAAGGCGGATTTGTGTGACTCGTTTTCTTTTTGCCGCTGGCTGCAACGAGGACAGGCGATGCATGCGTGCATGATCCATTCGTTCCTTTGTCCACTCCTTTGTCCGCTCCTTTGTCCACTCCTTCGCTCGTGAGCATATATCATTCTTTGGTGTTGATGCATGTACGTAGGTGCCGCGGGTTTTCCCGCATGACGCACACTTCTTTCTGCATCTATGTGGGTTAGGTAGATATGTAATAAGACGGCGAGTTTGAGCACCAACACCAACACACCAAGGCCGTTGGGTATTTGGATTCCCACATTCCCCCTTCTCCACTTCTTCTTTGCCCTTGCCCTTGCCCTTGCCCCGTTTGTTCGGGTTCCATCATCTCTCTCAAGCCGTGTGCCAAGCCAAGACGAGTATTGTATGTATGTACAGTACACGTAAGTACCCACGAGTTTTTAAAATTAATTAATTAGTTGACCGTGTTGGATAGATGGATATGTACATGTACATAGATGGATGGGTTAATCGCACTTGGCATGTCTCTTGAAACTTGCTTTGCCATGATGAAGAACAAAAAAAAAAGAACAAAAAAAGAAGAAGAAGAAGAAGATGAAAATTTGGCATAGAGATATATCACATCTACATACATACTATCGTTGTCGGCAATGCGAAGAAAAGGGGATGGGGAAGGAATTCCGGTCACATGTCTTGCTTTGAGTTTGCACATGGAAGGGGAGGGATTAACGGGGAAGATCGCTGCGAGGTTGCCCGCTCCCCCCCCCCCGCTTCCGCTTCCGCCTCGGATAGATATTACCAGTAGCGTGGCGGCGGATATTTTTGGAACTCGCCCGAGGGGTGGCTCGTGCTACGGGTGCTGACACGGTGCGTGTCTGGTAAGGCTTCTTGGTGTACTGTAAGGCCTGAAGTTTCTGCCTGGCGCGAGGCAGATAAGGAAGAGGTTGGAATGAAGGGAGAGAGAGAAGTCGGTGCGATATGGGTGGGTATTGTATGTATGGAATGTTTGAATGGCGGAAAATTTCGATTGCTTGGAATCTTTGTCGTGGGATATAATAATCATGTGACTACGACATGTCGGGTGGACATCAATTTGCAGTCCCGTTCTGTGCTGAAGTCGACGACGTTGCTGAATTGTCAAAGTGGGCTCTCGTGCAGCGATGGAGAGGCGTATATAGAACCACCCTGCTCGGCGTAGGTTATTCATTCATTCATTCATTCATTCATTCATTCATTCAACATCAGACTCCGAACACGACCGGAAACCAAGAATGTGAAACAAACACAAACACATGGAAACATGATCTACGTTCCGGGTTTGATCTTCTCGCAACGTCCCATCTGGTCTCTACGACGGTGCGTCGAAGGAAAAATAACGGTCCAAAAGGTTCTCGCATCGTGGAGTAGAATAGAAGACTCTCAATGAAGAAAGACTGCGACGTATCACACTCACTGCAAACGCTCATGTGGCAGCAAACACACCAGTCAGGTCCTATAAAATCATG
>MU005769.1:213057-223485 GCA_010093715.1 Pleomassaria siparia CBS 279.74 | reverse complement strand
CCCCCCCCTTGGCTAATCCGCCTCGACAGAAAATTACCGTGCCATGCACACGACCACAAACGACCCCCACGTAGCCATCGGCCGAGAATCAGGCGAAGAGCTGTACCGCGCCATGGTAACCATGAGAGACGTCCAGGTATCCTTCGAAGCCGACGACAGGTTCGGACATCATCCAAGACCAAGAATGTGTCCGACCCCGTGACGGGCACGTGCAGAATGCAAGCGCTACAGAACCTGCTCGAGGACATGGAAGAAAAGGCCGGGAGGGACATTATCGCTGGAGAGGAGAAGATACGAGAAGACAGGAAGAGGGCGAGGGAGGAGAGAGAGATCACGTGAGCAGCAGCGACAGCGAGCCTGCTTATGTCTGATGGCGAGGAGCAAAGGGGGTAGGTAGACATGGATATTTGTCCGAAGACGATAACTACAACGACGACGACGACGACGACGACGACGCTACATCCGGGAAACAAGTCTCGCACAGAGATCCCCGGACCAAGAGGCTGAAAAGGGATACCGACGATAGAGATGCCAACTACGACAAGCGCACCCGATCCCACATTACAACCAAAACCACCCATGATCCCCCACCGAGCAAACCAACACAGACCCAAGCCCCGCCAAAGACACCACCACCACCACCACCACCACCACCACGAACCTCCTCTATCTCAGGCCCGAACAAGGAGAAGAAGAAGAAGAAGAAGAAGAAGAAGAAGAAGAAGTAGTAGTAGTAAGGCTGTCAGACAGTCAGTCAGTCAGTCAGGGGCACGTGAGAAGGCAACTAACCAAGTACATAGACGCCTTTTTCTTTCTTTCTCAAAAAACTTTCTTATTAATCCCATCCCATCCCATCCCATCCTATCCTATCCTATCCTATCCTATCCTATCCTATCCCATTCCATCTCACATTCATTCATTCATTCACATCAGGACTACAAACAAACAAACAAAAAAGAAAAAGAAAAAGAAAAAGAAAAAGGTCCCAACGCAGCAGCGCTAACCGTGTCTTATTATTTCTTTATATAATTAAATTAATCAACTAATCACTCTAATCTAATCAGGAGCATGACTATAACTATATAAATATAACTACAACTACTAAAAATCGATAAAAACCCCGTCAAGATATAATTAATTCCGAGCCAGCGTCGTCAGGAATGAATGAATGAATGAATGAATGAATGAATAAAAGCTGCTGTGGCGGCGGCAGTGGCAGTGGAAACAGTGGGAACAGTGTATATATGTATATATGTATACATCTGTAGAAAATCCATCAATAATACAATCCATCCATTCGCCGTGGATGATTTAAATCCGCATTTGAACAGATACGAATTTCTCTGCGACGTTTGTTACGCATGGATGGGTGTGATTGTACGATACTGTATTCCATTCCTACCTTTCTTTGTGTATGTCACATGTATGTGTGTATGTATGTACATATGTATCCACGGCTTTGTATGGTGGTGAATAGGGTTACCTCCTCCTACTCCTCCTACTCCTCCTACTCCTCCTACTCCTCTGGTGTCATGTGCGACGCGCGTTTCTACAAAGGTAGCTTTGCCGCATACATACAATACGGTGGGATTTGTAGTATATTAAAACAAAGACAGGGTTGGGTTTTATACAGTCATTGCACGACATGTACATGTGGGTCTACGTGGCGCACTAGCGATGGAAAAGGTAATCTTCGTCCAATGTTATAGTAGACTACTACTTTGCTTGTTTGTTGGAGGAGCTTACATAGTACTATACATAGTTGTGCAAGTAAGACGAGGAATCTCCCAAATCACGTACTCGACCCACATCAAGATGGGTATCGTGATCATCATCATGAGCCAAGCGACCTTGCCGACACTATGCTTGTGTACCTAATCATCCCAGCTGTCAGACCGAGTTCTTTCTCTAAAAGCTCAGTGAAAACACTCAAGATCATACACTTCTTTGGACCACGCGTCGAGCTCCAAAATCCCGATACACCCATGCTGACAAAGTGTAGCTACAGCCCCATGGATCTGATACAACGGTGCTGAAATCCCGATCGCTCGATCTTCTGTACGGGACTTGACTACAATGGCAGGCAGCGTCCTTCACTGACTTATATCACTGCTCCGAGGTGGAACACGTCACTGTTAGAAGCTGACATTCCGCCTGGACATTGTATAGGCTACAAGAGCCATTAACAGTCGTATAGATGTCCGAAATAAATCTGATCTTGTAGCGTCTCAGCGTACGTGAAATTTGGGTCATGGTCCTGGAGAATGTCATAGCTATCGTCACGTACCATTTGGATGTAGAAGCTTGCATCCTGCAACATGAAAACGCTTGGTCCAACGCTTGTTCCTCGAGACAGTCAGCGTCCAAAATCTCCAAAATATAAGGTGGTAAAGGTTGCGCGAGGTAAATACTCAAGAAGAGACGGTAGCAATGCGGCTACCCCTCGAGAGGTCTTCATCGGTACAACCATTGTGAGATAGTCTCGAAGCCCTACTTCCGGATCAAGTGTTCGTGGTTCAAGGCTGTTCTCGGGAACGACAAGCGGTGTTATTTCATCGTGGGATATTGACGCAAGTGTGTCTCCAGTCCTCCCTCGCAGGTTGCGGAGAAGAAGGCCGACCTCGGACGAGTTTTCTTGATCGGTCGCCTGGGCATCGATGGCTTGACTCGATTCAATTGTTGGTGATCTTGGCGTGTACGATAGAGTTAAACGCTGAGATGTTGATTGCGAGATTTCTGCTCTCCAACGTATGTAGCATCTCGGGCGATGGCACTTTGCTTCGCAAGGTGGTGAACAACAAGACATTGGGAGTCTTTTATGGCCATGTCTTCGTCCTGGACTTACAAGCCAAGTTGTATTCGACCATTCCAGCACATGCACGAATCCACGGGGAAGTTTGTATGTTTTGTATGTTTCAGGGTCGTCAAGGCTGGCGAATGATTCAATATTACTGATTGGTTTTTGGCTTTTGTCGACTCTGGCGGAAACTTCCACGCGTACACGCTAGAGGTGTTTGCTCGAACGCGGCTCGCTTCCACAAAGGTTGATGTAGCCGCTGGGCAGTCATTTTAGTCGTGTTCCTCTCTTTCATGACTGGCCCGGTGGTTCACCCCGCATTCACAGGCCAACTTGTAAGAGCGAGACTCGCTGCCGTCACGTTGGTCGTCACAGGTGCGAGTCGTGTCAGCAAGACGGTCCTTGCTAGACCAATCAGGATGCATCAGTCGCAGAAGTCGTTTGAAAGTCAGCAAGCGGGTCGAAGGGCAAGTAAGTTGCGACCGTTCAATACACACCCACCACGTACGCTGAGCGTCTAGCTCGTGCGAGAACCAGGCATGCCGAGACTCGTATCTTGGGCCTGAAACTTTGCATTGTTCCCAGCAGCACATGCATGGGTGAAGGTCTCGGTGCACAAATGAGATTCCTTGAACTGATGGTACGGAGCGGGGTTCCGAATAGCCATGTCAAGACGCGCAAGACAGGTGACGATTCCGGCAACTGGATGTGGTCTCGTCGAGATGCTGGCGTGGAATTGGGACCGACGTCGAGGAGAGGCATGAGGGGAAGAAAAGAGAAGAAGGAAAATGTCAGAGAGATTGATGAAGCAGATGAAACAAACATGGGAACAGGAATTAATTGATTAATAATTAGCGCTGGCTGCGGACGGAAAGGTAAGGAAGGTGGTAATTAATTACATGATTAGATGAATGCATACATAGATGCTTGCTGATTAATTAATTAGCTCCAACAAGTCGTTCCTTCCTCGGAAACCGGAAACCGGAAACCGGAAACCGGAAACCGGAAACCGGAAACCACGGCTGCCAAACAATAATAATAATAATAATAATAATAATAACAATAATAATTAATGGCAGACGTTAATCCATCAACTCGTCTTAGATACACTCTGCTATCTATCAGGATGGTCATCCGAATGGCGGTGAGGATAGCGGTGAGGATGGCGGTGAGGATGCTCGGGGCACCATGTCAACCTTTGACTGGACAATTTGGACAGGAGAACAGAAGCAAGGGGGTTGAAGAGGGAAGAAGACGTGTTTGAAAAAAAAGACGCCCTTTTGCGTCGTCTTCTCCTAGATAATTAGATGAACATGTATGGCTCTTATGCGGGCTCGGCAATGTCAAAGGGCATGATACGGGGTAGAGAAGAGAAGCAGATATATATCCGGATTCCGGCACAGTGAAGGACCTACTCCGTACTTTGTAGAAAGCATAATACACCATTTAATAAATTGTCCCCACGTTCGGTATTGCACATTCCGCCGTGGCCCCGAATATCGACCGAGCATTGAGATTTCGACCAGATCGACCTTGAGATGCGGCCATCAAAGTCTTGCAGCGACAGGAGGAGCTGCCCCGGTGCTAACACCGACGCTATAAATCGGACAATCCAAGACCAAGACCTTTGCAAAGCGATTGCTAAACTGCAACAGCCTCAGCGTGATATCTGCATTGGCTGACTCTTAGATGGCTTACAGGGGAAACACGGGACATGCATGTCCAGTGGGCGTTGTACTGTGTACTCGATATTTATTGTACAGGACGTCTCGACCAAGAATATATATGTACTGTACAGAGTATGTATTATGTACTGTACATACTCCGTACAGTAATAAGCCGACTGACGCAATAGGACAAAGTCAGGGTAGCTGTTGATCTAATTAGCGTTCAGGGTCCTGCAGCTTCTACAGGACACCCCTGGTTAGACCAACAGTGGGGGGAGAGATGACGTCTTCTTTATACTATGTACAGTGGCGTTTTTTCAGGTGGGCCAGTGCCTAGTCCCTGCACGCAGTAGCGTCCCATTAGCGTCAGCCTTTAATTGGCTGAAAACCTTAACCTCTTGATACGAGCCTCTTAAAACGCTCTAGCGTGAGGCTAGTTGTTGACGCTAATGCGAGCAGGGACTAGGCACTGGCCCACCTGAAAAAACGCCACTGTACATACAACCACCTGGAGCATCCCTGGCATGGATATATTTTCTAATCTACTTAGTATATGTATGTACTACGAGCAAGCCTTTGTTTATAACCATGTATAATTGTAAATTTGCCTCACTTGCCAGCCTCAATCTCTGTGCAAGCAAGCAACACGGCCAGCCTCGTGCCGAGTCGTCAGTGGCCAGACGCTGTTCACTCTTGGCGTCTTGTTCATGGAGCTCTGCCATGTCGATTACCAGGGAACGCCGAGGGTGGTATACATACCGTCTATGGCGTACTCGGATGTCGGGAGAGGTTGTATGTACAAGTGTATGAGATGCGACTTTGACACAAAGGAACCCGAGTCTTTGATGGTTTGGACAGAATATAGGCAGAATGATGCCCAAAACTATCACATGGACGACAGATGGACAGACAGGAGAGGTCGAGTAGTTTTGCATGACAACTCGACAACAACATGCCCCTCGTCTGAATAAAGGAGCCATGTCACGTTTGAATAAAGGAGCCATGTCACGTCTAAATCAAGGAGCGACATGAACAAACGCCCCGCTGTGGCTCAGCGTTTGGATTAGATTTTCGCTCAATGCAATGCCGGGGAAACAAGATGGACGGATCATTTGGGGATCCGGAGCAGGGGTTAAAAAATCTCCGCAACGGTGAAGGGTGAAGCGCTGTCCCAGAGTTTATGGAGCAGAGTCGCGACCCACACGGCTGCAAGAGCGAGGTAGGTAAGCCTATAAATTATAATAAGCATGAGTAATTATAAGGCGGGGTGTTGTACTACATATACAAAGTATTACTTTGCAGGCGTTGCTTGGGGAGGTGTATATGTACATACAAAGGTAGATAAAGGTAGATTAAGCTAGATAAAGGTTGATAAAGGTAGATCAAGGTAGATCAAGGTACAAAGGTAGGTACATACTGTAATTATTAGAGGAGGAGGGCCAGATCATGCGCGACGCATGTCAGGGGGCACATTGCATTCACTAACACCTAGACAGATCCAGGGTCTGGCCTAATTAATATTAGCCCCTTGGCAGAATGGTACACAGGAGTAATTTCTTACCAGTGATGATAATTACTAGTCGCCCGCCGGTGCGTGCCGCTGTAGTAGGTACATATAACGGCGCCCGCCCTGAACGCTACTTGTTTATCTATCTATGTACAGTACAGTGTATGTATGTACTTGTACGTCCTACACAATTTATATTTCTCCCTTTGTGCGCTGCTTTGTGCGCTGCTTTGTGCGCTGCTTGGTGTGTTGCTGCTGCCTGTCGAGACTCACGACTCACGACTCGGCAACAACCCCTCCCTCCCTCAGCATCCTCATCCTCACGCAACGCGAGCCTCAACCCCAACCCCAACCCCCAACCCGTCCGTGCCTCTCCGCCTCTCCGACTCTCCTCGCAACAGCTGGGCCCGACCTCGCACGTTGCACGTTGCTTGTTCCCACCCTGGCCTCCCTGGCCGCCCTGGCCGCCCTGGCCCTATCAAACAATTGCATCGCTGCCGACCATTCACCGTACCGCCTCTCCCTGCCCTCGTCGGCTGAAACGCGCAGGGTTCACTCCTGCGCTCTCACAACCTCTCACGCCCTCTCACGCCCTCTCACGCCCTCTCACGCCCTGCCCTCCAAAGAGACCGACACACCGACCGACACACCGACCGACACACTGACCGACACCGACTTTCCAGCTTCGCTACTCGTCAAGTAGGTGTGTAGGTGGCTAGCTAGCTCCAGGGACCGTCCAGCTCTCCTTGTACATACATAGTAGCTCCAGCTACTGTGCAGGATCAGCTTTACTCTGCTCCGACAAGTCCACTTCGTCCAACGTCGCGGTGGATATTATGTATTCGCCCCCTTCGCCATGACCGCCGCCACTACCAGCTCTCATCGCCATCTCTCCTCCTCAACCTCCTCCTCCTCCTCCCCCTCCCCCTCCACCTCCTTCTCCTCACCCCCCACAAACTCCTCCGCCTCCGACCTCATCCAGCGACTCAAGGCAACCACGCTTTCCAGTCCTACCCACGAACAACCCACCACCACCACCACCATCATGGGTGACCTCCCTGTGCTCTCCCGCCCCCCGAGCAACACCTCAGAGGATAGCGCCTCTCTCCACCAGAGGCGTCCCTCAACACCACGCGCCCAAACCGATCCCTCGCCCGAATCCCTCCCCACTCACCACACCCGCCCCCGGAACCGCTCTCCATATTCGCGATCTCACTTTCGCTCACACAGCGGCTCCAGCTTGCTCAGCGCACCCCCCATGACGCGCGCCCACTCGCTGCCCACCGTCATGAACCCCATCGGACAGTTGTCTCTCTCGCCCTTACCCCTACCTCTCGCCCGACCATCCTCCCCACTTCGTTCGCCCAACCGAACCCGAAGCCCTTTCCGGACACAAGAGGAATTGTTTGTGCACTCTGGCGCCCCCCGCGTCTGCGACATATCAGAGGATGCCGAGTTGGAGCTGACGCCAAAGTCTGGGGGTCCACTGGTACACACGACTCCGCTGAGCAATCTCCACAGCACCTTGAGTGCCCTGCCCAGGGTTAGTCGGAGGCGGCCCGCATCACCGCTATACCAGGTTTCCGTCCCCTTTGGCACGGCGGTCAGTGCCCCGACAATCAGCACGCCCACGTCTACCTCGTCCTCGCCCATGCTCTCGGCCACCAAGTTCAACGAGCCCTTCCCGGGCATGACTGCCCATTACTCGCCCTCCCTCACATCCTCCTCTGTCCCCTCGACGCCGACTTCGATGCGCTCACGCAGCCCCTCAATCTCGTCTCTCGAGACGATTGAAGATATCCCAGATGCAGAATTGGAGGCCATTGAGGAAGAGCGCATCGCTCGGCTCAAGGCAGCTGCAGATCGGGAAAAGGATGGCGACGACGGCCCTCGAAGAGCCAGCCTCGACGTTCCAGGATCTGCTCGCCCATCTTTCGGCAAGCGAGACTCTAGAAAGAGGTGGAGTGTTTGCGGTGCCGAGAGGCGTGGAGATCTCGACCTGGAGACTATCTGGGAAGATTGAGTCTGGTTTCCGAGTGAGCCAAGGGGAAGAAAAAAAAAACAATAATTGGGGTATTCCAACCCTCTAGTCCGAGAAGACAGTCTCGTCTGTCACTGTATATTGCATTTTCCGGACGTTTGGGGCTTCGAGCATTTTACGGCGTTTTTTTTGGGGGGGGAATAATCCGGCTTCGACCCTGCTGTCTTTTTCATGGGTGGTTCTTTCTTCGTTATCAGTCTTTTCGGTGCCCCGTTCTTTTCGAATACTCTCCTTGGGAATGAGGATTATGAGCTTCGGAACCGAACAGGCAGTCCCAGTATACATTATGGCACGACACGGCCTAGCACAGTACCAGCACGCACGATGCATTCGATCACAGCAGCATGATACCCTCCTACCGACAGCAAGGAGTATGGAGACTTTTGGAATTTGCAACTTTTAGTTTGGGCGCATGGCTTTGGTTCAACTGGAAACTGTAGCAGCCTGGCCTTGAAACTATAACATGACTTTAACCACATGTTGGATTTCGCTGTTCAATGTTTGTCTCGTGTAAGCATCGTGACGTTGAACCATTACATGACTCTGACCCATGTTCGATTCTGCTGCCTGCAAACATGGTGTTGATGTGTACTGACTGGACTGCACAGCTGTTGATGTGTACTGACTGGACTGCACAGCTGTTGATGTGTACTGACTGGACTGCACAGCTGTTGATGTGTACTGACTAAACTGCACAGCTGTTGATGTGTACTGACTGGACTGCACAGCTGTTCATGTGTACTGACTGGACTGCACAGCTGTTCATGTTGTGTGCAATCTTGGCTTTCAGAGGTCCACTAATTACTACCAGACTTGGTAGCGAAACCCGAAGTGGGAATTCGCCCCGCTCCGTCTATTATTATCATTTTCTGAGCCCAAGGTGCTGACGATGTTTGTTGTTGGGGCCATTTACTCGGCTCTAGGTAATAATAATAATAATAATAACCATGGTAGGTATCCTCGACCAAAAACAAAAACCCACATGTGTGCACGAGGGCCCGCTCTTCTCTCCGACGTGACGTGACGTGACATGATGACGGAGTAAGAAGTGCAAAGAGAGTAGCCATAGGTAGATGGCGAAAGAGGCATTTACCAAAGTGGGTCAATTGGAGCAGCGTCCAACAAGGATACGGTAATTATTATGGATTTGGTAAAAACCCTTTTCTCTAATAATTATTTCACAGCCTGAACATCCCACCAACAACCAACAACCACCGACCAAACCATCCGACTCGGTATATCTGGAAGCCCAACCACCATGACGGAAAAAATAACCCTCGGCGTCATCGGCACGGGCTGGATAACCCACGACTACGTCTCGCACTCTCTCTCCACGGGCAAGTTCTCCCTCGGCGCCGTGTACTCGCGCAAGCACGACACGGCCGCAGCCTTTGCATCAAAGTACCCGGACCAGACGCCCACCCTGTACACGACGCTCGACGACCTCGCCGCCGACGCAAACATCACCACCGTGTACATCGCCTCGCCCAACATCCTGCACTACGAACAAGCCCAGGCCATGCTGCACGCGGGCAAGCACGTGATCCTGGAGAAACCCCTCGCGACATCGGAAGCCCAACTCGACGCCCTGTTCGCCCTGGCCGCGACCAAGCAGAGAGTCCTCGTCGAGGCCTTCCGACACGTGCACGAGGCGAACTTCAAGATACTCAAACAGAGTCTCCCCAAGGTCGGGGCCCTGCTCGGCGCCAATCTGTCCTTTTGCCAGTACTCGTCGCGGTACGAGAAGGTGCTCCTGGGCGCCGAGACGCCCGCCGTGTTCGACCTCAAGATGGCGGGCGGCGCGCTCGTCGATCTGGGCATCTACGTCGTGGCTGCTGCCGTGGAACTCTTCGGCCCGCCCGAGTCGAGCGTGTACCACCCCATGGTGATCCCGAGCGGATGCGACGGCGGCGGGACCCTGGTGCTCAAGTACGCCAAGGACGTTCAGGTCAGTCTGCAGGTGAGCAAAATGTACGCGTCGAGGGCGCCGTCGGAGGTGTACGGCACCCAGGGCACGCTGAGCGTGCCTACGATTACGGATATCGAGCGCGTCACCTTTTGGGACGTCAAGAACAAGGGGCCCGTGGGCCTCGAGTTGGGCACCCAGAGGGAGGCGTTGAATCTCAAGGAAGAGGCCGTGGAGCATGCGAGGATCATCCTCGAGGCCGACTGGGAGAGCGTCAAGAGGTGGGAGGCGCATAGCAGGGCCGTGGTGAGGGTCATGGAGGGGGTCAGACGCGCGAATGGGCTATTGTTCCCGGGCGAGGAGTAGAGGGGAGAGGGCGACGAGTGTTGTCGTGGAGAAAGCTGACTTGACCATGATGGACGGTGTATGTTGAAATTGAATCAAAACATGTCAGGCATCGTCTACGAAGTGACCACCAACTTTGACCTTCCACCTTCCTCGGACCCGGGT
>MU005769.1:143065-212902 GCA_010093715.1 Pleomassaria siparia CBS 279.74 | reverse complement strand
TCCCCCATTCCCCTATCCCCACCTACAAGCAAGCAAGCAAACAAACAAGCAAGCAAGCAAACAAGAAACCCCCCGTCAATGCATCTCTTTTCTTTGTCCAAAAAAATACATACACACTTTGCTGCCCTACATACGTGCGATGGATTGAGCCATGGCTGGCTGGCTGGCTGGCGTCTCTTGCCGGAATTTGCCTGAACTTTTGGAGTTGTTTGCATGATTGTCTATGTATGTATGTATGTATGTATGTATTTATCTACCTACCTATTTATTTATAGATGTATCTACTTACTTACTTACTTATTTACTTATCTACGTGTATAGTATAGTATAGTATAATACAGTACAGACATATATACATACATACATACATTAGCCAGCCAGCCAGCCAGCCAGCCAACCAGCCAGCCAACCAGCCATGATGTAAGGAATCCCTATTACGAGAGACAAGACAAGACAAGACAAGACAAGCCTAGTATGTTTTTATTATTATTATTATTATTATTATTTCGCAGAGATCAGATGACAACCGAAAGAGTAGTGAGTGAGGCAGTGAGTGAGTGAGTTGGTGATGAAACGACGGACATACATAATATGTACATGCATGCATGCAGACATGCATGTATACATGTATACATGCAACAACGAAGTCGCTTAGTATGAGCTGAGCGGCGGGATAAAAAGAAAAAAAGTTAAATATGTACTAGGGGGGGGCGCTACTAAACAAACCCCATATATGCATAGATGACGTTTAATTGTTGTTCATCTGGTTCTGGTCCATGGTAACATCTAGCCCCCCCCCCCTCCCCCCTTCCCCCCTGTGAGAACCATGGTACATATGTAGATATCTCAAGGGGTCTATTGACATGCAGTAGTGAGGTATGTACATATGTAGGTATATGTATGGTTTGCAAGACTAGGTGTCACCTGGCTAGTATCCTAGTATGTATGTATTTACAGTATGTATGTATCACACACTCCCTTTTAGGAACCACCGTGTGGTACATATATACATACATACATGGATAATTATCAAAGGAACGAATGTTCTTTGGGACGGGCGGGACGGACGGACGGACGGACGTACGTATGTACGTGTTAAAGCCGTCGAGGAATACATGGTTGTTGTTTGGTACACTAATTAGTACTTGATAGATAAATGGGGGCACACCAGCGTGGCTCCGCTCCGACCTTGTGGGACCTGTGTCTTGTCTGGCTGTCAGTATGGTATGGCGGGCGGGCATGTCTGATGATACATACATACAATATCATGGAGGGAGAGGTTGCAATGAAATTGAATGAAATTGAATGGAGAAAAATAACACAAACAACACATGTGCATCCCCACCACCAACCATTCCAAAAGAAACTCGAGAATTTGGAATCTCAGATCAGCGAGAGCGCAATTTCGACTGTTGTTTTGAAAGTTTGATTTTCTTGGGCTCAGGAGAAGCGGGAACAAGTCAAGTTTGCACGTCAACGACGATCGATGACTCTCCGCATAGATCATGTGAAATGAGATGAGATGAGAGGAGAAGAGAAGAGGCGGTCGACGAAACTTTCCGACTGTATTGTATCGCAGTGCCAAAACAAAAGAGAATGTGTAACCATAGACAAGGCGTGCCGAATGGTGCTCGAAGCGCGCGCGCGTTCATCATCTCTATTGTTAGTGAGACACATGGTAGGAAGGGAAACCATGGAACTGAGGGGCTTTCCAAGACCATGGTTGACCTACACACACACAAACTCTCTGCTGTGTTGCTTTGTTCATTCTTCTCCCCCCATGGATGAAGGAGCCCTGCAGTAGTGGCTTTTTATGGTGCTATGGTGTACCATTGTTGCGAGAAGGGTCCATTATGCGTCGAAAAACGGGTTTTTTTTTGATCATGGAAACAAAATATACAAAGTCTTCTGTTTCGTTCATCTCGGGATGCTGGCGAGAGAAAGGGTCGGGTACCTGGTGATGATGATGATGATGATGATGATGATGATGATACGGACTCTAAGACATCGGACTCTGGGTCACGGCACTCTCGCATCGGGATGCGAAAGCAGAATAGATGGAGAGAGCTTGGCAGCAAGGGCTGTTTCAAGATGGACGTCGGTGTCGATGAATACGAGCACTCGAGATGAACAGAGATTAGAGGCGTTTCCTTAGTGGATGACCACGACCACAAGCGGCTAGCGTTGAGGGCTACCAAGCCCGTCAACGCCGACAACGCTTGAACCGTGGGCGTCTTCCAGACTTCTTCTTCCCCCGACCAACACCACAACCCATCGCCTTTTTCCCCTTTTCCCCTGCTGCCCTACTGCACTGTCGTTCAACAATTGCCTCCATATTCTGTTTACAGTCTACCGTGTTATGCTGTTACATCCGTTGTCTCTACCCGGTTGTTCCTGCAGAACCATCACCCGTCGTCTGCTGCACGACACAGAATGAAGGCTGATGCTGGACACACCAGCACATGGATGGAACTCTCGTTCACGTGTGTATTTTGCCCTTCTCAGAGAAGGCTGCAACCCCGCTTGCTATAATTTCGGCGTCTACCGGTCATGATCTCGGCCAGTTGGCGTCGCTTGTTTGCTCAATGGGTATCATCACGGAACTCGACTTACATGCTGATAAGCCCAAGTTGTAAAGCATTATTAAAGATAGCCTAGTAATACCCATCCCACGCCAGGCCTGAAGGTCCTGGTTATACAACCCGCTAATTAAGGTTCTCTCGTTCATCGGACTACATCCTACAGTGCACAGACTCCACATTTACTCATTTGGTGAACAAATTTCAAACACCTAGGCGCTCTAAGTACATACAGCCGCCCGCTTCCATATAAGAGAAGGGGCACAGCGCGCCACAGCTGGTCTTGCATCTTTGTGTCTCTCCATCGACTTCGTCCACGGTTAGCTCGTCCAGATCTCCTTCTTTTATTTCCGTTTCCCATTTATCCAGAGCTCGACGCTCGTTACATCTTACACGCTCTTTTGCCTCCACATTCACAATCCTTTGTCTCCTTCTTTTCTGAGCCGTCTGGATACATATAAAAGCACTTTTCTTGCGGTCAAGTCACTCCCTCCACCACTGCAAGAATCAACGTCTTAGCCACATTCATTCCTATCTTCAGCATGTATATCAACAACATTGCTCTCGCTCTGGGCCTCGCAACCTCCATTGCCCCAGTTTCTGCCTTCTTCCGCATGTCATGTCCCGGACGCATTGTGCAGGAGCGTCTTGATCCTGTTGTTTCACCAGGTCAAGTGTCTGGACATGTCCACACTATCTCTGGAGGATCAGGCTTCGGTCCTTCCATGACCTATGCGGATGCACGAGCAGCCAAATGCTCTTCGTGTGAAATCAAAGGTTGGTCTCTTTTTGACCTGTATATGACTAGTTGTTAACAAAACCCGCCAGAGGACATGTCAAACTACTGGACCCCAAAGCTGTACGGCAAGTTCAAGAACGGAACTTTCGCCCCTGTGCCCGTTGCCGGTGATGGTGACGACAGCAACGGTGGCATGACGGTCTACTACCTGTAAGTCACTTTGTACACTGACTCATCACAACATACTGACAATTTCCAGTCAACGCGGGGAAGCGGGAGAGAAACTCAAGGCCTTCCCTGAAAATTTCCGCATGCTTGCTGGTGACCCCTTGAAGCGCAACTTCACTGGCGGACTTGATGCCAAGGCAGTGACGTTCAACTGCATCGGTGCCAACAAAGCCCAGACAAACAACATCCCCAACTACAAATGCCCTGGCGGCCTTCGTGCTCAAGTCTTCTTCCCTTCTTGCTGGAACGGAAAGGACCTCGATACCGCTGACCACAAATCTCATGTGAGTGCCACATGTTTGACCCAACCCCTCTCCTCTTGGACTTGTGCTAACAAGACTTTTTTCCCCAGATGAGCTACCCTGTTGGCGAGAACGCCGATTCCGGCCCATGTCCTCCTGCGTTCCCCGTCCACTTGATCTCCATCTTCTTCGAAGTCCTCTACGACCCCTCCACGTTCGACAGCGAGTGGAATGGCGACAACCACCCCTTCGTCTTCGCCCAGGGAGATACCACAGGCTACGGATTCCACGGCGACTTTGTCAATGGCTGGGACGTCCCCACGCTTCAGAAGGCAGTAGACACCTGTCTTGCCGATTCCGGCAATGTTGCAGACTGCGGTGCCGTCACCATGTACACCGCTGATGAGTGCAACTCCTGCAAGATCCCTAGCGTTATCGCCGAGGAAGTTGGTGGTCTGCTTACCCAGCTTCCTGGTTGCAACCCCGTCACCTCTGGTCCTGAACGTGCGGTGCCTGTCGCCAACTGCGCTTCGACGGCGGTCATTGGTCCCCCCATTGGTAATTTCGTCGACCTCACCACGTCCAAGAAGTGGGAGTACACTGGCTGCGGTAACGACCAAGGCACGCGCTCCTTCACAGGCAGCAAGTTCGACGGTGACGACATGACGGTCGAGAAGTGCGTCGACTTCTGCTCCAACGCGGGCTTTACCTACGCCGGCCTCGAGTACGGCCGCGAGTGCTACTGCGACAACAAGCTCACGACGTCCAACATACCCCAAGACGGCATCATGGGTAAATGTACCATGAAGTGTGCCGGCAATGCCAAAGAGTTCTGCGGAAACGGCGGCACCCTCTCCATCTACCACAAGTGCGAGGGCGAATGCAAGAACCAGCAGATCATCGGCGGTGGCGGCGCAGCAGCTCCCGTTTCCTCAGCTTCAGCATCCACTTCAGTCTCTTCAGCATCAGCATCAGCATCAGCATCAGCATCAGCATCCGCTTCTGCTTCTGCTTCCGCAGTCGTCGATTCCGTCGCTGTGCCCATCCCCTCTGCGTCCAGCAGCACAAAGACATCTGTGGCCACCGTCCAAGGCACCACGGGAATGACAACCGTAACCGTAGTCCCCGCCGCGACATCCATATCTGTCACATCCAAGACTGCGGCGCCCACACCGACTAAGAAACTCGAGTGCCCACACAACAACTGCGTGAACCAGATCTTCAACCCGACGGCCTCGGTACCGGCGAAGACGTTCTGTCCCTCGTACACACAGGCTGCGCACCAGGGCAAGGACGCTGTGCCTAGCTATCTTAGCAATTGCAGTGGCAATGTGGAGGTCTCCCAGGCTTGCTCCTGTCTCTTGGCGAATCCCACCGGGCAGCCTAGGCAAAAGAGGAGTGCCGGCGAGTATTGATCTCATCTCATAACATGAGAGACTGATCATTGATGGGTGGCTCTATTGCTTTTGGTTTGCGTCATGACACGTTTACGTTTTACTTTCTATGCACATTGCTGGCTTTTTCCCTCTTCTTCGCCACATACGCACACGCATACACACACACGTTGTGATGTGGCCGGTGGTGGTTGCATCGTATCGCATCCATTGCCTTACATGCACAATGCATTCCACCACTTACCTACCTTGTTGTATACATTTTACTTTTCCCCCAACCTCGTACATACATACATACATACATACATACATACATTCGATTATTTGTACGGCTATGTTACGTTACGTACCTGCGCATCTTTCGAGAATAAAAACAAAACAAAAAACGTTTTCGGTTTTTGCAAATCTCGAGACTCTGTTGTTCGTGAATCATGTATGAATGAATGAATGAATGAATGAATGAAGTGTGCGTGCGTGAAAACTTGTCATTGGGGCACGAGTTCAGGGGGCGTTGGGATTGAGGTTCTTGTCAGATGCGAGCACTGCGGAGGATCAAGGGAAGATGCCGGTCTTGTGGCTGTGATTTGACGTGTTTGACGTCTGACTTATCGATCGACATGCTCCAGTCCGCAGTTTGCACCCTTTCCAGTTGAACTCGTCGTTTAAACCAGGCCATGACAGCACCATCACCGAATGACACATTCCTGCGCCCTCGTAGCACTCTCGCATGTGCATCGGGACCAGGACCAGGACCAGGACGTTGAAGTCCCCTGGTGCTACAAATCATAGCTAAGAGTTTTGGCGCGACCAGCACTTGCATGCCGACAGATCAGATCGTGTGAGGAAAAGAACCAATGCATTCCGTTTCTAGCAGATGAAAGATGAAATTTGAGACCTAAGAGTACACGCCGCCAAATGGACTGCATTTTGCCCCCCATCGTTTCCATTATCTCCTCGCTTGCTCCGCCTGCCTCGTTCGTTTCAAGCCCTCCTCTCGTTATCCATTCCGATGCCCAGATGCATGGTTAAGGAAATACACAAATTTAGACGTACAACATGTCGCACACGAGAAGCATGTGCGCCATGGGAATTTCGGCTTCGTGCGAGATATACGTGTTCAGTTGCGCCATATGCCAAATGCTTTGTCGATTGCAATTGTAGGTTGTCGTGCTGCAATCTTGGAAGGCGAAGACGCTTAGCAGGCTTCGGCGCTGCTTCCCTTGGAGTTCATGAGAAGGGCTACAATAAGACCGTAAAGACCTGCAACCAGATTAGCTTATTTCTTCTCCAGTCTTTCTCACTCGGACCACAAAACGTACCCAAGACTTCAGCAAAAATGAGAATCAGAATCATGCCGACGAAGAGTCTTGGCTGCTGCGCGGTTCCTCGCACACCCGCATCACCAACAATTCCGATGGCGAAACCTGCAGCCATTCCCGCAAGACCGACAGAGAGGCCAGCGCCTAATTGAATGAAGTTGGTGAAGAGGGATGAGTGCTGCTTCAGGTCGTTGGAGATCAGGACGGACACGACGAGACCGTAGATACCGATGATACCGGCCATGACGACGGGAATGATGTCTGCGGCATTTGTTAACTCCGTAAATCCAGGGACGGACCACAAGTACTACGCGTGTAAAGAGCTAGCTCGCGACGAGCAGCGATTATTGGGGAAACGCACTCTTGACAATCAGATCAGGGCGCAGGACACCCATAGCAGAGACACCGACACCTGCCTTGGCGGTTCCGTAGGCAGCGCCGAAACATGTGAAGACGATGGCAGACGTGCAGCCCATCGCACCGAAAAAGGGCTATCCAGACATCAGTACATGGCCATAATTCAATGCATCGCGTCGGAGAGTTGTTGGCTGGTTGGCTCGTCATCGGCGGGTCCAGGGGACGCTGCAGAGCCGACTAGACCAGGAGGCGAAGAGGAACGTGGAGTGCGACCTACGGCATAAACGGGACTATTGCAAACATCGAGTCAGCAAATGTTCATTAACAAAATGATGGAGAGTGTGTTTGCGGAGCTCCTGCAAGCTCGCTCGAGCTTATCTCGGCACAGGCAGCGGCAAGCTGGAGCTGCCCTGCAGTCGCAACACAGAGCTTCGTGTGGACTCACCAGAGATCGCTAGAAGACATGGCGGCGTTTGTGTGTTCGGCGAGCTTGTTTGAGTGATTGAGGCTGCGAGTGGCGATGGAGATGGAAGCAGGCGGCGGATGAGGCGACGGGGAGTTGTGAGGATGGAGGTGACGATGCAGAAGATGCTTCGACCTGCCAGCATCGATTAGCGTTAGACTGCACGTGATTCTGTCGCCAAGGCACTAATTGTCGAAATGTCGAATCTTTTTTACTGGACCTGCAACCTGATTCTCCCAACATTTGTACATCGCACTTCTCTATCACTAACCTTCCACACCGATCGAACGGGCGAGCATAAGCAGTGAACCCTCACACGGGCGAGCCGAGCAGTGAACCTTGACGTTCTTCACCTACCTACCACCACCATGTCCAACGATACCTCCGCCGCCTGGTAAGAAACCCTGGATGCAGATATTATGCGACACTTTGCTAACTGCACTCTTCAGGCCTCAAGCCGACCAAGCCCTTTCACAGGAGATCTTGTAAGCAACCTTCATGGTTTTAAACTCAACTCGACTAAAGTTTTCAAGGGACCTTGTTCAGCAGGCCACGCACTGTGAGTAGCCATGCACCTGCACGGGACAAATGGGAATCTGGACTGAGCCGGAACTCACCTGCGGTTTCGTGCACCCAACAAAGTATATTCGAAGCTGACTAGCCTTCTAGATCGCCAGTTGAAGAAGGGAGCCAACGAGGCGACGAAGACCCTTAACCGGGGTATTGCTGAGGTCGTAATCCTCGCCGCGGACACGTCACCCTTGGCCATCTTGCTCCATCTCCCACTGTTGTGTGAGGACAAGGTACGTGTCTAACCCGCAATCTTACTAAGACAGTTTGCTAATCTTGTCTCTTCTAGAACGTTCCCTAGTAAGTGTAGCAGTTAGGAACAGTACACAATTTAGGACTGCTTGTTAACGTCTTCCAGCGTGTACGTGCCATCCAAGATGGCTCTTGGCCGTGCCTGCGGTGTCGCTCGTGCTGTTATCGCCTGCAGCATCACTACCAACGAGGCCAGCGACCTCATGAGCCAGATCCGCACCCTCAAGGACAAGGTCGAGAGGCTGCAGATCTAAATATCCACCCGTGGAATCATATATGTGGATATGGATTGAGATGTTCAGATTTGGTGGTATTGGGGAAGACAAGAATATTGGGCTGAACGCAGCTCTCGTGGATGGAATAAGCTGTGAGAGTTGTGCGTAAACTGAGAATGAAGTGCTGGAAGCAAATTCAGACACAGACTCGCAGATTCTATCACCTTGTCCTGTGGATACTTGCTAGTGAGGCTGCTGACATACTGCATAAATTGGTTGCGAGACGTTTCTAGTTTAACATTGCAAATCGGCCAGTTTTCACCCTCGATATCCAACAGTAACATCGTATACCCGCAGTTCAAGGCCGAAATTACTACGATTCGAGTGTTTTCACAACCATATTTCAGCATGACCACGCATATTTCACAATAACTCACAAGAATAGGATATTTGAAGAATAAACGACTTGGAGTATAAACCCCTACAACAAAAGCTTCTTTCAGACTCTCCTACAAATATGACGGACAAAGAAGTCTATCCAACGCAAGCAAGGTTTGCGACGAGACAAACCGAAAGGAGACATCGACTGCAAAACAGCTCGAAGCCGGAGTAACAGCAAAAGAGCAAGGGAAAATATTATGTAACATGAGCAGGAACAAGGCAAAACCCAAATTATTCCGCGCAAACCCATTCCAGCCTACCTTGGATCCATTTACCACCCACATGCCATGTCCAAAACGTCGTACCATCCAAATCCTTGTGCCATGGATTGCACCTCTACTCTCTTCTCGACGCTGAGTCGTCGTTGAAATCTTCCCAGACAGATTGATCGCGCGACAATTGGAGCGTCTTTGCCCTTTGGTGATTTTTGATCTTCTGAGGGGGAGTGAGCCGATCCATCCTTCTTCGGTCCCACCTTGTATTCGTCTCCCAGTGTCCAGGACAACAGAAATGCGCGACCCCTTTCGCAAAGTCTATTCGCTATATACGCTGGAGCGACGTATGACACCCCTTTGGTGGCGCGCGGAAACGAGTAGCAGAGATAATGTGTGGGTTTCTCTATGCTTGGGGGTATTGTTGTTGTCTACGTTGAAACTCATTTCGTTCACTGGAATGTGGTAGTGTGCGGATCGCCCTGTGCCTTGCACTTCGGTATGTGATTGCAGAAAGAAATTGTCTGGCTTGGGGGTGATTACGACACGATCAGTCAAGAGGTCTGGTTGCAGCATTCTCATTGTGAACATGGTCGCCAGTATCAGCAGTAAGATGGTCTACTGTCGTTTCTTCCACCACCGCCCCCACGTCCACGATCCGAACTCATGATGAGCGTTCAAACTTGGAAAATGGAAGAGGTCTGAGGAAGCAACTAAACACAGAATGAGCCGACGAGGATGCTCCGTACTGATGAAAAAATGACTGTCCACCGAAGAATCGCCAGCAGCATGCCTGATATATATGATCTAGCAGATAAGCAAGCATCTGGAATTCGACAGAAGACCTGCGATGACGGAGTTGGAAATGTCGCTACTCGTTTCGTTGGCAGATTTCCACTAGAAGAGATACTTAACTCGGGTGGCATACTACATAAGTTTGTTCATGATTGGAGTTTTGTCGATCAAATTTGAGCACTCGCTCAGTCTATAGCTTCCCTGATCTTTCCCTCCCCAAAAACCCATCAACAAACTTGACTCTGACTGCCCCTTTCACGTCTGTTCGGTCCTTTCCATTCTGCTCCACGTTCGCTCTGATAGCCGGGCTCTTCAAATGCACGTTCTCAACAAAGTCCCAACTGTCATACACCTCCACAGTTCTCACCTCTTTCCTCGTATCTACATCCGCTAAAACAGTGTATCCTCTTGTGCCATCCTCATTCGCCGATACGTAATCAACGACGGACTTCCAGCCCTTGAATGCGTTTGAAACTGTACCAGATTTGTATTCAAAGTTCGCGAGGATAATGGCAGGGTTGTCGGAGACCGACGGCGCTTGCTTGGCGGTCTTGTTAAAGACAATGGGTAGAGTTGAGACTTCTGGTGCACCGGCGAGGACGTCACCAGTAGTAAAAAGTTCGATCAGGGCTTTTACGGGAGCGGTGCTTAAGTGGGAGTCGCTTGCTTCTTGAGAAGCGTATCTAGAGAGCTGCTGTCAGTCCCATATTCCAGAAATGTAGTATGAGGGCATGTACTCTTCGATCATGTACAGCACTGTTCCCGTCGTGTCTTCTACGGGCAATGTGACCACATATCGCAGTACTCCCGGCTCGTTGGGTTCGGAAAACTCGACGATTTTATGGAAAACGTCGAGCGCCTAGATAGATGGGTTAGTGAGCAGGCCGTATTGTCGATGATGCACCCATATTTTTACCTTTACTCTGGACTCGCGGTCCTTGCAAACAATTCGTGCGGTAGTGACAATCGGCGACATGATTCTAGTTGTTGTAGGTGCGACGCGCTGACGTGAGTTGTACTGTCAATTTCAGGCATGGTTTTACACAGGCGAACCCCCCACTCCGGGAACAGTTCCGAGGCTCGGAATACGTATTCCGAAAACGATGAGGTTTTGCGTCATGGTGGCATTCCATTTCGTCTGCAACGATTACATGTTTGAGTATGGTTATCGACGATATATTTGCACCTTCACCGTGTGGTGATTACTTTCTGGAACTTGCGAATGCCCAGTTTGGACGTTCAGTATTCAGCTGTCGGCGTGATTTCGAACATGGCAAGCCAGACCGTCTACATGCATTCTACGCTTCCGATGCTGTGACCGATACAATGATAGGAACTTGATAGAGTCGACCTGGGCAAAGACCGGTGTAGACGGCGAAGTTGAACAAATCTGGTCTCAGCCCATCATACTAAGTACCTGACGTCTTAACCTATTTCCTTCCACTTCTTTACAATATATTGACTTTAATAATTCTCCACGCTTTAGCAACAAGAACACTGGCTTATCCGGCCTTGTGCAACCCTATGGAGCCCGTGATAGAACCATAAATATCTCTCTCCCAAGGGCGCCGTGCAGAAGCAAGAAGAGAGAGGGAGAGAGGTTTCGAGGGCGGAATGGGGAAAGACGGACAATAATATAGATGGTAAGGGACGATAGAAAGCAACACCTCCGGGTATTCTCTTCAAGGAGTACAAGCCTCTGTAACTGTTAGATAAACAGAGTCGCATTGGAAAAGCTCTGCTTGCTTAGTCATCCTCAAGATGAATCACAAGATATTTTCTTTCAGATAGGTCATGTGACGCAAGATCTATACTTCACGGATCTAGACGACTTCCGTGCAATGTGTGCAGGGCAGTAAATGTGCATTGGGACCAAGGAGGGTCGTTTTTGGCGCAGGTTTGTTTTGACGGACAAAGAAGGAAAGCATCTTTGGAATCGCACCAGTCTCGCGTAGCTAATAGATCATTGTTTCGATATTCCTTTCTTGCGTCAGGTATCTACATGTTCCGTTTGCGTCAAGTCTTTGTTCGCGAAGCTCCAGCTTTTTAAAAACACAACACTCCTAGTTCCGTCCTCAATACTTGTCTTCAGTTTCGAAATTTGTGCTACAACTCTTTCCAAAAAAAAAACTTCTAATCATCTTCCTCCGAGAGCTTTTATTAGCGATTATGACCACCATATACAAAGATGCGAAAGGTCTGTTCGGACTTGCGCTTCGTGAACACGTGACGGCACGGAATCTTGGTTGGAGCACTGGTAAGTAACTAGAATGACTCGTTGCCGCACCATCCATTAGCCTCTCGAGGGTGTAATATCTCGTTTTCGTTTTGAAATTCGACATCAATGCTGACCATAACAGCTCAGAAGAATTGGACCATCACCGCAATCTGGTGGGAAGAAGATCAATTACGCCCCATCTATGAACATGCCATACCTATCAGACCTCAAATCGTTCCACCTCTGCCCGCTGGTATAGACTACAGTCGGCCAGCTAATAAGGCAAGGGCAGATGCAGCCCGTCCCGCTCAGAGAATTCGTGCAGCTAATGCCCGTATTGCGGCCGCTGCAGCTGCTCAACCACCGGCACCTCCACTCGCTTTACCTGCGCCATCTCTCACAGTAACGGAACCTCACACCTTGGATCATATAACTCCAGAGTCCCCCGTAGTAAGAATTCAGTCTCCAGATCCTGATCTACATCCCAGACTTTACCCCAATTACTGGCCTCTCGAACCTTGGGACTCCGAACCGGAGGACCCGGACGGGGGCAGTCTTATAGAGGCCAAAAGGACAGGTGTAGACGCCAATGAAGAGGAACAGGCTTATATGAAATCGCAGCCACTTCAGCTTAACGAAGATGAAAGTCGGTGGAAGGGCGTAGAATTTATTGCTGCCGGGGCAGTCGGATGTGCGGGTTTGTGGGTGAAGACGGATGAAACGGACACTATAATAGATGTAAGTTCTCCAGACCAAAAGGTCCACACTGTGGATGGAGTAAATGACCGATGCCAATAACAGAGGATGGTCGTCAAAGAATGTAGACCTACGCACGCGAGTTGGTACTTCCGCGGGTAATACAGCACGACAATAAGTATTCACTTTGAAGGCTGTGTCTAACTATTTATAGTCATTGGAGAGAACGACGACCGCGCGAGATCAAGATACACGAGTTGGTCGAAAGCATCAGACCTCCGGGGATCAGCAGAAGCCATAGGAATCTCATTCAGTGTAGAGGTAGTCGACTGATGATGAGACAAGCACGATACCGGTTGTACTTGGAGCACTGCAACGGCAGAAACCTATGGAGGGCGATGGAAGGTCGATGGTTTGAGGGGCCCAAATTCCGTCCAAATCGAAAAAGGCGTCCATTCGACACTCCAGCCCTCGATGCGGACAAAGTGCTACCGGAGAGCTTCATTTGGTACATTTTTGGCTCATTAGTCGACGCTTGTCTCACGCTCCAGCTCGGTGGAATTCCCGACGACGAAGGGGGAGACATAGCTGAGGATGGTCCTGCGGAAGCAGGGGAGAGAACGCTCCAGCCAGGTTGGAAGCCGATCACGCATCTTGACATTACACAATCTAGTACGTATTTCCCAGGGGAGAGGGTCCGCGTCCTATATTGAAGGGTTCGCGCAAAGAAACGTGCTCTACCCATGAAAGATACGCTAATCGTTTCTCTTCAACTTAGATGTGTTCACGGATTGGGACGGAGAGGAAAGCGGTAACGGTAACGTAAGTAGAGTTTGTATTTCCTAGAGGAAATCCCTCGCATTACTAATAATAAGCAAGTGGCCTCGCATAATCCTCTCGGACTTTGGAAACGCCTTTTACAACCTGAGGCCAGACAACGCAGAAGACTCGGAGAATCCGTTGGACTATAGCTTCGGTGCCACTACCAGATATCCTCCTGTACGTATGTGTTTGTTAGTACCATAGGAAACGATCTAATAAATCTGTAGGAACACCTTCCTGGAAATCTCAGACGATATACGTCCAAGACAGATGTTTGGTCAATTGGTGCTATACTATGGAATCTCATTACAAACGAATACCATCATGATGGGCCGAGGAGAGGAGGGCCTAACAACAAGGTAGCAAAACCCATCTGCAGGCCCGGGTCGAACTCTACAAACATACTCACGGGAGAGAATTTCCCCAATAAGGAACATTACTCCGAGGCCTTGAAGATATTGGTCCGAGAATGCTTGAATTTCGAACCCGACGAGAGGCCAGACTTTCCAGAATTACGGACTAGAATTGATGAGCACATCGCGGAGAATGACGACATACGCGAGCAAATAGAGGATCCACCGCCCCTTGAATGGTTCGACCGCGACAATTGGGGGGCCTTTACCACGGGCGAGCTCTTCCCTAATGAATCAAGAAAGTCACGAGAGTAGAACGTGATCATGTTACTGCTAGAACAGGTAGTTCAGAGACCCAGCTCGATATCACGAACATCAAATTCAAACTCCTTCTCTTTCCGTGATGCCCGCCATGCCAAGACAATCCAAGTGAGCCATTCCATGAGAACTGTAGCCGCCCACCCGCGGTCTTTGATCGTTTCAAACCCGAAATTAGCCTCCTCAACTGCGGCATTGATTCGAGTCCGGCGAAGGGTATCGTAGTGCTGGAAGAGTTTTTGGACTGGCACGTCTTGGTCCTGTTCAAGAATGCGAGAAAGGAGAACAACATCTTCGAGTGCAAGACCGACACTTTCGCCTTGTGCGGGCATCTGAGCTTCGTTAGCAATTAGTTGAATTGTATGGGAAAGAGACCCATTGCATACAGCGTGTGCCGCATCCCCCAGGAGCAACATGCGTCCCGAACTCCATATTCCGTTCTCCGACAACCGATACACGGGATATAGAGCGATGGCGCTTATTCTCCGAAGAATCTCGTCCATCATAGGTAGAGTGGACCCCGAGAAGCGCCTTGACAAGTCCTCCTTCAAGGCATCTTGCTCCATGCTTTTGACTGTCCAGCCCTCCCTACTCCCGACGTCCTGAGTGCCCATGACTGCAGAAAAATACAAGCGAGAGTTTGCAGGCAACAACGAACCAAGTCGGCCGAAGAACAGGGTAGTCGAATTGATGGGAATCGTGTCGCGAAGGTCAGTGGCATTCAAGAGTCCGTAGGCGTTAGCGACACCCGTGTACTCAGGCGTCCGCTCGGGCTGTATAAACTTTGTGCGAACAGCAGAATGAATTCCATCGCAGCCAAGTAGAATATCGCCTTCCACCGTCATGCCGTCTTCAAACCTAGCAATAATTCCTACGTCGTCTTCCACGACCGATTCGACCTTCTTTCCGTACTGGACTTGCACGCCAGACTCCCCCAGGGTCGCCAGCATTGCAGAGAGGAGATCATGTCGCATAACGCGCAACGCGCCATGTTTGAATTTTTCGACATTGTCAAAGTCCATTGTACCCAGTTGCTGCCCTGTTCGGAGTGATGCTATCTCGATATATTTGACTCGGCACCCCAAATGCATCAGACGCGGAAGAACTCCTAGATGATCAAGGTACCGTAAGGCGTTGGGTGTCAGATTGATAGCGCCGCCGATTGTTGCAGGTTCGAGTTTGATTTCGTAAATCGAGCAGGTCATACGATTGTACTTTGTGAGCACGAGGGCAGCGGCGATGCCCGTAATGCCACCCCCGATGATGATGGCATGCTCAATTGGCATCTTGGATTATCAGTAGTCAGAATAGGCTTTGTCGAGACATTTGAAAATTCCCAAATCTCTTATATTCATCAAAGTGCAATTCCACGCGTATCCCGCGCGTGGCGTCACGAAGAATGCGAGGTACGACATTGTGGCTTATTGCACAACGGAGACCAACGGCGTCTGGCTTTCAACCTTCGTTTTTCTTATCTAGAGCTAGGGGCGTCAAGAGTATTAACTGATAAAAGAAAAAGTGTAATAGAAAAGCGATTTGTTGGATGCGATAGGAATGGGAAAGCGCAACAAGGAGTTGAAGACCTTTGAAACTAAAGTCGCGTTTGAGAGCTAACCACATTCGGCGATATCACTTGGCACTATTTCAGTGACGAGAACAAGGGCATTGTAAACGTTGTTATTACTTGTACGGCATCTTAGGTCTTATATTATTAGCTAGGTTGAGAATCTGCGTACAGATCTATGCAATATCGAATCTCATGTAGTTATGTTAGACGTCATTCTTTGCATGTTCGCTAGATCTCTTCTCTTATTCGCCTCACTTCTTATAGAAGGTACTCATTCTGTGCTTGGTTACACCCTCGTAAGGTGCAAGATCAACGAGAGCCTGCTTTCCTTCTCGAATGATCGCTTGCCGGATAGCCTCACTCCGTGGCTTGATGTTAACCTTGAACGGTTGTGGGCGCATGTTTAGACCGTTCCTGTCACTGTAAGTAGATGCATATCCAACGTTGTAAGGGCAACTTACGTGTAGTCGAAGATATCCACAGGGATCGGCTTTCCACTTTTATCAAGCGCTGACTCAATCTTGAAACCCCAAACCAATCTCGCGACAGTCAACCACGTCCCCTGTTCTGCGAGTGCCTGCCCTGAACATATTCTTCTGCCCCAGCCGAAAGTCATGTATCCCTTTTCTCCAGGGAACGGCCTTGCGTCAGCACTTTCTTTGATAAATCGGTTTGGGTTAAATCGATCTGGTTCAGGGAATTCTCGCTCGTTGCGATGAATAGCCCAAACATTTCCTTGGACCCACGTCGATTTCGGAATCAGCCAACCGTTGTAGTAGTCGTCTTGGGTTGGCGCGTGGGGCTGACCTCCAATGATGGCAACAGAACGCCATCGGAAGACCTCTTTGACAAGCGCGCGCATGTACGGGAGATTGGCGTCATCCTCGAGCGAAGGGCTGCGGTCCGATCCCACCACGCGATCAAGTTCTTCCCAAGCCGGAATAAGGGTTTCGGGAAACGCACGCATAGCGAGGATTGCAGTTATCAACGTGCTGCTTGAAGTGTCCGAGCCAGCCCCAAACAGGTTGCCAGAAAGAGCAGAAATCTCCTGGGGTCGCAGTTGGTACTTTGCTTGTTCCTTGAAAAGCATCTTCGCATAGCAGTCCTCGTGTCCAGGATTCTCATTAGCCTCGACAGCCAGGGAATAGAAAAAGTCGTGGCCCCGATGAGATTTGCCCTTCCTTCCTAACCCGTGCTTCCACGGTGCATATTCAGTGGGAACTCTAGCAAGAATTGGAAAGGTTTCGAGCAACATAGGGAAACTTTTTCCAGGAACATTCAAACCAGCCGCCCTGTGCATCACAGCAATGACCTCCGTGATGATGGGATCCTTGGGATCGCCAACTCGCCTGCCAAAGCCGATGATGGACACGACACTTGTGGCGTAACGTTCGAAATGCGCTACATACTCTTCTGGAGAATTCAGTAGATCCAAGGCAACAACCTTGCTTTCGTCGTTCTGGAAATCGCGATATTTTTTCACTTGTTGGATACCAACGCCCTGGTGCATCAGCTTTCTCTGCACTCGAAAACGATCCCGTTCTGGCTGCGTAGTTGTGATCATGTTCACAAGGTTATACTGGCCGCTACCTAGTTCGGCGAAGACGAGCATACGAGGCCGGGAGCAGTATATGCCCGCACGTTTGTCAAGAAGCTCACTGGCGGTCCAAGCGTCGTTTATCCAGACTGTAGGGTTTCTGTATTGTTTTTAGGATAGGTATTGAACGTTTTGAGACGTCTCTACGGACCTCCCTATCCAGTATGTAATAAGAGACGTGTTGTACTTCTTCGATAACTCCTCAAAGTATATCCACGGCTTATTGTCTGGAAGCTGATAAGTGTTTCCCACTATAGGGAGCGGAAAGGGTCCAGGAGGCTATGGTATGTCAGAACACGTGATACGCATATATCGAGTATGTCTCTGACCATCTTCGACCTCAAATATAGCATCCACGCGTAGTCTGCCAGCACCCCTACGGCCGCAGTAACTAGCACAGCAAACGCAATGATCCCGGCTCCGTACTTCGATATGCCATATTGGACATAGTGCAGAGGCAATGCCTCGAACAACTGCTCGATAGCCATGGCTTCTTTGGTCTCGTTCTGCCGGATTTGGGTGCAAAATTGACGTTGATGTGTGAGACTGAAGCTTTAGAATTCGTGCGGCCAGAAAGTGCAGCCCCGTTCGGCGACCAATGCGCCTGTGGATACATACTGGATAGCCAGTAAGCATACTCTACCCTGGTCTCGCGTACCATTGTACGTATGCAGATCTGGGGTTTGACATTTGTCAGGCTTGGGGAAGCATTGTAACCCCACATTCGAAGTGGTGGGGCAGATGGCCGGCAAATTGAGGCCTGCATCATCAAGTTATCATCTAAGCCGAATAGCCGAGACAGAGTTTTCCGACATACTTCTCAGACTGCCTTTGTAGACTGCCTTCGAATTGGTCAGGGTTACCACTGACTTGTATTTGGAACCATTTGTGAAGGATCGTTGTCCCAACTCATAGCTCGCGCAGTACCTACTCGGCCTATCCATATGCACGATACGTAATATGTTATATTTCAGAAGGACCAAACTGTGTCGTTGAACTGGGATGATTGAAGTCCACTTCTCTGTACCTTTTGCTTGCTGTCAAACTTACTTGGCGCAACAATGCCTCAGTAAAGGTTCACACTACTACGAACTATGATTCAAATATCCCCGGTCCGTCCTCCCATAAACAAGTCTGGAAAGATTTCGCTCCTCACTTTAAAGTGGTTGATTTTGTCATTCAGTGTACATTGTCTTTTTTGGATTTCCATCAACCTCAGTGCGCCGACTGCTTTTCTCATCCTACTCAATCGTGCAACGATATAAAAGATCTTGGAACATTTACACGACATGGCCATACCAGTATCGATGTCTCAGGTTATCTATCTGTTTTCAGCTGGCACTCACTTGGTGAAATAAGTCACAAGATCGTGTTCACGACTTGCGATCGGGGCGTGAAAGCTGTTGGAAGGAAGGTATCACACTACCCAAAGTAGGAGCCTCCCTATTGATGGAAGGCACCATCATAACACTAGATCTATATAGTTTCCTTCAGAGAGAGATCCTCCATCTTCTCTTCAATTATTTTGTTACATTCATCCTTTTACAAGAACGGACCAACAGCTCGCTATACAACACCAATAACCCCCCCCCCCATGGATCGACATCCGTAGATACTGACGAATAGAGGACCCTCGGTCCCGCACTTCTCTTCCGAGATAGCATTGCACAAAAGACTCTTCCCGACAACAAACGGACACGCATCCTCATTCTTGAAGACCTGGACCCTTACAAGCACGAAGCTACCGTGAGCAGAATTCTCGAACCTCGTGTATCTGTTGGAAATCACCACTGGCATAATTGCGTTCGCGGTAGAAGTATTACTGAAGCCTATGGGTGTGTCCTTCTCGAGAACCTAGAAGCTATTTGGCAGTGATGGACGTAAGTGGTGCATTTACAAAGGCTATCCAAGTACGAGAGGCATGGAAAAAGAAGACTCTAATCGTAATCCAGACACAACATGTTGATTCCGTCAGCCGGGTCTCGGACTCATCCGGCAGTAAAGACACAACCCCACAAATCGAGCAACCGAAAGCATCAAAGGCTTACGCAAGGACCAGTGCCGACTGCATGGACCTGGCCAACAATAGCGGTACAAAAGGAGATATATACGAACATTCAAAAGACCTGTCATGGATATCCGAAGCCGGCAAGAAGGATTGCATAACTCATCTCACGATGCTGAGTCATGTCTACTCGAGGGAAAAAAGGGAAGAGAGAAATTTTGGATTGAAGGCCCTGCCTGCTGAAATACTGTGTCAAATATTGTCATATCTTAACACGAACGACGTGTTCTCCATGAGACAATTATGCAAAAATGTCACATGGGGCGTCGACCCTGCCTTTGTGAGTTGGCGCGAGAATTGAAGTCGGGGGAAAGCTTACTAGAGACGGTGATTAGAAAGACCACTTCTTCGCTCATCGGAGTTTGGAAACAACGGGGCACGGTATACAACGTTTTAACAGGTTTCTGGAGACTCGCTTCGCGCAGCACGTCAGATTCTTGACCATCGTGTCAAACTTGATATGGCTGCCATTCAACTACAATGGCAAACTAGTACTTGGGAAAAACCGAGATGATGGCTGGCTAGAACTAGCAAAGTGGGCGCCACTGGGGGCAATGAATTTCCTCGAGGACTATGATCGACGCCAGATTGTGCTTGGACACCAGCCGTGGAGGAATCCCTTCTACCGCATATTCTCTCGCATGAAGGACTTGCAACACGTCGAGATTGTTGCTCCGTATACTACCCAGAGACGTACCGCATATACAACATGGTTCAACGCACTCGATCAAATGAGATTTCCAAGGGACTGTGCAGGGAACAGATTCTTCCAATACGGAATCTTCAACTCCATATTTCGAGCGATCAAAGATACGGGGCTGCCGCTGAGATCGCTCATCATCAACGGGTTCTCCGAGCATAGAACGGGCCAGTTTATAGCCCCGTCTCCCCTCATACTCGGGATGCTAGGCCTGTCTTCCTTTCGCGAGCTTCGGGAGCTTCGCATCGAACACGATGTGCACATGAGCGACCCATCAAGCGCATTCTTGTCCATTCTCAACCACACGACTCAGCTCAGAACCCTATCGGTTTGCCTTGCCGGTGATCTCAACCAAAAGGCCTTGATGCAACCCGGACATGCCATCTGGACAAGTGCGCGCATAGAGCACGTGATCAAAACGACGACGACGCTGATCAGCAAGCTGTCGCACCAAGCCGATTCCACTCCAAACATTTCACCCACCTCGGCTCTGCTTCCGTTTCTCACAACCCTCGTTCTCAAGGGCCTGTGCATATGTGGTACAGTGACCATCGACCACGTCTTCTCCGCCCATGCCAAGACGCTCCGGCACGTTTTTCTCAACGACGTGTTCATGGAACAACCTAACAATATGCTCCGTATCTACGAGGCGGTGGCCAAAGCCGACCTCGAATTCCTCTATCTGAGACGCTTTTGGGGCGATTCCAGACAGATCAAAGGAGGTCGCGCCAATTGGGAACAGGATAAACCAGATGAGGTCATACAATGGGATGAGCACAAATGCACCGAGAACAACGAGGACAAGAACATGTGTCTTTGTACCATGAAGGATGAAGCTTACAAGGATTACGTGTGTTTCTCATGGGAGCACTTTGGGTTTGACACCTGGGTTGGGTGGGCTGGCAAGCAGTGCACAGTGAAAGATTCAATGTTGACGCTTGCCACAATGCACAGAACAGGTTTCCACATTTGAACAGAAACCAGGGCTTCACTTTTGTAATGTTTTTTTGGTGGGTCCAGCGGGAGGCGCGATACTTGTTAGACCGGGATACCGTCACATGACGGAGCTTAGACGTCGCCGAAGCGGTGCCACCCTCTTGTCAGAGCACTACTCTTGGTTATCTCAGGGAGACGCCTATTAGATAGATCCGTTGTTATCAATATACATGGATTATCTCTCTTACTACTTCGATCTTACAATACTACTCCCGTAAGCACAAACTTAAACAGTCGTATTTATAGGCCTCAAAAAACATATCACAAGCTTTCTCGTCGGCGACAACAAACAACCTCCACAGATCTAGCCAACCAACCCAGTCTCCGAACCTCCACCTACCCGCCGCCAAGCAGTGAAAGGCAACGCACGTGCATGCGCTCTTAGTATAGATTATAACCGAGCGAGCCAAGCCGGTTAGCCCCACAATTTCCTCAGACCCCAACTCGCTGCTCAGACCACGCGTTCTCCTCTCGCCTCATCTACAGTACTTCCCGACGACATCTCCCAACGACAACCTCTTCAGCTCATTGAAAAAATACCTCCGTGCCCTTGCCCTGACGATGATTACATCGAGGAGGCTTACCACGTTGCACCACAGCCTAGTGGTCACCGCATCATCCATCTAACGAGCAAGGGATCAGTCTGCCTGCCACTATAGGTATATTACTGTTACACAGGTGTTGACAACCCAACGAGGAGTGCAGTACGCCAATACGGTACTCACTATACTTAATACGGCATGCCCGATTTGATTTCGTCGACCGACCGGACCTTTACCCATCCCACGAATGCCTAAAATAATTGGACGAAGATGCGAGACAGGAGCATGGTCGGTACTGCATTGGACGGGAGATGCGGGGAGCATGTATGTACGAGTATCCCCACATATTAGTCTGCGGGGGACTTCCGGGGTAGCGCGCATGGAGATCTGCATGTTGATAGATTGAGGGTTTCGGATTGATCTATGGGGATGCTGAGCCTTGAGCCTTGAGGTATGGTGGTACAGTACTTCAAGGGCTGGGATTGCCTCGTCTCGTTTTGACACGGCGAGTTGGTGGCAAACTCTCGCGAGGGTCTTTGCTTCTTCGTGGTCTTTCTTTCCTTCTTTCACTCGCTCGTTCGCTCAACGAGGCGTGCATAGATAATTTATACCTCCGTGTACGGCAACCATGGTCGAAGCATCAACGGGGACAGGTCTGCTGGAGAACTGGAAATGTCTCCTAGCGTGCACACTGGTGTCCATGTCGCCCTTCCAGTATGGAATTGACTTTGGCCTCATCGGCGGTCTACAAGCCATGCCGGGCTTCTGTAAGGAATCTTTGCCTTACCATACCCCAAATGACGAGCAGTGCTGAGACTGACTGTGAAAAAAAAGTGCAAGTCTATGGCTACCCGGACCCGAACAACCCCGCGAACCCAATCGGCTGGAATATTTCCCCCGGCCGCCAGCAACTGATTTCTTCTCTGATGACCTTGGGCGCGTTCATCAGCTCCTCGAGCGCCGGTCCGTATAGATCCGTGTACATGTCCCGCCACCCCCCGTGCGTCTGCTGAACCCAAGGCAGGAATCTTCGCAACATGGCTCGGGCGTAGACACTGTCTCTGGATGGCGTGCGCGCTCTGCATAGCGTCCAACGTAGTCATGATGGCAACGACCAACATCCACGGACTCTACGCGGGGCGCTTCCTCATCGGCCTCGCAAACGGATGGTACATGACGTTCGCGCAGCTGTACATTCAAGAAAGCGCGCCGGCCCGCTACCGGGGTCTCATGATCGCCGTGTTCCAGTTCTGGACGTCGATTGGCGTGCTCGTTGGCACCTTGGTCGACAATGCGACGCATGCGATTGACGGCCGAGACTCGTACTTGATTCCGCTTGGGATCATCTACGTCGTGCCTGTGGGCTTGTCTGTGGGCTTGTTCTTCGTTCCCGAGAGCCCGAGGTGGCTGTTGTACAAGGACAGGAATGACGAGGGTCTCAAGGCGCTGCTGTGGATGAGACCGGTGCCCGAGAGCGTGCCTGAAGAAGTAACGGATATCAGAGCAGCCATCGTCGTGGAGAAGGAGTTGGCTAGCAGTGCGAGCTTTGTCGATATCCTGAAGAATCCTATTGATCGACGGAGGACACTACTGGCGATTGCGGCGATCAGTACGCAAGCAGCGTCCGGAGCCATGTTCATGATCGGTAAGGGCTCCATTATACGGTCCATGTTTTGAATGCAGTGAGTATGTGTGTGTGTCTGACATTTTGCAGCATACGGCACGTACTTCTTCGAAATGGCCCAGGTTGGAAACGCATTCGAAAACTCATGCATCCTGACCGCCGTGGGCGTCATCGTCATCATAGCCAACAGCTGTGTCATCTCCAAGATTGGCCGACGTCGCATCTTCCTCATGGTCGGCATGTTCATCTGCGGCGTATCGCAATTCGCCGTCGCAGCTGTATACCACGTGAATCCCGGCACTGCGAGTACGGGAAAGGTACCTATGCACTTACTACTACCAGTCCTCCAACTCGTTCCAAAAGCTCACACGCACACAGGCCATCGTCGCACTGTCCATCATCTACATCATGGGCTACAACGGCATGGTAGCCACATACGCCTGGCTAGCAGGCGGTGAGATTCCCTCCCAACGTCTCCGCTCCTACACATTTGGCATCGCAGCAGCCGTCGGGTTCGCCGGCGCATGGCTTGCCACCTTCACAGCGCCCTACTTCATCAATCCCAGCGCTCTAAACTGGGGTCCCGAATACGGTCCGTCCCTCCTCACTCTCAATAACAATAGAAAACCCCTCCTGCTAACGCGTGCTCATTGATAATAGGCTGGATCTGGGGCCCCTCGTGCATGATCACCGTGGTGTGGATATACATGTACCTGCCCGAGATCAAAAACCGCACGCTGGAAGAAATCGACGAAATGTTCGAGGCTGAGCTGCCAGCGCGCAAGTTCAGAAGATATGTCTGCGTTGGTATGAGACGTGTTGCCGCTGATGACAAGTTGGCGGGGAAGAGTACCGCGGAGCGGGTTTGGAGTGATGGGAAGGCTGTTGCGGAGGCGACGGTGCATATTGAGTGAGGTGTGGGATGTACTCGGATATGGCGCGATTAGTAGGGAGATTGAGTCGAGGACGGAGAGAACAAGGGGGCAGTCAGTGTATCTAGCCATTGTAAGCGACGTTATGAATGAATGATGAGCTGTGCACATACGTTTTCTCAGTCCTGCAGTGAGCGGTTAAACTGTCAGTGCTCTAGTCCTCGGAAACCAACAATTAAGCATTCCAAAATTGGCGTCACTCACAAAAGTTTACATCACCCGGTCTGGCCAAGTTAATGGCCAAAGTTTAGCGGCGGCTTCAATTAAGTAAGTACTTCTACGCCTTGGACACGCTCGCTATCACGGCATCACCAACGTCTTCGGTATGCTTCTCCGTGTCGAACCCAAAGATCCAGTTCTCCCTCGGCAGCTGTATACTCTCGGGGTTACTCTTGACCTTGTCCCAATCCGTTTTATGCCACATATCTCTCGTCGTCTCGCCCGTTTTCTGCACCTTCTTGACGCGATCGTAGCGGATCTCCTGGTACGCCCTGAGAGCACCACGAATATTACCCTTCCCGGCTTGGCGGAGTAGTATCGCAATCGCGACGCCGTCCTCGAGCGCTTGCGTGGCGCCCTGTGCGCTCGTGGGGAGGAAAGGATGGGCGGCGTCCCCGAGCAGACAGATGCGGCCGTGGCCTGGGGCTGATCCGTAGCCCGAAACCCAGTTGGGTAGTGGGTCCCGGTATACGAGTTTCCAGTCGACGAGGACGTCTTCGGGGGTCTTGCTAACGATCTTGGTGCACGTGGGATCCCAGCCTTGGAGGACTTTGAGCACGTCTTTGAGTTTCCCCGGAAAGGACCAGGATTCGGTGATGTCGGCTTCGTCACGGTGCGTCAGGACCCAGCAGCAATCCGAGCCGCCTTTGAGCGTGCTGAAGAGGAAGTGCACGTCGGGGCCTAGAAGCGCGTAAGTATGGAACAAGGTTTCTCTCTCGGGGGGTAGAGAGCTATCAGGGAAGTATATACCTACCTATCCATCCATTGAATGTGTCTCCGTTCTCGCAGAACTGCTTTGTTTCCGGGTCGGCCATCATGTCCTTGTTACTGAACCAGGCGCGGAACACGGCGTAGCCCGATGACTTGGGCTTGTCCTCGTATCCCAAGACCAGCGTCCTTGCTTTACTTCGAACGCCGTCGCTGCCGATGACGATGTCACCTTCGGCCTTTGACCCATCCTCGAATACGACCCCTGCGCTCTTTTCGGTTTCGAAGTAGTCCTCCACGCGCCGCCCCAGATGTATCTCGACACCTATCTCCTCTGCGTATCTGAAGACAATCTCGTGCAGCTCGCCGCGGTGACCGTTGAAACCCGGACTTGTAGGATCCCTCGGCGGTGTCTTCTGGTTGATGACGATCTCTCCGGTGTCGTACTTGTGGATGTTGAAGCCGTACGAGGAGAGATCGATGGAGAGTGCGCGCATCCTCTCGACAATTTCGCCATCGGCCCAGCGGTAGAAGATGCGCCCTGCATTGGGACCAAAGGATATGATGTCGCCGAGGATCTTGAGTTGGGGAAACGATTCGTAGATGACGGGGGTATGGCCTTGACGGATACATTCGATGGCTGCTGTGAGGCCGCCGAATCCTGGAGGGGATTTGTTAGTCCGGATCGTAAGGGCCGTCTACAAGGTGACGTGCCTGCACCGACTATGATGACCTTGATGCCTGTCTTAGGCTTTGTGTCTGGTGTTGCCGAGACTGCCATCTTGGAGAGCTTGGACGCGTCGATTCTCGTGGCATGTAGTGGCATTCAATCTCAGCTCAATCGGGCTCAATGGCTTCCCTGGCATTGGGCAATCTCGAAGTACTGGTCGGTGAATTGATGAGACTCGCAGTCAGCCCTGAGGAAAGATATCCAGGTTCGACTATCCCGACCCTGCGTGAGTGGGGCTCAGCATCCTAGGTCCTGTCCGCCCCTTCAACCTATAGTATCTATTGGCCGGGGCTGGTTCGCCAGTATGAGGCTATCGTCTGAGACTGCCTTGACGTCGCACAAATTGCCGGTTTGATGCCGTCTATCCTCGATGGCATCCACGGGCTACTGCACGTGGGATTGCATGGCCCAAAGCGTAGGCGGGGGAGGGGTGGACGTACACCTGCCGAACAGATTGCTGGACGCGTGATCTATGCATGGTGGTGGTGGTGGTGGGACATGGCTTGATGAGGTTGGTTTTGAGACTTGGGGTAAATAGATACATGGACGTGCCCCACATTCTCCGCAAGTTGGCCTTGCTCTCTCCACGCCAGTCTAGCAATAATTAGTCTAGCTCATATAATAATTAGTCTCGAATTGGTCGTCTTGAGTTGGATCATCTTGATACAATAGTCCAACCCCTGGTATATCTGAAATCAGAGCTGGCTTGAAGAAGAGATAAATGGCATCAATCAAGGACACGAGATCCGAAGCATATCAGACACGTGGAGCAGGGACTTATGTTCGTCCTGGACGCATTGTTTAGAAGCCTCAAAGTCTCAAAGTACAGTACATAAATCCATCCACACCATGACATTGACACATCCCGAATGGAACCAGGAGACGGGCGGTTTGGAGGTAGCCCGAGCATTCAGCGAACAAATCCACGGGAAGAACGGTAAATAACCACATACAACCATTGCTACTCCAAAACCACATACCCTAGATTAGCAAATGGATGGTCACTAAGAGATAAACCCCCCAAGTCCTCATCACGGGGGTATCGCCCGAAAGCATAGGCTCGTCAATCAGCCACTCCATCGCCTCGCAGTCGCCCAACCTCGTGATACTCGCCTCTCGCACGCAATCCAAGCTCGACGACGTCGCCAGCAAGATCCAGCATGCGTACCCCACCGTGGACGTACGCACCGTGCTCTTGGACCTGGGGTCTCAGGAATCCGTCAAGCAAACCGCGACCGCCATCTCCCAGATGACGACGAAACTAGACGTCGTGATCAACAACGCGGGCATCATGACGCCGACCAAGCAACTAACCAACGAGGGCATCGAAGCGCAGTTCGGCAGCAACCACATCGGGCACTTCCTCTTGACCAACACGCTGCTGCCGCTCCTCCTCCTCGCGGCCTCACCACAGGCAAATGCTAATGCTACGGTACCGGGCGGTGCCACGCGCGTGGTCAACGTGACGAGCCTGGGCCACCGACTGAGTCCCGTGAGATTCCACGACTACAACTTCGAGGGCAAAGAGATACCCGCGGCGGAGAAGTACCCCGGGGAGCTGCCGCCGATGTTCCAGAGCACGACGGCGGCGGCGGACGGCGGATACAATGGGTTCGTAGCATATGGACAGGCCAAGACGGCGAATATCTTGTACTCTGTTTCGTTGACGGAGAAGCTCAAGGGTAGGGGTATCGTGAGCTATGCTGTGCATCCTGGCTGTATGTCAGCTACCCCCTCTCCCCCCTTCTCCCATTTATCCTCGTTGTAAATGCTACTAACGCCGAGGGGGGATGGATAGCAATATGGACCGGTCTCTCTCGAGATCTCGACGCCGATGGCGAAGCTGCGATTCGCAAGATCAGTCCCTTTTGGAAGAATCATGATCAGGGGGCTGCAACGATTTTGGTCGCTGCTTTTGATCCGGCCCTGAATGGTATTGCCTACTCCACTCCTGCGTCAAAAGGACCTCCTGGATTGCTGATGTTCTCGTGCAAATGTAGAGCCTAAAGGAATACTGTTGCACGACTGCCAGTTGTTCGATGCAGCGCCGCACGCCACGGATCCCGAGATTGCAGCACGGCTGTGGGAATTGAGCGAGGAGCTCGTGAAGACCGAGTTCAAGTTATGAAGCACTTGAAGGGACGTTGTATATGACTAGATGTTGAGACTCACAAGGGGACCCACGATGGGAAGCCATGCATCAAAGTCATCAACTTCAACCTGAAACGGACCGTCTATTGATAGAAGAAACCATATCGGGAAGACGACCTCAATCCAATATCATCTCTTGAAGAAATGAATCTTGGAAATTGTCTAGCCCCATAGAATCCTCACGCTCACTCCTTTGAGTTTGCTTGATGGCCCTCAACTTCTCCTTATACCTGCGAGGCGCCTGCTTTCTGGCCGCAGCCAGCATGGCGTCAGGACTCCTCGTTTTTTCGTTCATTTCCGCCTCCACCAACGCCTTGATGTCATTCACTTTCTGGAAACCCTCGAGTTGCATCTCACGCACCTTATTGCGAAGTTCCACAACCTTTGTCCATGATTCATAGCTCTTAGCCCACGGCTTCTTCGCAGTATTGTCTTGCTCCGCATATCGATGTTCCTCAATTCGAATCTGGAGCTCCTCACAAGCACATTCATATCTTCTTTTGAGTTCTTTGACTTGGTACCTAAAATTTATTTGTCAGTGTCCTATATCATGCATGATCTGTTGCGAGAAATAGGGGTCGACGTACAGCAAAGTGATTTGGATGGACTGGCATTGTGTCGAGGCTTTGGCGCCTTTGAGAACGGGTGGCTTGAGTGGAGAAGCTTGGTGGGCATTACAAACGCCTGATCCATCAGTGCGCTGGTTCATTGCTGCCATCTGAGCGGCTCGAGGCATGCGCGGTCTGGACACCAACCCCAACTTCTCGTACGTCCACATATCGTACAAGTCCAGCATCTCGTTGTCGTGATGGTAGATGTACTCTTCCCACGTAGTACGTCCTTTCCCCTCCAGTTCCCCGTGTTTCTTAAGCTCGGCGTACAGCTCCTCTCGTGCATAATGAAGCGCAGCTTCGAGGCGAAGCCTCGTCAGCTCTAGGCGCTGCTCGTCGCTGCAGTACTCCATGCCTGGAGCCCGCTTTGCATCCTCTATATTGGCCATTAGTTCATATAGCTTCTCTTCCCTCGACATGGTGCACGTAGACACTGGAAGTGCGGTCGAAAGCGTTGAGAAAAGAGAGAAGTCGGAGATGTGGGTCGAGTTCCGAGGCGGCCTGAGTGCCAAAAGAAAAGATGTGTATGGTGTGGTAGCAATAATGAGTGTGCGATGACCTTGGAGTCAAGAAGAGGTAGCGAGTAAGAGAGAAGAAGTGTAACCCTGGTCCTCAACCTCGTGGGTAAGCGCGACACTAGCAATTAGTGGTCCGTATTTCTCTGGAAGCAGGTGCAAACCTGAGTCTTGTCTGAACAGCCCCGCCACTATCATTGTATGTCGCATGGCGTACAGAATCCGCCGCATAATTGACCATCAAGAGGAAAGGAATAGGACCAAGAGAGTATTACAAAGTGATAATTATGGTCCTCACGATGCTTGGCGTCCGAACAAAGTGGTGTTGAGTAAAGTCATCTCCTTTTGCTCACACAAGAAGAATATAACGCCTTCCATCCAAGACATAACCAAACAAGGTGAAGCATGTCCTCTCGCTATAGATAAACCTTAGCGCTGCCAGAAACATCTGAAGGTGCCTGATCCAACCCAGTCTCGTACCCGAGTATTAAGAAGCAAGAAAAAAAAATACCAATTGGCAAGACGATTGATTGTTTCATTGTGGGTATGGAGGAGAGAAGTGGTGTTTGGACCCCAAGAGCTGATTTTGAAGAAATACTTGGTAAGGAAGATAGAGACGGCACAGCGAACCTTCTGAACTAATGTTTGTACGATGTTGAATGAGATGACAACATTCATCCTGACACACGCCACGTTGCTATCAAACTCAAGTGTGCCTGTGCACAAGAACCAGAATGCGAGGCATGCCCTCTGGGCACGTAGCGTCACCGCGTCACCTCGTACATGTTTACATGTATGAATGCACGCGCCACCCATTCCCAGCTCCCAAAGCAATCCAGGGCTCCAGGATAGGTCATCAAACGGAGTTTTGACCACACACGACTGGCTCCGAATGGCGGATGGCCTGGAGGTGGGAAGGGCGAAGGTCTGGCAGTGGTGTTTGAGGGCATGTGGGGATTGGAACAAGGTGACGTCTGGTCAAGTTCGGTGCTCTGATGATCAGTGAATGTCATGTCAAAGACGTGTGGTCGGCTTGTTGAGTCCTCGATGTGGATACCGCGCACTGACAAGAATGACGATGCAACGTTGACCATGAAAATCGATTTTGCAAACATGATATCCAATCTGATTCGGTCAGTAGTGTGAAAGGAAATGGTATCATTGATCAACCTCACTACCACAAGACATATGCGACTCCCTTGACGCCCATCGGACGACCCGCAACACCCCGTCTCAGACGCCATAACCAAGCACGCTCGTTGAACAAACCACCAAGACCCCCATCACGCACCAACTCGTTTGTCTTCACCCTCCTCGTTCGGCGCCACTTCCTTGTTCAAGTAGTCGGCATCTTCCGCTTCTTCATACTCCTCAATCAGCCCTTGTACGACCTCTTTCGCTTCATCGAATTCGCCAAATCCATCTCTGAACGGAGATTCTTTCTTATAGGGGTCCAGAAATGCGTTTCGTTTCCTTAGCGTCGAGTATTGTGCCACCATACGCTTGAAGAGCGTGGCGATGCCCGTGTGGTTCGCGAGCATGAGGCCTGAGACGCGGTGTGATGAGGCTATGTACGGAGATTTGCGCGTCAGAGCCACTTGTATTGACGCGGGGCCCCAGGGGATGAAGGTTGCGAGGCGTCGTTCGCGAATGCGTAGAAGAGATTTGTGGACCTAAGTACGTCAGCATCAAGCATTGTTGGGAAAGAGAAAGAGAAAGAGAGGGACATACATCTGTGGGGTCTACTTCTCCCTGGATGATGTTTAGAATGGACATGTAACAACTCTTCTTTGTCGGATTCGTGGACACCATTCTGTTTTTCGGTTGAAGCAATCTCCTCATGACGTCTAGCACCGTTGTCTTACGAACAGTCTTTGCTTGTTCCACGTTCTCGCCAGAGAAGGGTGTGTACGCAGTCATCAAGAAATGACAGCGAGGCGTGGGGATGAGTGAGGCAACGATGCCGACCAGATCGTTGTGCATATAGCCAGGGTACCGAAGCGTCGTGGTACTTGCAGACATGACCGTGGCCACAAGTTGGTTCGTCTGTTGAAAAGAGGGGTTCTGGACGTGCAGTCTGTCTGCTGCAATTCGAGAGAGAGCACCGTTGTCGAGGACGACCTGTATCGTCAGCATGGCCTTTGGTGATCTATTCGCAGATTTTTAGACACTTACAACCGAGTCTGCGTTCTGTGTCAATCGCCTCATACTCAGCAAGCTGTTGTATGGTTGCACCACAATATCTCCATCTTGCGTGTTCGGGAACACACTGTACGTCTGGATCAATTTCTTTGGAAACCTGTCATTCAGTCGCTCGAGCATGAAAGACCCCATCCCAGAGCCTGTGCCACCCGCAATTGAATGTAAGAGCATGAAGCCTTCGAGCGAGTCTGACCCATCTGCCTCACGGTCGATTATGTCCAAGACTTCCTCCTGCACTGTTTCGCCCATGCTATAGCCAGCCCCCCAGTTGTTACCAGCGCCTGTGCCCTCTTTATGGATGTAGAAGTTCTCGGGGTTGTAGATGTTCTTGTACGGGCCAGATTGGATCGCGTTGAGGACCTTGTACGTTAGTCTTGCGCCTCAAATTGAGTCAAAGTCACACACCCTAGGCTCCAAGTCTAAGAGAATGGCTCGCGGGATGTATCGCGTGTCGTCGGACTGGTAAAAAAAGACATCTTTGCGATCGCCACCTTCGGTCGCAAAGTCCTCGAGATTGCCGTCCTGATTGATGCCATGCTCCTGACATAGCTGTTGCCAAAATTGAGATCCGACTGTGTATTCTGCGTCAGCACAAGATTCCTGAGCTCAAGACAATCGGTGGTGGGAAGTTTGGAAAACGTGTGGGGATCGTATGCAGGCATGTGAGTGACTCACCGCTGTTGCCGCACTGGCCGGCCTGCAATGTTATTATCTCTCTGTTACAAGATCAGTAAGGTAAGAATCTGGACGGTATCTGGTGTGCTTGCCTCGGCATGTTAGATGTGTTGTGTTGACAGTGAGGTTGACGCGTTGCGGGGCTAAAGCGCGACTCGAGCTAAAATATCGGCCTTGGTCCCTTGCCCTGTTGTCTTCGTAGAACCATCACTCTCGTCGTCACATTCACATTCACATTCGCCAGTTTGCAGAGCAGTTGGAGTATATCGCCATGGTTCATTTAACTTTTCTTTGTTCTTTCTCAGACGTCCTTCGGGCCCTTTTCAACCATGTTCAATATCGATGCTATTCAGATATTCTAATGCAGCCCAAGGCCTCACTCTTCCTCCACCATGGTCCGTGAACGCACCAACGTCCTCGTCCTCCCTTCTGTGAAGCCGAACTTCATCTGGAACAAGACGCCAAACAGTAGAGCAAAGAAGTTGACACGCAGAACATCGAGCCATAGCATGGGCGAAAATCCCTCCCTCATACCCTCGTGCCACTCCTTCCGCACATCCAAAAACAGCTTCGGGTCATCCGTAATGACACCGTCTACTCCATGCCGGATATCCCATCTCATGCGCCGCTCTTCGTTTACTGTCCAGGCCAACACGGGCCGATTGTCGCGGTGCGCCTTTCTGATGAACGCCCTTCCCCATGGTGTCATCAGCACGCCTTGAAGCATGTTGAAGGACACGTTCGGGACTGAGAAGAAGTGGGACGCATATAGTATAGAGAAGCCAATGTGGGAAATGGGGAAGCCCGGGAGGTAGGTCGAGCATAGTGGGAGGTATTTGGCGGCCCAACATCCAAGCACGATCCGCGACGACCATGGCCGACTGGGAGAGGGGGCGACGCTTCGAATCGTGTTGCCGAGGAGTCGCATTACATCGTCGGCATTGTTATCGAGCTATACCATACCACACGTTAGACGGCTCTGCGTGGGATCACGATGCACATACCTTGATGTCAAGCAAGACCCATATATCCTCTAAGCCAGGTTGTGCAAGATACTCGAGCAGATCGATCAATCGAGGCATCGATTCACGTGGCTCCTTTAGCGTTTTCAGCTTGCTCAGGAACTCGTAGTCGCATTCAAGGAGCGTTTCCGGTCGGCCAAAACATCTCTTCAGATCTTTGTCCTGATGTTTCTCAGCTCAGATCGGGAGGAGAGGCTGTAGATACTACTCACGTGTGACAGCATAACCACGCCATCTTTCGACAGATGTACATCCGTCTCTATGGCCTCGGCGCCGACATTCACGGCCCCCTTAAATGCGCCCATGGTATTTTCGGGGAACTTGGCTTTGTACCCTCGGTGGGCAATGGCCTGCGGCAGTTTCTTTCCAGATACATCCTTTTGCGCAAACGTGAACGTAGCTGTCCGTTGTCAGCAAGCATTCGACCTTGTCGTACTTGTGCAGCACTCACCTTGAGGAAACTCGGCACGTGGACCCAGCAAAGGCTGCTCAACGAGCTTATCCAATTGCCGTGTCAGGCCCTCAAAAACCGGTGGAACTCCAACGACCATGTTTTCCAGGAGTGGTGTTTGAACCTCCTCCAGGCCGTCGAATTGTCGTTCAATCATGACTACGTCTGGCGGACTAAAAACGCTTCGGGAACAACGGAGATATTGTGCGGGGAAGGCGGAAGGGCGATATTAACAATGGAATTGACAGCAGACATGTACTTATGTACGTAGGTATATGTCAGCCCTAGTAGATATGCTACGTATGTACGCGGCCTGACGCTTTGGGAGCAGCAGCCTACATATGTATGTAATTAATTATGTCGTGAGAGCTCGATGAGATTACGATTTATGTATGTACGCCCGAGCAGCGGGATATAACCAAAATACATTTGCAGGACCACCTTTTTTTGCGGCTTGCACAAAAACCGTTTTCGCACGTGGACTAATTAGTTCTACTGGGATGGTTAATATCACGCCCTCTTCCCAGTCCACAGGACCTGTCACCAGCATCCAAAAGGTAACAATCCCTGCCACAAGGCGTCTAGAAATGCCATGCCCTTCACAGGGCTAAAGGGTTCAATGCCTGCGTTGGCTGGACGCTAGGGTTGAGCTTGTTTCCAAATGTCCCCCTCGGATGTATCATGATCCGACGCAACACAGTCTGAGTCGCAAGACGAGTGCCTCTCTGCAGTTGCCGTCTCAGGATAGGATTACAAGGGCCTGAGATCTTCAGAGAACGTGATGATGGCGCCCCGCGGAACCCGAGTTTCTCACGGCTTTCCGCTGGAATTTAGGTTATCGCTGCTTGCACATGTAGGTACCTTTGTACCTTTGTATATGGAAGCAGGGAGAGGGAGAGAGAGAGAGAGAGAGAGAGAGAGAGGCGCCGAAAGGTAAAATACATAGATAGATTCCGAGAATGCGGATGATCAACACGCAACCCGCTTGGCGGCTGATCCAAAAGGAAGCTTATCTACATTCCATATGTGAGTTACTTTGTATGTATGTTCAACACAGGTTCTGAATCGCACCACACTCCCATTCAACCATCGGGAAAGAAGCTACCCGTCCCGCACCCATCGCCCAGAGTCCAGACGCAACTCGAAAGGCGGAAACAACACATACGGCGTTGCCCGTTGAGAGTGAGCTGCGGTTAGCATCTATGTACATACATAGTAGCCATGTATCGAGATTACATAGAGACAAACGTGTTGTGCATCGACCAAGCAAGCCAGACTGCTTCCTGGATCTGGAAAGGGTCGCATGATGAGCAGTTTTGGCAGTCCGAAGAAATGCCGCTTATTGTACACTGTATGTACATACATATGTAGGAACAATAAGCCCGTGTGTATTGATAATTATCATTACAACATACCTACATACACATGTAGATGTTGATAATAGATGAGGGAGAACGGCCGCCGTCTGTCTTCCTCGCGTGCCCGGAACAATTGGTGCTACCCACGTGCCACCACCACCCTGTGCGAAACCTCCGACTCTCCGAGTACATACATAATTACATATGTATACATGTATGTACCTATGTGCCCGAATATTCACATCCGTTCGCCAAACCCAAGCTTCTCGAAGCTCACGCTGTCTGGACACGACGGGCCGAAGGGGTCCCACGAGCCCACCACCCACGCGGAAAGAGCACGCAATGCCGCCGTGTGGCGCGGGGGGGGATGGTGCCTGTTGGAGATGGAAACGAAGGCGTCCCATGGGTTGCGTGCTGGGAAGTGCCCGGCGTCATGGATAACAAGCATTGAGATGGGGGGGGGGGGGGTGGTGGTTTATACTTGGCGGTGGGTACTTCATTGGGACGGACGGTACTACCAAGGTAATAACACTTGGCTTCGAGAAGATATTTCAAGGTTGAAATGGAACAAATTCCAAGTCTGTGGGGACCTGGTGACTGGGGCTGTTTCTGCATAGCTGCCTGGGTTTGGTAATAGTGGACTGGTGTAGCCAGGAAACTGATCATACGAATGTCAGACGTGGTAATCCGGGGAGTTAGGTCCACTCTGTGTTGTCACCTTGATATTTGACACTTCAGAGACAACATGATGCTTGAGGCAGACAGCCAAGGGACCAAGTATAGTCTGCTGAACACTGCTATATCTGCCAATCGTACGATTTCTAGATGAGTGTTTTGGTATCTCCAACATCAATGCAGACTTTTGTCTCCAATAATATTTCGTTGCCTGCAATTCGTTCTTCGAGGCCGGTCTTCTATCGGCGGGCTCATGATTCGTCCCTTCCCATATCTCCTTCTGTTCTCCACACCGCACGGCATATTGCTCAAGTCGCCGGTTCAAACTTGGGCGTATACTTTGCCCTCGCCTTCTCAAACTCGTCCTTCTTCTCCCTCCAGTCTGTGACTGCTCTATGCTGTGCATCTACTATACCCAACTGTGCCTTCAACTTCGCGGTCTCGTCCTTCTTCCCCAGCAGCGTGTTCAGAACAATCAGGTTCGCGATCGTGTCAGCCGAGTTGGCGTCAATGGCAATGGCTTGCTGCAACGCGGCTTCGGCTTCAGGAAGACGCCCGAGATGTAATTCGGAGACGGCTTGAGCGACTAGGGAATGGGGAGATTGGGATTGGGCGGTTTGGGCGAGCTCTTCGAAGACGTAGAAGGCGGATTGGTATTTTTCGCCGCCCTGCAGAAGACATTAGTTTTGCTCTGTCAAAAAATAGGCACGGGAAATTGTACTTCTCTCATGCCGACCCAGGATTCTGCAATGTTGACGAGCAGGCTGTCTTGTGCCCATTTCCGTGCCCGCTGTGCTTCTTTTGTTGCTAGGTCGGTGCGGTTCTGTTGTAGGTGGATTTGAACAATCAGAGCCACTCTATTTCCGAAATCAGTTCCTTCGTCTCATCTCCCTCAGCCCGCTGCAGTGGGTAGACGTACGCATCTAAGCTCCCCTGGTGCTTACTCAAAAGCTCCAGCGCGGCCTCTGTCTCTCCCGCTCTCTCTAGAATAATGCCCACACATAATTGCACCGCCAGACTCTCCTGTCCGTGTTGCGCCGCAAGCTTCTTTGCCGCCTCTAACACATCCTTTCCGGAGTCGTACTCGGCCAACAGCTTGACCGCTACTAGGTCGGGTGACTTCTCGCTGCTGAGTTCCGCGGCGACTTCTTTGGACTGACCGAGCGCAATTCGGGCGCGATATTTGAGAACGCGGGAGGGGATTGCGTTGGCGGGGGAGAAGCCGGAGGTGTCGAAGTCGAGGACTTGCTGGAAGGCGCCTGCGTGAAAGGCGGAGTGGATGTTTATGAGCTCTGGTAGGAAGATATTTTAGTGAGACATTGGAGATGGGTAGAGAGGTACAAACCTCCTTCTGGCGAGTAGGGATCCATGATGTGAAAGTTAGAATCGCGAAGTTGAAGGTGTAATGGTAAGTCGTCGTGAGGAAGAAGGGACACCTCACGAACATGTCCTTGGCGTATTTAGCGCTGCTGATTGGCTGCGCGTTGTATATATTGATGGAAAACCTGTACACAATCCGTCTTCTATATGCATAGCAAATTCGAAAGCACACATTCCAATCAGACAAGTTCATTCAGCAGCAGTTCATACATGCATATCATTCACTATGCTCCTCAATCAAACTTGGGCAACAAGTCGGGCATCGGCAGGGCGATATGTACACCTTGGGACTAGTGCGGGCATCAACGAATGGCGGGGAGACATGACGCGCGGGAGAAAAGCGGGAGCAAAAAAAAGTCAAACATCCAAAAACCGCTCAATTCCATCAAACATCGAGCAAACATATATACCCACCGGGCTCTCTTACTTTCCGTTTCTACACTCTCCCGTAGACTTCACTCACACTGGTCCTCTATCCCTCCTCGCACCTTCGTCACAACTCACAGAATGGCCACTATCGAGCACCCCACCATCAAGGGTGAGCACTCTCCCAAGACTCATATCTTGACAAGCACCTACAACACTATTGTGTTTGAATGCTAATTTCTTACCTCAGATGGCTGGTTCCGCGAAATTTCTGGCATGTGGCCTGGCCAGGCCATGACGCTCAAGGTCGAGCAGGTCCTCCACCACGAGAAGAGCAAGTACCAGGACGTTCTCATCTTCCGGTCCACCGACTACGGAACCGTCCTCGTCCTCGACAACGTCATCCAATGTACCGAGCGCGATGAGTTCTCGTACGTCTCTATATCGCAATCAGCGAAGCAGCGAAGGCTAATGGGCATAGATACCAGGAGATGATCACCCATCTCGCTATGAACTCGCACCCCAACCCCAAGAAGGTTTTGGTCATTGGTGGAGGTGATGGAGGTGTTCTCCGCGAGGTGGTTAAGCACGAATGTGTCGAGGAGGCTATCCTCTGCGACATTGATGAGGTTAGTCGATGATTGCAATGCATATCGTGCACATGGCTAACAAACGCAGGCTGTCATCCGTCTCTCGAAGAAGTATCTGCCTGGAATGTCAGTCGGCTTCGACCACCCCAAGGTTCAAACCATCGTAGGCGATGGATTCAAGTTCATGGAGGACCGGAAGAACGAGTTCGATGTCATCATCACTGATTCCTCGGATCCCGAGGGCCCTGCCGAAGCTCTGTTCAAGAAGGCCTACTTTGAGCTTCTGAATGGCGCACTTCGGGAGGGTGGTGTTATTACCACTCAAGGTTGTGAGCCCCCTTCCCCTCGAATGCCCAGCGACAGCGTTACAAAAAATATGGCAATACGGCATTACTGACTTAATCTATTTCTGTAGCTGAGAACCAGTGGCTTCACATGCCCCTCATCGCCGAACTCAAGAAGTCGTGCAAGGAGGTATTCCCCACTGTCGAGTACGGATACACCACTATCCCAACCTACCCATCCGGCCAAATTGGCTTCATGGTCTGCAGCAAGGATGCCAAGCTCAACGTCAAGAAGCCGCTTCGCACTTGGTCCGAGGAAGAGGAGGACAAGCTGTGCAAATACTACACCAAGGAGATCCACGAGGCGGCGTTTGTTCTCCCCAACTTCGCGCGCAAGGCTCTACGATGAGGGCGCTAGATTGAAGGGGATCATTTCTTTGCACAAATTTACAATCGATAGATACCACGGCATCCAAGGAAGGGGTCACAAAAGTTTTCGGGTTTCTATACATAAGCCTCCTGGCTGTTACGATTACGGTCAGCAACTGTCTTGCCATTCTAACCGCCCATGCAGGTCTTACACGCACGAAGTCCGTTGGGGAAAGCCGGGCGAATGGGATAGTTTACTTGTTCGTTGTGGCACAATATGATATCTACATTCGACCCTTTCTGACTCTTCCCCTATTCTTGCAGTATACTCCGAGTTTCCTAACCCGGGCACGAAAGCGGTTGCCCGACGAATGATGATTCAGGCGCCTCGATTTATGCCTGTCACAGAGGTGTCGGTCGAAAGCGCTTGCTGGTTTGGATGGAGTCCACAGATTCACAGCACTCTTGTCTCATATTGGAATAATATTGACGATAAGGATAGAGTGGAGGGGCAGCAGGAGGTGGCTTACGATGAGGGATTTACCAATACATGCCTAAGTTTCGAGTGTTGAAGTTATGCAAACGGGCTTCTCATTGGTCCTTGGTCGAGTTTCTTCGTAAAAGACGAAACATGGCGATGACGATTTGACTGGCTGACAAGATTTTCTCAGTCCGACGATGAAATTAAGAGGTCGGTAGGTATCAAATCCCGACAGTGGGTGTACATGTACATGGAGGTTTGTTTTGTAGAGTTGTAGAGTGGAATGAGGGGCTTTTTAGTATTTTGCTATGGACGACGAGCGACAAAAGGGCGAATTACAATAATAATTAATGCACAAGGTGGGCAGATACGTAAGCATTTGGATTTTGCACGTGCTGTGTGCCGCACCTTTGGGTCTAGTTGGCGCCACCCGTTTCTGGAGTGTGTGATTTGCACGGGAAGACGGCAGGGTCCTTACTCAAAGATGTGGCTCCGTGGCGGATCGGGAGTGGTAGCCGTAGCAAAAGTTGTTCCTTTTGGGTGGAGTGCCCACTGTGCCCACTGTATACACTGTGTACACTGTGTACACTGTGTAGACGAGCACAGGTCTACCCCTGACCCTGTTTCACCCCATGAAGAGATGTTATTTGCCCTTCCAGACGCGTGGAAGCTGGAAGCAGCAGATTTGACAACGGGCCGCAATTGGATATGCACAAGTTCCAAACTTGAGGCTCAATCAGGTCCATGTATGTGCCTCCGCCTGTCTAGATTCACATTGATGGAGAAAGACCAACAAAGCCATTGATGCATAGGCGTACATGTATGTATGAGCTACCAGCCAAGCGAGAGGGCACCCAGGCTTTCCTAGATAACTACATACTCGTACAGAATATAATTAATACCATGTACAAGTACAAAGGTACAAGTATGTATGTATCCAGGGATTCCAACAGCGAAAAGCAACGGGCATGGAGGAATCAGTGCTCGAGCAAGGAGAGCTAAACAGCTGCAGGCCAGCAGATTACGTGCATTCATTGTTACCTTTGTATGCTTGGAGGGGTTACACGGGTGACGGTAATTACATTACTTCGGTCAATGTTGGCCAAGTTGGCCGGCCAAAAGACCCACGTGTCTCAGACACGTTGTGATTCACAAACCCTTTTGCGGCGATTACAGTTAGCCGCCTCGGAGTACGGTGTAGATGTTTGAGGCTGGCGCATATGGCGGTGGACCCTCTTGTGGCTTTGGCTCACGATGGCCTTTGTGCCTGATGAGGAGGAATTCAGGAGGCTGTCGGACCAGCTGCTACCAAGTTGAATAAAAAGACTCCCTCTCCTGCAAGTGCATTTTAACACTGCTCCATAACCTACATATCTCCATTTACAACTCTCACAGTTTTCGGTGCGCTCCTCGCTTCTTCTTTCCTCTGCTTCCTTCTTTTCTTTTCTTTTTCTTCTTCTTCTTCTTCTTCTTCTTCTTCTTCTCCCTTGTTTCGCATTTGCACAGGTAGAGCCGGGCTCTTCATCATTCATTCACTCATTCAATACCAGTACTTGTTCACCACATAGCTGTAACCTCAGCCCTATACCATATTACCCATCTTCGCCCTGGGTTCGTTCCCCGAACCATAATATCTTTCATTCGACTCCCGACGTGCTGGATACGTTCTTTCGCCTTGCGAACTCCCACTTTCAATCTACGGCTCAATAATCGGCGCTATTGCTATCAATACTCTGACGTAATTTCGGGACGACGACACTAAAACTCATCTCACCTTCGGCTTATGGTCTATCTTTACAGCTCGTTCTGCATAGAATCCCGTAATCATGAATCTCTCAAGTCCATCCATGATTCCTTGCCCGCTCACGCCGCTATCCCCACACCACCAAACCTCCGACGCTAGAACTATATCCGGCAGCAAAAGTCCATCATTAAAACCCGCCTGGAGTATCACCCATTCTTCCAATTCCAAGCCACCTGCCGGCTCCGCTCCGAAGTCCACCACCACACAAGAACAGAACAATGCGCCGCAACCGTTAAAGCTCAGCAAATCAACCGGCAACGTGCCCGGCCCCTCCGTGTCTTACCCCTCGGCCCAACCACCTCCGGACGAACAGCCCCCCCGGCTTGAGACAACAACAACCATCAGCAGCGTTCCGTCGATTGAAAACCTGACACTACTACCAACCAAGCCCTCTTTCCGCGAGCATCGCCAGAGCAAGCATAACAGAAACTCGTATTCGATAGACTCCATTCCACGACAGACGATCCTCAAAGCCCTACAATCGCGCCCCCCACCGGCTTCGGAGCGACGCGCATCCGTCTCCATGGACGCCGTGGTGATGAAGGACGACGGTCCAAAGACAGACAGCTCGAATATGCCACACAGCCAAAGGCTTGCCGAGGCGCTCTCGGAGCTTAATCTACAATCCGACGATATGTCTGCGAGCAAGATGGCTGCATTGGCATCGCCATGCTTTTTCCACAAAAAATTCGACCAGGCCGTCAACCTCGACAAGGTTCTAGATGAGATGGAAGATGACGAGTTCTCACACTCTCGGCTCATGCAGACTGCCACTAGCGTGCGCGAGGTCTCGAAGCAGCTGCAGCGTCGGCCTATCAAGATGACAATTCGCAACATCATGATTGTTACCAAGGCCCGTGACAATGAGCTCGTTCTCCTCACCCGACAGCTGGCTGAGTGGCTGCTCTGCACCCCTCGCTATGGTTCTGACGTCGGAGTTAACGTCTACGTGGACCACAAACTCCGCAAGTCGAAACGCTTCGACGTGCCTTCTCTCCTTGCCAAGGATAAGCGCTTTGAGAACATGCTCCGATTCTGGACTCCGGATCTCTGCTGGGAATCCCCAGAGAAATTCGACCTCGTCCTGACACTGGGAGGCGACGGAACTGTTCTCTTCACCAGCTGGCTCTTCCAGCGCATCGTGCCTCCGATTCTCTCCTTCTCCCTCGGTAGTCTCGGTTTCATGACCAATTTCGAATTCGCCCAGTACAAGGAGTCGTTGAGTAAGATCATGGGCGACGCTGGAATGCGGGTCAATCTTCGCATGCGTTTCACGTGCACTGTCTACCGGTATCAAAAGCATGCCCCTTCAGACGCCCCCCAGCACATTGAAGCAGAGCAATTCGAGGTTCTCAACGAGCTCGTCATCGACCGCGGACCTTCGCCCTATGTTTCCAACCTCGAGCTATACGGCGACAACCACCTCCTCACGGTCGTCCAAGCCGATGGATGCATCTTCTCCACACCCACTGGCTCCACTGCCTACTCACTTTCTGCCGGTGGATCTCTCGTGCACCCGGATATTCCGGCCATTCTACTTACTCCCATCTGCCCTCACACCTTGAGCTTCAGACCCATGTTGTTGAATGACAGCATGCTCCTGCGCGTTGCCGTTCCCCGCAACTCCCGTGCCACGGCTTACTGTGCCTTTGATGGCAAGGGCCGTGTTGAGCTCCGACAAGGCGATCATGTCACCATCGCCGCATCGCAGTACCCGTTCCCTACCGTGCTATCCCAGCCCACTGAGTGGTTCGACTCACTATCCCGTACCCTGCGATGGAACACTCGCGGCGCCATGCAGAAGGCGTGGGACGGCGACGAGACGACGTGTGCCAACGGCGACGAGCAAGACACGGGTTTCGACATTGACATCGACGACGACATGGACCGTGATTCCGGTTACTCGGCCGAGGGATCGAGTGCCGGTGGAAGGGACAGCCCAATTCGCAAGGGCGTTGTCCTACCTTTCTTGTAGTACTTCAAGCGCGCGGGTGTCGGGTGTTGAAGGAGTTTCTTCTACACAACCTGGGATTCTCTCCTGCTGCTGCTAGGGCAGGTCCCAGTGGTATGTTATCTAGGGTGGTCTATCATTGTCCCATTTTCTTCGCCTTTTTTTTTCTTATTTCTGTTCACGACAGGATCGGAGATGATCTTGGATCGTCATGTTGTTTAGTAGTGCTTGTTTCTATGATATCCTACTAGAACGTATTTAGAAGCTACGCATGCTGTACAGGTTTGGAGGACTGTACAGAGTCGATTGAATGGACATGATTGGATGCGGAGATGCGTCTTCCGCTACTCGAGGACAACTACTTTTGCCATTGGTTTGCCGCGACATGATGAATCTGACGAGGAGGAAATTTCCTGCAACGCGTTGCAAAGCAGCCCTATGTACTGTGTACAGAGTAGAAGCTGAGGGCGTAACAGTTGGTGAAAGAATTTACGAACTAGTCTGTAGGCGGCTTAGTGAAGTAGATTGCATCCCAAATCAGGCACGCGTACTTTGTAGATCCATTTAGGGACGGCCGCCGGTGTGGAGCTAATTAATCATAGGCCCAGACGTTCAGAACGAACTCCTTGAAGTACCTTACCTTCAACTTTATTTTTCCTAGACAAGGAAACTCTTGTTTTTCTTCCTACATACCACACTAATTAATAATAGAAAGGCGTCCTGAAGTTCGAGAATCTATCGGTCCTTTCTCGGTCTTCCCCGCATCCGAACTAGAGAAGGGGAATGACGACGTGAACCTTGGGCGAAAGCTATCACTCGTATTACAGTATTACAGTATTAGCCACCCTGCCATCCCGTGCAACACCACCACCCGGCGCACTTGGTTGTGGGGATGCGCTACCTGGACGTTACACAGACTTCTGAGGAACTCGGTCGCTTAAATTGAGAATGAGCATTCCGAGACGCAAGGCGTGCGTCGAGTGCCGCCAGCAGAAGGTATAAACCACGACCCTAGCTGGAACCCTGTGTGATACGGGAAAGGTCGCTAACAGGGCAGATCCGCTGCGATGTCGAGCAAGTCAAGAAACCACATGAGCCGTGCACGCGTTGCTCAAAGATGAAGCTGGAATGCCGCATCTTACCCACGTCGACGCGCAATCTGCGACAGACCAAGGCTGAGATGCGAAGAGAACTAGAAGAATTGAAATGGAATATGCGGAATGATACTAATCATGTAAACTCGACGCCATCCTCGGTCATCGGCACTGTCGACGAGGTACAGAGTTTCCCAGGGTATGAACCAGGTCCTGGGACGACGATTTCTTCGACAGCTTCGGGTGTGAACGACTCGATAAGCCCGTATGAGAATGGGCCTTCCCGACCATCGACAAGGACAGGGCCGGGGAGTCAGGCGCATACACTTCCAAGGGCGCTCAATGAGTATTTGGTCGACGCGAAGAAGCTCCAAGACTGCTTTTCTCTGTATGGGCGCTCATGGTCTCTGATTCGTGTGAGTTGCTAACGAAGACAAAGATTCATGACGCAGTACCATCCAATACTCCCGATTCTGGATACTGCACTTACTCCCAACGATTACTACAATCTCTCTCCCTTCCTCTTTTGGAGCATCATCGTCACGGGTTCGAGGAGATACTCGGACGATCCAACCATTCTGGACAGGACGAGCCAACTGATTACTCCGCTTGCTTTCTCTTCCATGGCGCTCCGATCTACGCCAATCCCCGTGATTCAGGGCCTGCTGATTCTTTGCACTTGGCGTCTGCCGACCTACTCAATGTACAAGGACATGACTCACGTGCTTTGTGGAGCCGCGGTACATCTAGCCACTCAGATCGGCCTTCATATCGCTGGTGTGGGACAAGACTTTGCGAGGATGCCGTTGAAGAAGGACCAAGATCAGAAAGTGCTGCGAGCAAAGCTGTGGATGCATTGCATCATCGTATCCATCAGGTCCAGTTGTGCTGAAGGTATACCACCTCTGCTCATTGCTGAACCCCCCTTCGCTGGAGACGAACGTGAACGAGAAGAGATGGCCTTGTATCTCCCCGCTGATTTGCTCTTCCTCCACAAGGTACATATCGTGCTATTACGCGCCATGTCAGCCATGGTTCGAACGGACCTAAAGTCACCCAACTGTGACGCCAATGTACTACGGTCCTTGATCAGTATCTTCGATTCGCAACTCGTCGGCCTAGCGCCATGCGCCAAGTCTGAGCTCGATACATTTCAACTAAATTGCGCTCGCGTACACATCCTCGCGTTCCATTTCTTCGCACATCCAACAAACCCAGGACCGGATCTGGAGTCTCTATCTCGTCTTTACTCTCTCTGCGTATCCATTGTCCAAACCGCAAACTCAATGACGCAGCTCTCAAACTTTGCCACCGTCTGCCCCTCCTTCATCGACCGAACAATAACCCTGACTGGGTTCGCCATCCTCAAACTCGCTCGTAGTCCGCTCGCTCCTCACCTGGATCTTAATGCCGGAGAGCGAGCATTCTTCCACGCTGTTCAGTTCAGCAAGGCCATGTCGTTGCAGGACAACGACCTGGGTGCTCGGGCCGCAACTATCATGACCAATTTGTGGAGCAGCTCCAAGATATTCATGCGAAAGAATGGCCTCGCTGAATCGTTGGGGTTGAGACTGAGGACGAGATTGAGCATGAGTGTCAGCTTTGACATGTTCTGGTATTGGAGAGAAGAATTCGGACACATGTCGAATCCATACAACGGCGAGGAGAGCACAGTGCCATCAAACGCTCATACCCAGCCTACTACGCCACGTGGGTCAAGCTACAACATTCGATACATACTATTTGGTCATCGCTAACACACACATAGAATACGAAAAGGAAGAACCAGTCGGACAAACGGCTCTGGCGCCTGTTGCTAAATTTCAACCCAACCCAGTGAATCCGGTCCAGCAGAATCCAGCCAATCCCGCAGTCATAAGTTTCGATACCTGGGATGGCTCGGAATACGGCGTTCTTCCTACGGTGGACCAGTTCCCGGATTATGACTGGGCCGCCAGCTTCAACTTTTCGAGTGGATGGCCATCGATGACTATGCCGCCTCTTGAGAACACCGGCTTCAACTTTGGTTGACGACAAGATGTCAAAACCACGTCCTGGCCAACTCAAGGAATCGCCCGTCTCCTCACCACGCCAAGACTTCCTTCTTGGTCGCCTCCTCCAACTTCGCCGCTCCGTCTGGTTTGTAAAACACCTTCGTGCTATGTGGCTTGCACATCGTCTGGAACGTCTCCTTGCCATACTTGTGGAAAGCCTGCGTGATCCCACCCAGATCCATGAGCTTCCTCTCCATCTCGCTGAAGTCGAAGCCAAACTCCTTTTCCTTGACCTCAAGTCTATTCGCTTCCAAGTCAACCAGTATCTCGGCGCCGTCGACAGCGAGCTCGTAGAAGGCCGGATCTGTGATGACTATTCCGACCAATCCCAGACTGGGCTGGTTACGGCTGTATATGAATGCAAAAGACTGAGCGATTACGCATTTTATTCCACAACCTATATGAGGTCAGAAGTTGCCCTATGAATATGGACCGTGGGTGAAAATCATACCTAAGAGAGCCATTACGGCTTCTTGCCTCGATGATCCACACCCGAAAGCCTTCCCAGCTACAACGATGTTGAAACCTTGCTTTGCCTTTTCACGGAAATCGGGATGTGTGTATTCGAGGCAATGTTGCCCGATCGCTTCGTTGGAATGGGAATGAATTAGAAACTGTGCAGGCGCAAGCTGTTCGGCTGTCAGCGACTTGTACCCAAATTCCAAGGATGAACCAAATTACCGCATCCGTATCAATGTACTCGCCGAGCACTTGAACTTTACCACTTATGAGGTCGCTTGACACATTCGGGTTTGAACCGGACTTCTCTCCTTGTTGCTCTCCGGTGGCATGCTCTCCCTCTCCAGCCGGCTCCACGTATTGAAACTTTACCACTCCACTATCAGCGACCGGTTTGCGTCGTTGGATCTGATTCCAGCGCGCCATGTCGATCTTCTCGATGAGTGGTGTAGGGTCAGCGACTTGCATCCTAAAAGACGACGCTGCCACAGTAGCCGATGAGGCGAGATTCCCGATCGATCCTCTTCCCATCCGGTTTTCAAAGTTCCTGTTCTGCGAGGACAACCATACTTCTCCCTCCCCAGCTCTATCTGCACTCATTCCTACGCAGTAAGAGCATCCTGGAATCCCGATCTCGAATCCAGCGGCTCGATACACGTCTGCTAAACCTGTCTCTTCCAGCCTGTTTCTGATGGGTTTGGATCCTGGGACGACCTTCCGCGTGCCTTTCCCTGTTGGCTTCATACCCATCTTCAAGCCTTGTTCCAAACCCAGTCCACCGAGCAGAATATCCTCTTCCGCGGTAGTGCAGGCCCCGATGAAACAGCCGTCAAGCTCGGTGCCTACCAACTCGCTCACCGGAAATACATCGTCTGGATTGGGATACTTGGCGATGAAAGGCCTGACGTTGCTGAGGTCGATCTCGTGCGTTGACGCGTACTCCGCATCCTCGTCCGGCTGAAAATATGTCGAATTTGATTTATGCTTGGGACTTTTCCGCGCGGAGACGAAGTCGTGTGTCGTATCGTCCGGTACAAAGATCCCGGTGATGCCGCCGAACTCTGTGGTCATATTCGCAATGGCGAATCTTGCATCGCTCGACAAATACTTCAGCCCTGGCCCTGTATACTCGACTACGCGATCTGCAGCTACCGTGTTTCGACGCAGTTGTTGCAGAATGTACAAGATTACGTCTTTCCCTCCTATCCCAAGCGGCGGCTCACCCACAAGCCGGATATTGACACACTCCGGGATCTTGAACCAGATCTCTCCAGTGACCAGCGCGAGTGTAACATCTGTGGCACCAAGACCAATCGAAAGACAACCCACCGCGCCGGAAGAGCAAGTGTGCGAATCGGATCCGATGGTAATCATGCCGGGCTCAGCGCGTTCGCGATAGTACTCGGTATGTAAGATGGTGAAGTTCTGTCCCTGATACTCGGTCATCTTGAAATCCTTCCGTGCCTTCTCGCCCAACTCGATAAGCTTCTGCACCTCGGGCCTGCCATTGATCCTCGGATCAACCACGTGATCAAGCGCCAACCAGAACCGATCATTTCTCCATATCCCAGGCTTCTCAAGCTGGCGATACGTGCGCTCCATACTACTCCAACTCGCGTCCGATGCCAGGATCCAATCCACACTCACGGTCATAGTGCGGCCGGGCGCTACCCAGCCTCGCCTTTCAACATCGCGCGCTGCGAAGATCTTCTCTGTGAGCGTCATACCGCGCCGGCCTGGGGGACGACTGGGAAGGGGGGTGAGATAGGGTGCCGTGCGTTCGGACGAGTTGAGGGATTCGAGCCATGCTGAGATGAGGAAGAGGACTTCCACTTGCTGCGAGGGGGAGAGGGGCGTGCTGGGTGTTAGGCCCAGGCCGCCGAAATCGGTGGCTTTGGTGCAAAGGGTTATTACGTCGGTCAGGGTGCGGGCTTCGAGGGGGTGGGAGTGTGATTCCAGGGCTCGGATGAGGGGCGTGAGTGAGGTGAGGGTGTCTAGTGTTATGGATTGGAGGGCTACTGGGGCTTGCTTTTAGTTCAGCTTCCCGAGTTAATTAATCAAAGAGGCTTCGTACGGTGTGTCGACTCGTCGAGCCGTATGCCTCGAGCGGTCTTGAGTAAACCCAAGAGTCGGTCCATTGCAGTCAGGAGTTTTCGTATAATTAGCTCCGACTTCCAAGCTTTAAAAAAAAAGAAGAAGAAGAAGAAGTGCTCAAATTCATAATCCTCTCATCAGTCAGATACAACCAAGCTAGATACACCATCTCGGCCGACTCACCAGCCGGCACGCGGGTATGTACTGTATCGTATGTATGTACAGTAAACCAACACACCGGCGAAACTCGAAACACATCGGCAAACCCTATCTATTATTATTTATCATTCATCTTCACCACGACACGACATGTCTTTTTTTTGCCCCCCGTCGACACACCACAACAATAGATGATCCAACGCAACGCAATGCAATGCAACGCAATGCAATGCAGACGAGAAGATGTCGCAACCTCGTGGTCGGGCCGGCAGGCAAGAATGATAGGTATGTAAAATAATAAGCCGGCCAAGATCGGCGAGGTGCTGCGTTTGCGTCTACCTACCTACATACTACCTACCTAGATACCTAGTCTCCTAGTCTCGGCCATTTTTGTGTCAGCAGGAGGGGAGAGGGGGAGGGGGGGGGGAGGATGGTGGTTGTCTGACTTTTTTGAAATGCGGGGGTGGTTTGCTGGTGGTCGTTGGCTGGGGTTGTGTGGGACCGATTATTCTTTTTTTTATTAATAATTAATAATGTGGGTTGTGGGTTTGGGTTTTTTCATCATGTTGAGGCAGGGGGTAGGGTAGGGTAGTTACTGTATGTACTTACTGTATGTACTGTACTGTATGTACTGTATGTACTGTACATGAGAGTATGTATATAATAAGGGTCCAGGGTTCCACATAGAAGGATATGATGGCATGTATATGTCCTTTGGGATTATCTATATTCATTCCCCCAACACGCGTACCTCTCCCTCCAGAACAGAACAGAACAGCGAGATACATACATACATTTTTTTTTCTTCCAAATCGACAAAACGTACCGTACCGTTACTGTGTGAATTACAGTAATAGTAACGAGGTTGTTTATTTATCCGTCCTTTTGAGCTGCTCGAATCCCCCGGATCTTATATTGAGAGGTGCTGACTGGCCCAGTCCAGTTCCGATTTCGAGCATACATACACATACATACATAATATCATCTGATTCAAGAAAGAAAGAGACGGCAAGGAAAGGAAAGGAAAGGAAAGGAAAGGTTTGTTTGATTCGACCTGTTTTGGACGACGCCCACCCATATTAATAGAAATCAATATATATATATATATATATAATGGCTACCAACGGAACGAGTCGGCCGACGACGGCGCAGAAACTTCGCGCTATGCTTGAGGATCCTGGCAAGTTGATTGTTTGCCCTGGCGTGTACGATGGGTATACGGCGAGGATAGCGTTGGCCGAGGGGGTGGACTGTTTGTACATGGTACGTATTGTTACGTTCTGATGAATTCTCGTCTCGTCTCGTCTCTTCTCTTCTCTTCTCTTCCTCTTCCTCTTTTCGGACATGTATTGGACATCTGTCCGTCAAAGCATTTTCGGCGCTGTAAACCGGAAGTGATGCTGAAGCTCGATACGAACATGGATTCTGCTCACGGCAGTGGAGACGTTTTGCTGTAGAGATGTGAGAAGAGGAAGACTGCAATCCACCCCCCCCCCTACCCCCCACCCCCACTTGAGCAGGGCTGATGGACGATATACTACACACTATAGACGGGCGCCGGAACCACAATGTCTGTGTTGGGCATGGCAGATTTGGGCGTCGCCACCATGAACGACATGCGGGACAACGCATCGATGATAGCCAACATCGACCCGGACACACCGTTGATCGCAGACGCCGACACAGGATACGGAGGTAACGACACACTAGTACATTTATATCACTTTGAAATTTAATCGATCCCCCCCCCCCCCCCCCATCTCCACGTCGAAAAGAAGCCTCACACTGACGGAGAAGCCCAGGCGCCATAATGGTCGGCCGCACAGTGACCCAGTACATGCTCGCCGGCGTAGCAGGCATGCACCTCGAAGACCAAGTCGTCACCAAGCGGTGCGGCCACCTCTCCGGCAAGCAGCTCGTGTCCGTGTCCGAGTATACTTCGCGCATCCGAGCAGCAGTCATGGCCCGGGCTGCCGCGCGCGGCGACATAGTCCTCATCGCGCGCACCGACGCGCTGCAATCGCTCGGGTACGACGGCGCGCTCCAACGCATGAGGGCGGCCGTGGGCGAGGGCGCCGACGTGGCCTTCCTCGAGGGCGTGCAGACGCGCGAGCAGGCCGAGCAGTTCGTCAGGGATATGGCGCCGACGCCGTGTCTGTTCAACAACGTGCCCGGGGGTGTGTCTCCCGACTTCTCCGTCGACGAGGCGAGGCAGGTTGGGTACAGGATCGCCATCTATCCTGCCTTGGGCATCGAGGTCGTGTATCCTGCCGTCAGGAAGGCGGTTCGGCAGTTGCTGACCGAGGGGAAGGTCAAGGGTGTCGAGGTGGATGGGAAGAGGTGGAGTCCGAGAGAGCTGTTCGAGGTGTGTGGGTTGAGAGAGACTATGGAGTTTGATGTCAAGGCTGGTGGGACGGCGTATTCGAAGGGTGTGTAGGGTCATCTATAGCCAGGGACGTTCTATTTTATTTTTTTGGATACATACATGGATAGCGTGGGACTTGAACGATTGAGCTTTGAAACGCTTGTTCATCAAACTATAACCCTTCCAGTATGCAAAAGAAAGAAGAAGAAAAAAACCGCTTTCTCTCTGCCAAACCATGGAAAGGTTTGTCGTTGTTGTATCTATCATGGTCGTTGATGCATCACAGATTCAATACAGGACATACCCAGCCACCCAGGTACATTTCCAAGTGCCGACCAAGATACAAGACAGTGCGAGTTTTCAAAATGACGATGACGTGTGGGGCCTGGTTTATGACAAGATGCATATGGCACATGTGTGAACAACATGTCATCACTTCGTATAGAAAGATGTTACTGAAGTAGTGATGGTGAAATTCCCGTTCCAATGTGTGAAGTAATGTGAAAATGGTGTTTTTTTTCTTTCTCCAATGGAAAGTTCAGTGTCATAGACACCAACGGGCTGGAGAAGGACATCAAAGATGGCCCTTGAGATGGATACTCGGAACAGTAGTGTTCACGTTCCGCCTCTTACGACTGCTGAGGGACTCGCAAGATGCGGAAGGGTTGCAGAAGCTTGTTGACAGTATACGGGGACACGGGATACGTGAAGTGGAAATGAAGATGGAAGAGATAAAAGAGCAGATAAAAGCGACGACGACAACAACGAAGACGAAGACGAAGACAAAGACAAAGACAAAGACAAAGACAAAGACAAAGACAAAGTATAAGGCATGGAAAAGTAAACGGGATTATTATCTCGCTGATTACAAGGCGGTGTTTGTTTGTTGCCTTTAGTACAATGTCTTCTTGTACGATACCTACCTAGGGGTACATGGGTGGTGGTACTATCCACAACCATAAAAATGAACGAGGAGGAACAGGGAACGATGGAGCGTCTCGACTATTAAGTGTTTCTTCAGTTCTGGCGTAATATACACTCCAGTCATCTTTGAGACAAGTCAAGCACAAGACCCATTGCACAATTCTCTAGAACGAAGGACATGCAAGTATGTAATGTACATACATACATACATTCACCTCCCCAAGTTCCAGCACAAGTTCTCTGATAGGACTTGCCTAAGTTCTTCGCTCAATCAGTAGATCCGTCAATTGCGACAACAACCTTCTTGCCAGTGATTTGCGTAATAAAAAGAAAAGAAGAAAGAAAGAAAGAAAGAAAGAAAGAAAGAAAGAAAGAAAAAAAACCCGCTATTATGTATTATGCTCGCTTGCGTGGCGCCCCTATGTATCTACATATCTATCTCTTCCCGTTTCATGCTTGTCGCTAATATCCATTAATTAATATTACTCGCCCAACGGAGGCTAATAAGGTGTTCCTAGTTATTATTAACAGTAATTATCAGCGTTCCGCATTGAGATACCTAACAACAACCCTCGTCTGCAATCTCTACTCCGCATGTACTTGTAAAGAATCCTTTGGCTTTTCCGATAATCACTCGAGCAATCGCACTCTCTGCTCTAGCTCACCTACATAGGTCAGTCTTACTGTGTAGATAATAGATCTATGCAAACAGTCCGCCACTGCAGCAGCAGCAGCAGCAGCAGCGAGGGAGGCATCGAGTCGACACGGAAGATGTCTATTCCGATACTCGGTCTATAGCGTATGCACACATATATATATATATATATATATATATATAGGCAAGTTGGCCCGCCCTCGACACCCCCCACAGTTTATCAATTTAATCTCTTCTTCTTCCGTCGTTGACCATTGCAATCCTTCGCATCCTGCTCGCTTATTACATCCAAGTCCGCGACGACCCGGCGGCTGGCAGAAAAGTGGCAGGAAACTCTTCTTGATTCAGACACCTTCTTCCACGTTAGGAGGTTCTTGGCTAGTTTACGAATATTGCAACTTTGGATGGTGGGTGGGGCGTGGGCGGTTGAGGATCCCTTTTTGTACTGTACATGATTACAGGAGATTTTATGCAAGGTTCGGCACGTGACTGAATGACTGACTGACTGACTGACTGACTGACTGACTGACTGACTGGCTAACTGGCTAACTGGTTAGGAAGGATGATGATAGATCAAGGATTGATCTCCAGACCGAGAGAAAAAAAAAACACACACACTAGAGTATCAAAGTTGCTCAAGACAGACAGAAAGGAGAAGGGTTTCAAACACATCACAAACAAGAATCAAGCAAGTGGAAGTGAAAGGGGAATGTTGTTCAGCAGCAAATCATAATAATCAATTCCACAAGGTATCGTGTGTTTCCACGCGTATAATCAATCCACACCGGTCGAATAAAGAGTCAACCCGCATGCTTCTATCGTACAAGAAAAAAGGTTTGTTTGTTCCCCCGTCCACCAAAAGCATTTCTCATCTCATCCCCTCCCCTCATCCTGGGTATCATCGTTCCATCATCGAGATAGCACTTTAGAAGTTCCACACACACGTCTAAGCACGGAACTCAAGGGCCCTGAGTCTCAGAGCACGTGCGGCGGCAGCAGCAGCAGCGGGAACATCGTCAGGTCCACCGGCCGGGTTCGTAACAGCACCAGCGAATCCAACGACCGAGTTGAAGAGATCGGCCGTTGACTTGTTTCGTGTGCCAGCAGCAGCGACCTGGGCCTTTGCGTTCAGGCAGAGATCCTTGGCGGCCTGGTTGGCCTTGCAGACGTTGGTGAGCTGGTTGCAGAGAGCGTTGGTGATGATGTTGGGGTTCAAAGCCTCGCCTTGTCCGCCACGGGCCACGGGGTCGATGATCTGGAATGTGAACTCGGTCGCCGGGCGGTTTCCCTCTCCTCCCTGGAAGGAGATGGTCGGTGTGCAAAGGCCAAAGTCAGCGCCGGCTACGGAGCTGACACTGGTCGCGTTTCCGGTATTAGCTGAGGCGGCCCCGTTGGCCGCGGGCGTGGCTGCGGGAGCTACAGCACATGCCGTGGCAGAGGAGGCTGGGGCCTGGGCTTCAGCAGAGGCAGAAGCAGAAGCAGCGGGGGCAGCACCACCGGCAGCACCACCAGCGGCATTGGCACCGGCACCAGCACCACCAGCGGCAGCCACAGCACCACCGGTAGCATCCTGACCCTTTACGAGATCACCAAATCCAGCGTCCACGATGAGATCGAATACACTCTTGCCCGTGGCATCGAGTGGAGCAGCCTTGGAAGAGGCGCTCAATGCGTTAACGTCACCTTTGACGTCGACAGCTGGGTCAATGAGAGGGGTGATGCCCCTGAGCTCTGGAGTCTTGGGCAGAGTGGCATCGGCACAGACATTCTGGACGTTTCCATTGACGAAAGGGTTGGTGTTCTTCTCAGCAGTGACCATGCCAATGGCAGCAGCGATGGCATCGGCTCCTCCTCCGAGCTCAGTGACGATTTGATCGGCACGGGTGAGCTGGGTTCGTGTCAGAAACAACATCAGGCACAATGGTATTTAGAAGAGAAGACTTACCTTGGCGCAAGAGTTGGCAGCACCGAGCAAGTCGCTGATGGCAGCTCCAGCAACGGTAGCGGCAGCGCCAGGGGATCCTCCCTGAACGGCACCGATGGCCGAAATGGGAACTTGTTCCTGTCCGAAACGGGCCTCAACGTAGGCAATGGCAATGGCAACGAGGAAAGTCTTGGTGGCAAACATGTTGGCGGTAGATGGAATGTTTACAAAAAAAAAGGATATATCGTGCAAGGGTATAAGTAACAGTAGCGAGTGCTGAAAGAGAGACTGGCTCGTGTAGTTGTTTGTAAAAGGCCCACCGGTGGCGAAAGAATGAACAAGTCAAAGAGAGACTGAAAGGACTAAAAAGAAGGTTGGAATGCGAACTGTGAAGATGAGATGCTGGGCTGATGTTTCTGTAGAGGCGAACATGATGTGCTTTATACTTCAATGCAGACATCCATGATGCGCTCCATGGCATGGTGCGTCCCTTTTCCTGCACGCAGCCGCTGACCATCACTCAGGGTCAGCGACGGAGAAATTGCATTGTCTCGAGTTCCTCCGAGTTCCTCCCCCTAGGGAAGCCGTCCACAGGTTTCTCCACCACGAGGGGTATGGAAGCCGTTGGAACCTGTGAAAAAGATGAGCAGGCGAGCTTGGAGCGAGCAAACTTAATGCACCTTAGGGTGGTGGGACGTATGATTTGCAGTTCACGACGTCGCAAACCCTTAGGCTAAGGTGTTATTACTTCCTGATAAGTTCCCAAGCGGCTGGTTGAGGTGTGGTGTGAGGGCGAGGCTGGAAGTTGATACTAGAACGGTCTCGAAGCGGTTTCACATGAGCCTGACCGACAACGCTACAAGTCAAGGCTCAAGCCATAACCGCTCTGACAACGGAACATCTGCCAAGCGTTCCCTACTTTTGATTCAACCTTGTTGATTTTGCTGGGAATGATTGATTACCAATCGTGGACTTCGTCCAGTTGACCAAAACTATTGCGAGGGGCCAAGAAGATGAGCGGAAGAAGACTGCAAAAGTCTTGCCCTGCCCACCACGAAATAATCAACACATCTGCTACAAAAAGCACCCCCCTCCTCCCAAAGACGTGATCAGCTACCGTTCAAACAAAGTCATCAGCGCAAGTGAATCGCCCCTCACTGTATGTATGACGACTTGACCATGGCATGGGCCAAGAAACACTCGTGGTTGTGAGATTGGCGGGCACCAAACATTATGCGCAAAGAGAATGCAAGGCTCGTGGTAATGCGATTGAATGGAGCAAGACGACGCGGGCGCGCTAGAGATCTTATGCGACCAAACAAATATGCTAAATGATAAGTAGGACTAGGACCAAGGAAAGAGGAGAGTTCATTATGCAAACCGAAAACCAAGTCTTTGGAGAAAGAAAGAAAGAAAATATGCGCCTGAAAAAAATAATCACAAATCAAACCCGGTGCGTTCACACTGAATGCTCGACCATCGTCACAATGAGAGAGAATTGTCGCGAGTAGTACACATAGGTAACATGCGCAAATTTGGTATATCGGTCATTCTTCGGCTTCTGCAAGCGCCGCTTCATCCCCATGACCCGGTGATGTAGTACCCGATACGCCACCAATGCCCAAGTCTATTATGTCCTGTCAAGCTTCCTCCGTAGCAGCCTCGTCCGCTTCATCAGCTTCTTGTACTTGTGTTTCTTCATCTTCAGTTTCCGCTGTCTTTTGACACTGATCGCCAACATGTCAGGGCGCTTCTGCATGTCCCGGTAGCGGGGGTTTGTGTTCTGCCGCTGTCTCATGCGCTCAAGGAAGGGTTGTCGAACATCGACATCATCCAGATCCTGGTTGTTTTCCGCAGTTGGCACCAATATCTCAACCATGGGCTCAGACGTGGCTGAATACGTCTTTTTACCTTGAGAATCTGTCGATTCAGTCACAACCACCGATGTGCTCCATACCCGTTGCTTGACCGCTGCAGCCTGTGTTGTCGCCTCTTGTAACGGTTGCGATACAGCAGCATCGGATTGCATTTCCTGGTCCGAGGGTATGGGAACTGGTGGGGGTCTAAAAGGTACAAACTTGGCCACCATATGTGTCACATGCTCGGCGGTTACACTCGGTGGCCCATCGAGGTGCTGAGTGTCTGCTTCCGACTGCGCAATCTCATATGGGCTGAGCTTACCCTCGGCTCGCAATACCGCCTCTATGCTCTCTATCTCACCGGAGAGTGTGCGGATGTTATCGAGGAGTGTGTTTCGATTTGTGTGATCGCCGAGAGGCTGGAAAATGGCATCGAATGATGCGTTGGTGGCTACAGGCGGTATCGCTGATTTGACAGATATGGGACGATGGAGGGAGAAGAAGGACGATACGCCAACACCTACTACATGTTAGCAAGCGTCGCCATAGTCATGCTCTAGATCTAAGATGCGCATACCGGGTGCCCGAAGGTGGTCGGTAGGTGGCACATGGGGCACGTTGAGGGCCGGGGTTGCTACGACTCTCTTTCTTGTAGTCTTTGCCGGCTTCCTCGTGGGTGTCTTGGTCGGAGCCACATCCTTAGTCTGCTCTGGCGAGTTGGGGCCGTTTGCGTTTGAGCCATTAGGAGGTATTGATGCCTTGGAGGATGACAAGCGCCGATGATGCGGCGGGCGGGAGAGAGACTGCGGGACAGTGCTGAGGGTGGCTGGCCGTCCGAGGGAGCAGGCCGAGTTGGAGATGGCGCAGGTCGAGCGGATGACTCTCCCGAGTGTAGGAGAGAACATTGCCGGAGGTAGAGGAGTCGAGTCGCGATGATGAGGTTGGTGTTCAGGCCCGCGATTGATGAACCTGATCCTGCGCTTGGCGCGGCATGGCGTGGCGCTAGCGGGCACCGCTGTTGTTGTTGTCACGAGACAGCACATCATCGGGCACATGCAACCACCATTCGATCTTGATACGATGGACACCAGCGCATATCTACGCCTCATATTTGTTAGCCCCGAGTTCCCACTGTTCTTCACTAGGATATCCATCTGTCAATCTTTCTCTCTCTCTCGAATATACCATACTGTACATCTTTACATGTGCTATTTATCAATAACTACAGTCAGTGATCGAACAGCCTAACCACCACCCACTTTAAGAGGTGATCCTCAAGGCACTTCTAGTAGTTTTAGAGACTCAATTTACGGACTGCCAAATTATCCTCCGCATCTGCCTCGAACTAAAATCCAAAGTTCCTTTCCACACAGGTTGGCATTTAGCACATGGCTACACATCTGAGTTAACGAGCGCTTAAAATAACATAACATCTAGTAGTCCATACCAAACTCGAAATCTTCCAGTTCTCCCTTTGACTTCTACGTGGAATATTCCGTCGAGACTTGAGGCCATCAAAGATGCAAAGGAAGAAACACTACATTCCCACAAGATGACGGCCTGTGGCTATGTAGTGCCGCTATCTTCCGTCTCTTAACGTCTAAAACTTCTTCCACCTCACACTGGCTTCCGTACCCTTATAATTCCACCCGCAACGTTTCTCCAACATGCCTTTCTCGGCTTAGATATTCTCGTTGAATACCAAGTTGCGAAGATCTCTACTCTGAACTGGTAAATTTTCTATGGTCAAGTCGCCGAGCCTATAAGAGCATTTTGTTCGTCTAGGATCTCCCTTGTTACTGTGTACTATTTCGCATACACGTGACGATGAGAAACTTGTTACTTGGTGCAATTTGCGCCATTCCGATTTTCGCTTTACGTAACGAATCCTGACTCTTGTTACTTACTCAATCTCTGGGATGTATAACCGGTACGTGTTCCGAACACAAGAGATATTGACACTCAAAAGTCGGTAAACCGCAACACATAATCCCATACACGACCCCAACGACCCTGTAGCACCACCATCATGGAACAACACCGGTCGATTCCTCCTGCTATCAATATACTGCCCCACGCCCAACTTCCCCACAACCAACGACCCGTTCCAATACCATGACTCCAATCTCGAAGAACATACAACCTCACCTCTGGTATATCAAGTAAAATAGATATACACGCCCATCCAGCTCAACACCCCACTCTTCTCCGGCTCCAGCAGCAAACGGCACTCGCATCGCGCAGCTACACGGTAGTATGCATGGACCATGCAGGCGAAGTGGCCTTTCTCCAGCTTCCAGACGGGGCACTGTCATCTCCGGGAAGCCACTCGATGATACGTGGGAAGGGGGGAAGGGCTGGGCGTTTAAATACGTCGACGTGTGTTTCTGTGGGCCATTGTTCAGTGGGCGGGAATGCGGCGGTTGCGTATGATGGGAGTGTCAACATGGACGGTGCTGTTGTGTCGGACTAGTTAAATATACGACAAATGTTCAGAACACTTATCTTTTCTTGGCTGCAGAAGACCACATGGTGCACGACGACGAGATGGGGGCGTTGTTCTTCTGCAGTCAGAGAAGGGGGAGTAATAGGTGTTGAATGTTGAGGGGATGAGACGGGGCGATTTACGATTGATTCATCCCCAAAGTCGTCGACTTGTGCCCCTCGTTGTGATTTATTATCCAATCGATGATTAGATTAATAAATCCGTCGTCTTACCTACTTAGGTATATAGATACCCCTCCAGCTCCCTCCCATCTCCACATGCACATGCACATTCACATTCACATGCGAACACCAACATCCCGCCCCTATCCCATCTATCAAGTTGACAAGATCAAGATCAAGACCAACAAGCCACCACCACACCCCTCCATTCCAAGTCCATACATACAACCACCCACCGTCCCAAAACACCACCTTACCCCAACACGCTCCCCAGCAAGCCCAGCAAACCCAACCCAATCAACCATTCATTAATCCCCTCCTTCCTACAAAAAGCTTGATTCTGCACAAGAATGTACATGTACGTAGCAGTACTATTCAGCTAGCCCTTCTTCCCAATCCGGTCTTGCATACATGCGCTATACGAAAGCGCACGGGCACGGGCACGGGCATGGGCATGGGCATGGGCATGGGCATGGGCATGGGACCCGAGGGCCTGGGTTCATATGTGTATGTATGTGTCTAGATGGATGGATATGATGGATGGATGGATGGATAGAATAGAATAGATAGGATGGATAAACGGATGGGTGAGTGAGTGAGTGGCAACGCGTGACGGTGCTATACATACATACATACATACATACATACATACGGGATCCGCTCATAACCAATAAATAAACAAGCGTCTTTCCCAACGTACGTACATAGATAGCTATGTAGATGCGATGGATAAGACACAACGCTTTCCCCTGTTAGATAATCGTTGTTGTTGTTGTTGTTGTTGTTGTTGTTGTTGTTGTTGTTATTATTGTTATTATTGTTGTTGTTGTTGTTGTTGTTATTGTTGTTGTTGTTGTTGTTATTGTTGTTGTTATTATTATTGTTGTTGTTGTTAGGTGCGTTGTGTTGTGTTGTGTTGTGTTGTGTTGTGTCATGTTACAAGTGAGACACTTTAATTAATTATTAATTTATTATCTATCTATCTATGGAAAGTGCACAAAACGCCGTTGTTTCAAGTTTGCCTAAGTTAGGGGGGGGAAGGACGTCTACATACAATATATGTATGTACATACATGTACGTTTACGTCTACGTCTACGTTTACGTCTACGTCTACGTCTACGTTTACATCTACGTCTCCCGTGTACGTTGGCGTGGTAAGGTGAGATGAGGGGAGTAATCATCATATGCTTGGAACGGCGGTATTATATTATTAGTAATTTTATATGCATAGATGCAGGCTAATTATTTCTTTGTCCTGCCTGCCTGACCTGCCTACATACCTGTCTGCCCACCCACGCCGCCGTGGGTCGTTGGAAGATTATTGCGCTCGAGAAGAGGCGCGCAGAGCACTAATAATTTATAAATGTAATTAACGCACGCACGCACGCACGCACGCACGCACGTACGCACGTACGCACCTACGCAGGCACCTATTACCTATGTACCCCGATAGATGTCTCTGTATGTATGTACAAATGTAGAGTAATTAATTAATATATAAACTTCCGGCCCTATTTATTCCCATATCATTCCATACCATGGATCTACTATTATTACTACACCGTATGTACAGTAAGTACCTATGTATGTACATACATGTATGTACTTACTGTGTACTCTACACACACACACACACACACACACACCCATCCCCCATGCACGCACGCACTCTATCCTCGGTATCCAAGCGTGAATAGATACCAGACCAGACCAGACCAGACCAGACCAGACCAGACCAGATACACGTGCACAGACACAGGCACAGGCACACTCCCAAATAGACGGGCCGGGGTAGATACATAAGATACATATATAAATGCATCCAAACCACGCAGTCATTCATGACGGTGCGACCGACAATCAATCATACGATATTGAACGACGGAACCATAACAGACGAGAGCAGTTGGTTCAGTTCGATCCGCGTATGTACTGTACAGAATAATAAGCTCCGTACCCGTAGTACCCGTACCCGTAATACCCGTACCCGTACCGTCCCGGTCCAAGGATTTCTTGCCCCCCCCCCCCGCCACTGACATGTGTACATACATACATGCATACTGTACATACTGTACATAGGTATATCCACGTCCACATACATATCCACATGCACCCATGCCGTACCGCACCGCACCGCGCATTGCAGCGGCTCTACTTGGTAAGACCAAAAAAACGGTCGTCGAAGAACGTTTCATGTAGAGTACAAAGTGCGGACCGACTAGCAGGGGTGGACAACACTCGAGGTGTCTACAAAGTATGTACATACATATACACAGTATGTACGTAGGTACATGGATTGATATTGTTATTGTGATCATTATTGGGAATAGAGCGCAGGGCAAGGCAAGGCAAGGCAAGGCAAGGTGATGAATGCAGTCATGCTTTCAAGTACATAGATGCTGGATAGCAATCTGCGTCGCGTTAATAGACGAAGTTGTTTTGTTGATTTGCTGGACGGCGCTGGGTGCATGCTACCGAGCTCGATGCAAAGTTCCCCAGTCCACCTTTGTACAAAGACAGGCACCTAGCCTACCTACCTATCGGTTTGGAGCAACCCCCATGTACCTAGATAGACCAGCAAATGTGCAACTGCAATTCCAACCACCCACGTCATTCTCATCAGACACCGTGGAACACACGTATGCATGTAGTGTAACAGATCTTCACAGTCTGCCAAGCCTCAGCCTGGCCTTGCTTCATGTTTGAGATTCCCACACCCAGGTGTCTTGGAAAAACTATACACTCTCTCCGTCCCACCTCACCCCCGCAATGCTGATGCATGCCCGAGACAATTACCAACAGTAGTACGAGAGAAAACCCTGGATATGCGCTACTGAAAACTGGAAGAGAAAAATCCCACCTACGACTGCTCCTCAATTTCGTCTTCTGGCCCCATCCATTTATCCATCCATCCAGTCCTCTCAAAAAAAAAGCACACGGAAAACTTCGAAAGAGGATTAGGATGCTCGGTGCAAAGCAAATGGCTCCAATAGGTAGGTAGTGGTAGTATTCGTCAGATTCGTTCCAACGACTAAAAACAAAAAGCACAACAAGAAGCGGGGGAAAATCTTAAAAACATTCGAATTTGGATATCGGGGGTATGTAAAATATAGGTAAGGTGTCAGGGCCGTGAAGTCGTATCGTGCTCCAGTGGCACTAGACACATTTTATTAGACCGGCGGCCGCGCAGCTGGGGGTTGACGATCCGAGGTTGTAGGAGCTTGCCAAAAGATATTAAAATGGCCTGATTGTCCACGATCGATCCAGCTGGCAGGCGGCGAAAAAAAAAACTCCAATGTAGTACTGTCGTCGTACCGGCGTCGTCAATGCTAGTCCCAGCGCTAAAACAGAAGCTTCTGACAAGGACATTACTTTTTGGGATTAACAAGAAGGCTGCAAAGTGCTCATAGAATCAGGGCGTTTAGATTGCGCTGCACGATCATGTCCTGCACCGATGCCATGGTCTTCTTGAGCAGATCCGTGTCGGTGGCATTGGTAAAATGCACGTAGACTTCCTTCTTGGGTTGCCGAACTAAATTTCTGAACTTGTTCGCAAAGAACTCTGCGCCTGCCTCAATGTCGGTGTTTTTGCCTGAATAGTCTGGGAAGACCTTGCTGATGGGGCTCATCCCGCCTGCGATCTTTTCTCGGAACAGATCGATCTTGTTCAGGAAAAGGATGAGGGCCGACTTTTCAAAGTATTTGGAGTTTGATATTGACTCGAAGAGCATGAGGGCTTCGTGCATTTGGTTCTGTCCGAGTGGTTAGATGCAGGCTGTAAAGACAGGAGGGGGTTCGCATACGCCATTGCGGTCTTCAACAAGAACATGGTCGTATCCGCTGATGGCCACCAAGAACAGGACCACTTGTACATTGTCAAAGACGTGTATCCACTTCTTTCGCTCGGATCGTTGACCGCCAACATCGAACATGCGGTATGTAAGGTTGCCCAGTTCGAAGATGGTTTCTGTGATGCCCGTCGTTCGCAGCCTTGTGCGTAGAATGTCTTGGTCGGTGGGGAGGTAATCTCTGGAGAAAAGTCGGTCGACGTCTGCGAAGAAGCTGGGGTGGTTGTAAGCATTTTGGGCGCACATTTAAGCTGCGAAACGTACTAGCTCAGGTTGTCGTGGAGGGCATACTGATTGCCCTTCAGAATGGCGAGCTGGACACCCTTGTCCGCCCACAGGCTGTTGAATGCAGTCAGACACTCTTGGGGCATACATTCTTCAATGCCAATTTCTGGATCTGAGGCTACGTGCTCGGCGAATTTCTAGAACAAGCAATTTAGCTTTCGCATGCACTCACTCGCAAGAGCTGCCCAATCGCGTACCAGATTGTCGTCGTCCTCAAAGTCTGTCTCTTGTTCCTGCATGGCAGCGAAGATTGTCTGGAAGGCGGAAACGAGGTTGTTGAAGATGATGGCGCGCCATTGCTTGCGCTCGGTCTTGTTGAAGCCACCCGCATGTATCACTCGCATCTGCTTCAGGACCGTTGACTTTCCACTTTCTCCGGCGCCTGTAGAAGCAATTTGTCAGTGCGTGGTCGTGTAGAGCTCCAATGGGGTACCTACCGAGCAACAGCAGCTTGACCTCGCGCTCCTGTTTCTTTTTGTCATTGCGAAGTCCCTTTTCGATCTCTTCGTTCCTTCGAGATTCGGGGTCCTCGGGTTTCTTGCCGAAACACATTATGCCAGCGGCCATATACATGCAATGCGCAACAGGTAGTGAGGGCTCGCGATGAGGGTCAAAGTGAGGGTGAGAGTCGAGGGTCACGGGTGGCAGGTTGAGAGTCGAGGGTCGAGGGTCGAGGGTTGAGGGTCGTGGGTCGTGGGTCGTGGGTCGAGGGTCACGGTTCGCTATGCAGAGGCTCCAGACATGCAATGCAGATGGTGGTGAGGCTGGCGGCTAAGGGGGTAAGCTGAACCTTAAAAAAGAGGACGGGCCGTTGCGCGATAATGAATGACGAAACAAGCCGTTGCAGCCAGAACGGAGTGGGAGACGCACGGGTCGATCGACAGGTCGGCTGGGTGGTGAAGGAACGACAGCGTGGCGGACGCAGGGAAGATTGGGGGGTGAAGGCTGGAAGGAGTGCAGAAGAGTAACGTTTGCTATAAAAAGATGGGATGGGTGAGGAGGGTGCACAGGAAGTCTATGTAGGACTGGTAGATGCTGGGGGTGGATGTGGATGCAGGTGGTTGTGGTGAGTGGTGGAGAGAGAGCTTGGGGCACCAGGATTAATGATTGAGCGGCGAGCGGCGAGCGGCGAGCGGCAAGCGGTTCGCAGCTTTGTACGGAGTATGTATGTATAGCGTCCGTCTAGTGGGTGGAGCAGGGCTGCGGAGAAGGACGTGGCTTGGCGATTTGCGCAGAACAAAAAGGGAACGAGGAGGCGACGTTTATGGAGATGGGATGGAGATGGAGGTGTAGATGGAGGTGTAGATGGAGATGGAGATGGTGGGTGATGATGGTGATAGTGGTAGTGGTGGTGGTGGTGATGATGATGATGCTGCTGATTCTGCTCTTTGGCTGGCTTGGAAGTGTTACGATTGTTATTGTTATTATTATTATTATTATGATTATGATTGATTATGATTATGATTATTATTATTATTATTGCTCTGCCCATGGCTAGACACACCAACTAGGTATGTACATTAATTAGAGGCAGGTTAGCTAATTAGCTACAAAAGCTAGAGAGCCAGAGAAGCACGCCAGAGAAGCACGCCAGAGAGGCACGCCAGAGACAGCAACACCTGGGCACATCCACCCGCGCTACATACAAAGGTAACCTTTCCGGTAGATGGAGATTGGGACGTGCTGAGCCGTTTCATTCTGGCAGCTCCCTGCAGATGCGTCGAGGTTTCACCGTGGCAACACGGCCGTGCGTGCAATTCCCGCCCTTTTCCTCTCTCACGCCGTCAACGCATCTATCATCTACCTTCTATCCATACATACACAGTACAAGTACAGTACATGGTAAATCACATATCTATTTAATTTATAACAGACACTCTCTACATACGTACATACATACATACTGTCTATCTACTGTGTACATATATGACTGACCCACTACCAGTACCCTGTACAGTACTAGCCATGTCGTCTGCACTATGTATGTATCTATGTACAAAACCGCACGCAGTCCCTGCCGTCCACAAATCATATTTGATTGCTATCAGTCATCTCGTGCGTCGGATTACCGATACATACCTAGTCATGGTCATGGTCATGGATGGACGCATGGTGGCTGGCCATGACACCACCACAGACGGCGTAAAGGCGACATTCATAATTCCCTTTGTAGGTTATGTATCTAATTATCCCTTCTGCGGCTTGCTTGCACTATGTATTCCCTCTCATCAAAGAAGCCGTCCTGTTGGCGACATGTTCTGGCTCCCGCCTTGCTGCCGCCGTCAAGAATTATCCGGTCTCGGCGCCTTGCCGGTTCCCCTAGCATCCTTTGTCAAAAAATGTCATCCATACACATCTCCCACTCTTCACCTCCAACCCTCGATTCCGCCTTCTACGTACCTAATATTACTAATAAACCTGCCCGCCTAGCCCACGTCTAGAATTTTTTTTTTGATTTTTTTTCTTTCTTTCCATCTTGCTTCTTCCGCGCACGCACCTCGACTCCTCTAGCACACACCAGTCACTGGCGCGCGGGGTCATGTCCTGGATAAAAAGCCCGGCTCATTGCCTGATACATATGTACTCCTCTCTCCCCCCCTCTCCCCCCAGCAGCGTCAAGCGATTCATCGAACAATTCTGCCGGGTCCACTCCCTCCCCAATAGTTGGTTGGCGGCCCTCGTAGCATCGTAGAAGATTCTACCGTCGAGGCAGCAGTATGTACCAGGTAGCGATGCTCTTTCTCATGCCTATTTGTCATTCGTCTCTTTGGTCCGGCTATGCACATACATACATACTCTATTATGGCATGCAGTGGACAATGTTCCATATTTGCCATGGTCCCCGAGAGGTGCATACATAGCCAACATATTAACCTCCGATGGATCGTCTATGCGCGTCACAGCTCACGTCGAGAACGTGGTCTTCAGCCCACTATTGGTCAAACGTATTGCAGTGAGCCGAGGGGCCTACATACATACAGTACGGCACAGTCCAGTAGCGTCGAGAGCCGTGTTCCAGGTTCTACACTGTCGGTATTAGAGAGTTGCTTTTCCTTGTTCCATGCTACACTGTCGGTATTAGACAGTTACTTTTCCTTGTTCCATGGCGTTTTCGTCTCGTTGGTATTCTCATCCCTGCTCTTTGCACATGTCTTCAGCTGTGTCTTGCAACTTTTGCTCCATGACAAACCCATCACAAGCTAATACCAAGACACGACACTTGGTCCATCACAACCCTATCACGAGCTAATACCAAGAGATGACACTTGGTCCATCACAAACCCATCACAAGCTAACACCAAGAGATGACACTTGGTCCGTCCGTGGAATGCTCATGTTGAGAGGAAAGAAGATTCCTTCGGGTAGGTCATACTTTTAGATACAGGACAATCAGTTATAACCATGTTCCTTCTGTAGTCGGCTCAACTTCTCTTGCCCGTTGACCATGTGCACTTGACTGCTTCACAAATTGGTACACCTTTTCAACCTCACCTTTACCTTCACCTTCACCCTCTTCGGTCACTGTCCTCCAATGATAGCTCCAGGAACAGACGTGATGGCTCGTTGCGAATGCACTCAAGTGCTGACTGACTGCCGACTTCGAAGTCAATTTGATATCACGTGATGTAGGTCTTCACAACATTCTGACATACCATCTGGCGCTTTTTCACGGTGAGTCTGGGCAGCCGCTGTCATCGATCCAACCAAGGAAAGACCCAGAAAGTTCTAGCATTGCCTTGACCGTTTCTCACTCTCTCACTCTCTCACTCTCTCACTCTCTCACTCTCTCACTTGGACCACAACAAACGCACCTGCCTCTGTGGAAAACAGCAATCCACACGATAACACAATCTTCTCCGCCCACCAGTGGACCTCACTCCACAACACACAACACACAACACCCCTCTCCCGCCATTCCAACCCGTTTGCCATTACTGTCTCTGCAGCAGTCCAGAAACACTTGCTGAAGTCGTCTTGGTAAGCTTCGCCTTTTCTCTCTACTTTTGCGTCTTGTCAACAGAGGTTTGCGACCTCACCTCACCTCACCTCACCTCACCTCTAGCCTCGACAAGCAACACAGCTTCTACATCCTCGGCTTCAAGAGGACAAACCTACCCTACGCGCTCTGATCTAATCTTGTCAAGGGCCTCCTTCGCCGCCATATACGCCGCCCTGACCCATTCTCCTCCCTCGAGCCGCATCTTCAACAGATCTCAAGTCGGTAAATCTTCCATCTATCCTCACCTTTACCCTCCTTTGCTAATCCACACAGTTAACCATGACTCCCGACCCATATCGCGGCCCGACGGCACTAGCTTCATCCAAGTATGCGTCGCCCAATGGCCATTCTCAATTTGCAGCCTTTCCCTTCTCCATGTCTTCACTTCGTCAAGCAACCAATGGCACGACCAACGGCACAATTGCCACAAAGGAGCAGATTGCCCCTACGTTCAAGGTCAACTCTACCGAATCCATCACCCATAACTCAGGCGCACAGCTGGCCATGGCTCAGAACGAGGCTCTACAGGCTGAGGTTGAGACCCATTCTGCCAAGTTTGCCCGGACTGTCTCTACCACCATGAGTAATGTCCGTGAGATGCTCAAGTTGGTCCGAGAATCTATCAAGAAGGAGAGCCTGTCTGCCGCCTCTGAACTTGCAACGGTGGACAATCTCTGGAAGGAGCTTGAGGAGCTGTTCGTGGCTGCCGAGGCAGCCAAGGATGCTCTTCCCAAGTTCCTAGACCAGCAGAAGAACAACATGAGCCTATACCATAACTCAGTGGTTGTGGAGAACATGCAAGAGAACCAGGAAGAGCTAAACCTCCAGCACAGAAAGGTGAACATCCAACACTCTCTTGTCCTCGAGCAGCAACAGGCTTTCCAAGACTACAAAGCCAAGACTGAGCCGAAGCTCAGGGAGCTCAGGGAATATGAAGAGAAGATCTCCCGAATGCTCTTGGAGAAGGGGGCTCTCAAGCATGACCTTGATAGCTCTCTACAACAGCTGGAGAAGGTCAAGGCAAGCAAGGAAGTGGCCATCAATAACGACTATGCCTTGCGGGGGCAGGTTGTATCTTTGACCGCCGCAAAGGAGACGTTGGAGATCGAAAACAGCAGCATGCGCGCGTCGTTGGATGAGCTCCAGGACCAAACGAATGCGCTTCGCCAGAATGCTGACTTGTTCGACAAGGAAAAGCAAAAGACGCTTCATCTTGGTACAGTTGTGGAGACATTGAAGAGCAAGATAGAGGAGGTTGTCCGGGAGCTCGAGCAGGCGAAGGCATCCGCTAGGGCACATGACGAGAAGTTCAAGAACCAGGCGAACGAGCATGCGCGGGCTTTCACGGTGAGTTGTACAGCTTCATTTGTAGCAGTTCATTTACTGATTCGTGAACAGAAACTCAACGAGAAGGACAAGGAGATCAACACCTTGACTGCTGAGAGAGAGCGCACTCGGCAGGAGATGGCCGGGTTGACAGAGCGTGCGGGCAAGGTCGACGCCATTCAGACGGCCAACACTGAGTTGTCCATCTCCAAGCATGTTCTCCAGCAAGACGTCAACAATCTCAAGCGAGAGCTCGACGGGGCTATGAATGAGATCAGTGGCCTGAAGCAGCAGGTGCAGACCCTCTCGGAGAAGGTGAAGAAGCTCGAGACCGAGAACAACGAGCTCGAGACCAAGAACAAAGACTTGCTTGCCATGGTGGATGCGTTGAAGAAGAATCCCGCCGCCAAGGGGGTTGACAACTCGGCGTTGAATACTGAGTTGGAGGCTACCAAGCAGGAATTGGCCAAGTCCCGCCTCTCGGCCGACGAATGGAAAAAACTAGCAGAGGTACGTTTGATTAACATACAAGAAGGCGTTCAGGACCGGAGCGGTTCCGTGTTCTTCCTATTTTATCTATCCATGCTAACCATGGTCCAGCTCTCCTACACAAAATACAAGGAGATCTTTCCAATGTGCAAGCGGGCTGATGAGTTCCGCCAGTCAGCCGAGGCCCTGGAGAAGGACAATGTTAGGCTGAAGCTCGAGCTTTCTGCTGCAGAGACCGATGCCCAGGTCGATCAGTCCAATGCTGCAGGCGGCGATGCTGCCTACTGGAAGGACAAGTACGAGTGCCTCCTGTCAAGTGTGGGCTGAACATATGCCTTTTGCCTCGTTTCCAATCTTCCCGGGTTGAAAAGTCATGACAAAAGTCATTGTCTAGATGGCGTTTCTCGATCTCGGATATCTGCTAGGAAAATGGGCGGATGGATATACGTGGTGGCTAGATTTCTTTCTTTCTCTCCGTGGTAGCTGGTGTCTTGGCTTTGAAGGGTCGGTCGCTGTATCGGTGCAATGACATGCACATGTGAAGGATGGACTCGAGCAACTGATTACTCTGTATATCGAAATGAATGAAAGAGGTCTTGTACCAATTTCCGAGCCATGTCAGGTGCTAGTCTTTGGCGAGGAACATGTCATGGGTAGGAACGAAGATTGAACAAGAGTGGTTTTTGCAAAGATGAGGGTTTTTGTGTAGACGCGAATGATGGATGATGTATTTTGCACCCTGTCATGTTTGTGGGTACGACTTGTCCACCCCCCCAACCCCCCAATAAGCCATACATGGGCTTCGTTTCGTACAGTCGCAATCGCAATCGTAATCGCAATCACAATCACAGTCGAG